>JARDWD010000836.1:5493865-5992976 GCA_029034505.1 Ornithoptera priamus | reverse complement strand
AAGAGGGGTTGCGGAGAATGAGTATCATCACGCGACCCTCGTAACTATTGGTAGAGGCGGAATACCGTGTGAAGCTTTTTAGTCTGTTGGAGTCCGACACTACCACACTACCGGCCCAGTATTGGTACGAGGTGTGCGTTCCGTTAGCATTTTGTTACACATGTTAATAAAAAATAAAAAAAACCCTACCTACCGTGATGCGGACCACGGTGAAGCTAAGTGGAACCCACCCGACTGGCCCGCAGCGAAGGGCTGGCCGAAGCGGCCGCTCCAGGTTCGAGCACCGGTTGGGATAACTGGAGCTCACCGGAGCGGTCGGGGGCCAACGAACCAACGAACCAACGAACCAACGAACCAACGAACCAACGAACCAACGAACCAACGAACCAACGAACCAACGAACCAACGAACCAACGAACCAACGAACCAACGAACCAACGAACCAACGAACCAACGAACCAACGAACCAACGAACCAACGAACCAACGAACCAACGAACCAACGAACCAACGAACCAACGAACCAACGAACCAACGAACCAACGAACCAACGAACCAACGAACCAACGAACCAACGAACCAACGAACCAACGAACCAACGAACCAACGAACCAACGAACCAACGAACCAACGAACCAACGAACCAACGAACCAACGAACCAACGAACCAACGAACCAACGAACCAACGAACCAACGAACCAACGAACCAACGAACCAACGAACCAACGAACCAACGAACCAACGAACCAACGAACCAACGAACCAACGAACCAACGAACCAACGAACCAACGAACCAACGAACCAACGAACCAACGAACCAACGAACCAACGAACCAACGAACCAACGAACCAACGAACCAACGAACCAACGAACCAACGAACCAACGAACCAACGAACCAACGAACCAACGAACCAACGAACCAACGAACCAACGAACCAACGAACCAACGAACCAACGAACCAACGAACCAACGAACCAACGAACCAACGAACCAACGAACCAACGAACCAACGAACCAACGAACCAACGAACCAACGAACCAACGAACCAACGAACCAACGAACCAACGAACCAACGAACCAACGAACCAACGAACCAACGAACCAACGAACCAACGAACCAACGAACCAACGAACCAACGATCGACCGTCGTGTACGGGCGCTGCGAGAACGGCGCGTTGTATTTTATAAAAACAGTATTATTTTAATACAAGACATTTAATAAAACAGGTTGCTGCAGAAATTCAAAGTATTTTAAAACTTAAACGTTTTGGTTAAAATGAAATGGTGTGACGAAACAAAACACTAGACGGGAATTTTAAATAAAGTTAGATAAAACTTGGTGGTGGTCGTTCTCTGTTCCCGGAAACGTGTGTGCAGGTGTGCCACTGTAACTATTACTTCGGTCGTCAAACTGTAGCGTACCAACAAGCTTGTGTTCCACTGTGCAGAGCGCTGCCGCCATTAAACAACTGGGCACACCAGGCACTGCGAATCTTAATGCGAGGAGCTCGGCGTGCTGCGGTCCTTTTTGCTAACGAACTTTGTGACTATATTATGTATCCGCGGGGCAGGGGTTGCGGAGCGCGGGGCACTTGCATCTACTTGAAGTTCGCGCTGAAAGCCCTTCCGGCTTTTACGACTACATTGAGCTTCGAAGAAGCGGAGGTATGAGGCAGGGAGGGAGGATCGCGAGGGCGGCGCGAACAACCGTTCAGTGACACGTGGCGACGGAGATGCGCGAGTCGGCGGTGAGTGCGAGTGGGGCGAGAGGGAGAGAGGGGCTCTGTGGATGGCGCGCACGGCGCTTATCGCACGTGCGCCGCCATCTGTTCCGATTAATGTCGGACATTTTTGGTTGATCGCCGGCAACTATACATTTTTGAAAGGGGGGCCCCGGACGTCGCACTCGGCCCGTTTACGAGGGTGCCGGTGATTTAACTCGCGGGAGATAAGCGTTCGTAATACGTTTTAGATGGAACGCGCCCCGCGCGCCCCGCCCGTCCGCCGCCCATCGCTCAGCAGCCCGCTACTATGCCGTGCCTTCATTATTGTATTTTGTGTGTCGGAGATGTTACGTGACCTCGAACTCAGCCACTCCATTCTGAAGTATCGCTGCACAAATAAATAAATAAATCAGTAAACGGGTAACATAGTTAGTGTCCAACCTCAACACAATGGAAAAACTGAAGCCTAAACGCAAAGCGGTGTGCCGGCTTCCATCGCCTCTCTGATTACAGGTGCACGCCTCTGGACATCCGCACGGCCCGTGCGGGCTGGCTCAGGGGCTTGTGCGAATTAGATAGATCCAAAATTCCAAATGTTTACCGAACAGTGTCGACTGGGAGCACCATAGGTTATGTGATCCAGCCAGACGGCAAAGCGAATTCGTTTATTGCTCGATGCCATAAACAAATTATTGTGCGGTGTCATGGTAAACTGCTCTACTACTGGCACCACATGAACCATCGCGGACACGCGGCGTGCGTCTGTTGCCATCCGGTGTACGGTGTGCTCGGATCTATTCTCTAACCAAGTACAGCGCCGTTAGTCGTTCCATGGTTCCGAATGCGCTCGTGGGTTACAATGAATCCGGCCGGGCGGCCTTCCATTGATCGTTCGCAGGAAACGATGAAGTTTTATTATAGTCAAACACAAAACAGACAGTCAGCAATGCACAGTAACAGCAGCCAGCTTACAAATATTCTGTGCAGCACGTGGGTTACTCTCGCATTGCGTGAGACAAGGTTAACTCATGTCGGAATTGCACCGATTAAAAGTTTTACAGTTTTCAGTCGGACCCAAGGTACTAACGTGTGCGTCGGCGAGCCGCCGGAACTGGTAGCACCGTGGCGATTCATCTTAAGGGTGATACTATTTCGTTTTCTTTCATCTAGCGGTCAACCGGAACATATCCTCGAAATTACAACGGTTCCTTGTATTCCTCATCCAAAGCTCACAGGAGGTAAAAGTGAAAACATTGTTTATCCCGTGCAGTGCATCTGACTTTGACTACGTTACCAATCATTAATCGCATGCGGAGAATGGAGGCATCGAAAGTATTTATCTTCTTTCGCGGTTCTCGCTAGTGTACAGTGCGACACCCCTTAGTCGAAATCTTAAGATTTGATCTATTGATGATCTTTTTTTATTTCTTTCGTCGATAATTAATGAAAAAGGGACCTTGTTAGTAAGTAGTGAGATGGGTCCCGCCCGCAACTCGCACTTGGACGGCTGCGGGCGGAGGGCGGCGGCGGTGGTGGTGGCGGTGGGGCGGGGCGGCGGCAGTGCGCGGCGCGCGGCACGCTGCGCGGGCAGTCGTCGGCGCGCCCCCGGCCGAGCGCCCGCCGGCACTGCGCCGCCTGCACGCAGACCGGACGCGCCGCCGCGGACGCCCGCATTGCCCGCGCCGTGGTCGTTGACTCGGAAGGCACACTACTAAATAGTCTCATTGCACCGGAATTGCCCAACAGTTTCCCGCGCTTTTCGTAATAAAACGGATACCAAAATCATTATTACCTCGCAACGCTGGCGGAAGTGATACGTATGAGTGAACAGTTCCCTATGCATCTTTATGCATGGCGTAGTAAGATGTAAAACAAAATGTAGAAATGTGCGTACCCTGGATCAGTTTTGACCGGACCCGGTAGAGAGGAGGAAGTAGACCGGATGGCGTTTGTTGCAATGTTTAAATGTCTACTTGCAGTTCTTTGCCTATCCTTTTCCGGTTAGTGATTTTTTTTATTTGTTTCATAACTTAATTATAAAAATTGCAATATACAAATGTTACTTCTGCAACAATTATTTTTAACACTATGGATGGTCTTAAAATTATTGATTAACAGTGCTCCTTTGAACAAAAACTTGATAGAACTCCGCGGTATTGGTACCGGGAGGAACCCCCGGGGACCCCGCATCTCATCCCAACATCTCCATGGATCTGTTCACACCGAAAAAACACAAATTCACCCTTACACACAAAAACACCCTAAAAAATTGCTGTGACTTGCCGCTCATGCAAGCCCAGGAGTCCGAATATTTTTACCTCAAAATAATAACTTATCTGCTATCCCCGATGTCGTGGTAAAAACAAACTCCTAATGATGGAGTAGTTGCCCGTGTACTTCGTTCAAACCCTAGGGAAGACCCTGTTCTGTTTACAACAATGCTTAATGTTGGATGTTGCAAGCTGCAGAGCGAGTGTCGTGCGGCAAGTATCGAACTACCCTTGTACAAATTTGGGTGTAATTAGCTATAGCTCCATTTATATAATAATTCTTAGTTCGTTGGAAGGCAAGCACAGGAAATAAATTTCGAAAATTTCTTGTAAATCTTCGTTCCATTTCGTGCAGCAGTTTCATTGTTCCCGGATAAACTGCCACAAAATTGTCTATAGTTTGCATTATTGTCAACTGTTAAGGTTCTTTAACGAATGGAAACTTATTATTTAGTAAAGTCATTTGATACTCGGTGTTAGGAGACAGCTTCCGAAAACGAAGACAGACGAGAGCACTAATAATACCTTTTGATGATGGGACGGAAAAAAAAATCGATCCAGATTAATAAAAAGCTATATGAAACGATAGTTTCATAGAAAATACATTACTTAACTAAAAAAAACAACCGGCAATGAAACCCGAAATCAATCACAGGGTTACGGAGCATTTAGATTGTGCGCCCGGGTGTTCGTAGATCCGAGCATCAGCTGTTTTTGATTTTGTTTCATTGCCGGTTGTCTTTTTTTAGTAATGTATGTTTTATGAAACTATCGTTTCATTTTGCTGTACTAACATGATCGAGCGTAAATAATGCTAATAAAACGTTTCAAAAACATGATTTTTTTTTATATTAGGATCTATTTTTTTCAGTCCCATCATCAAAGGTGTCATTAGTACTATCATCTGAATTCGTTTTCAGAAGGAGTCCCCTAACTCCCAGTATATCTACATGGCAGTACCAGGGCTTCATAATTTACTAATAGAGTGACATTGTAATTCGAGTGTTGTGCAATTTGATTACCCCCTAAGTTAACTATTATCGTAGGGAGAAACTTACTATAAAAATTAATTGCTATGCAATTAAAAGCTGTGTCAAATTCGTACTGTCCAATAATTTTGAGAAAAATTGGCATCGGGAAGAAGCCGTCCGCAGCCTTCACTTCAATACGAGTTCTCGGTGAGCGGCCGCTACGCAAAACTGCAGATTGTCATTGATGAACCACTGCGTGACGGAGGTGTGCGCGTGCGCAGCCTCGGCTGCAGCGGACGTATGTCGCACACATGAGTTTATGATACGCATTAGTAAACGTTGCACGCACAACACGTGTCGAGAGTGTAAATAATGTAATGTCGGCGCAGCCTCGCTACTTGTACTATACTGACGGTGCTCGGTAAAGTATATTGCAGGGAATTATTTTAGGAGTCGGACGGGAAGTGTAGTGCGAGATAGCGATAGTGGGAGCGAGCGAGGCAGCGGCGGGTGCGTCGGCGGGAGGGGTGGTGTTGGTGCGGAATACGCGCGGATGCGGAGGCGGTGACGGGCGATGCGCTGACGAGATGTGCGCGGGATGCGCGCCTGCGCACGCGCACGCGCCCCGTCCGCCGCGCGCGCGGCTCCCGTGGCCCGCCCGGCCCACACGCTGCTGCTCGCGCTGTTGCTCGCCGGTGATTAAAGTTCACCACACATAGGAGATGAATGCGAAAATTGTTTGTAGCCGCCTTTACATCGACACATTTACACGACGAGGCGGTCGGACGACAGAAACAGGGCTCCCACCTGATTGTAAATAGAAACAAGCCTCTCCGCAGCAATAAATTAAAATATTCTAAAAGCAGCACGAGGCGCTCGGCGCCTTTAACATGTGTATGATTTCGTCACCTCAGTAATTGCACACGACGACAGGACTTTTCAAATCAGAAGATGGTGGTGATATTCGGACACTACCGCTTGGGCGCTGTACGCTGTGCGGTGCTTTACTGATAGACCATCAGAGCTGTGCATAATTTGTGTGGAGGTCTGTCTTTTAGTAAAATGGGGCTGCGCAGGTTGCACCGAGTGCGCCGGCAACCCGGATGCGAAGCGGCTGTATGACGACTTGTTAAGCAACTACAACAAGCTGGTGCGCCCTGTGCTCAACGTGAGCGACGCGCTCACCGTGCGCATCAAGCTGAAACTCAGCCAGCTCATCGATGTCGTGAGTGTCACTAGAGTCGCTGGTGTCCCGACTGTCCCTCGAGCGGCCATCTATTAATATTTAATTTTTTACAGAATCTGAAGAACCAGATCATGACCACGAATTTGTGGGTGGAGCAGGTACGGACAACGTTTCCGTGAATATGTTTTTTCTAATAATAGACGCCATAGAAACAAAACCTGTGGGCTCTTTACAGAGTTGGTACGACTATAAGTTGTCTTGGGAGCCGCGGGAGTACGGCGGCGTGGAAATGCTGCACGTCCCCTCGGACCACATCTGGAGGCCCGACATTGTACTGTACAACAAGTGAGTCCGTTCGGTTTATAAATGTCGACAAGGTATCAGCTATGCGCCATCCGTTTGTGACACTTATGTTTCGTAACCTTCTGTCTCACGGTATTACCATCTAATCTGGGCAAGTTTCGCATTCGTGGTCTGCTGACCTCTATTACCGTTCCCCAACATTTCGTATGCTTCTGGCAATTTATGCATATACAAAAACAATCCCGCCTCCTTGGAGGCAGCGGTTTCCGTTTTGTACGGAATAGCAAAAAATGTTTGTCGTGAGTGTGTGGAACTGAGGTCGGTGATGCTGCGCAGCGCCGACGGCAACTTCGAGGTGACGCTGGCCACCAAGGCGACGCTGAACTACACAGGGCGAGTGGAGTGGCGTCCGCCTGCTATCTACAAGTCTTCTTGCGAGATAGACGTGGAGTACTTTCCGTTCGACCAGCAGACGTGTGTCATGAAGTTCGGCTCCTGGACCTACGACGGGTTTCAGGTGAGCTTCTTATGTTTATTTCACAAATTATTTCATATTTATATCGTTCAAAAATATGGACGCCAGGAGTGCAAACCGAGTCCTAGCGACGAAGACGAGCCGCTGGTGAGTTACACGCGACGCGAGGGGTGACGTGTCGCAGGTTCCGTTCCAGTACCGCGGTTTGTATCGGCAACACGCGCCCGGTTCTGGTCTGCGTGGGTGTACGCTGACGTTACTACGGTTTTGTTATAGAGTATTGTAGGAAGAGCTTGTATGGTGGCAATGTGGACCTCAGCGTATGGTGTGAACTCAGGTGGACCTGCGGCATATCGACGAGGCGCGCGGCACCAACGTGGTAGAGCTGGGCGTGGACCTGTCCGAGTTCTACACGTCCGTGGAGTGGGACATCCTCGAGGTGCCCGCCGTCAGGTACCACCAGCGGTAGCACCGGCATTGGGCTATATCCTGTATGTCGAGATGAATGACAGAATCGCACACTGTACAGACGAAATTATTATATTTTTATTATTTGTTCACATTTTTATATTTCATTTAACATTTTCACCGTGGACCATCGAGGGCGGTGCCCGCGGCGCGGTGTCGCTGCAACCAGATGCTCGTGTCCCACGCGAACGCTGCGCACTTGATGAAACCATTCTCTGCGGCTTTTACTTATGGAGATAACAAAATAAACGCGATATAGTTCTTAGTTTCATCCAATGTGCAGCGTGCAGCGTGCAGCGTGCAGCTTGAATATCTACCTCGCATTGTTTACAACTGTTAGATGCTTTTATTGCCATTCACGTTATTGGTGCCGTCATCATGTTCGTGTCGTGTGTCAGAAACGAGAAGTTCTACACGTGCTGCGACGAGCCATACCTGGACATCACCTTCAACATCACGATGCGCCGCAAGACGCTGTTCTACACGGTGAACCTGATCATTCCGTGCATGGGCATCTCGTTCCTCACCGTGCTCGTGTTCTACCTGCCGTCGGACAGCGGCGAGAAGGTGTCACTCTCTATCTCCATCCTACTGTCGCTGACCGTGTTCTTCCTGCTGCTGGCCGAGATAATCCCGCCCACTTCGCTGGTGGTGCCTTTGTTGGGAAAATTCGTTCTATTCACTATGATCCTCGACACTTTCAGGTAAAAATCTCATTAAAATTTTATTTTTTAACTAATACATTTAGAAACGAGCGCCAGCTCAGCAGCAAACTGACCCGGGTGCACGCGAGCTCATGCGCGTGGTCCATGATGGAGTCCTAGCTCCGTGTGTCGTGTAACCGCGTAAAGGCGCTGTTATGGCATGAGGCGTTGAGCATCGGCAGAACTTGTAATGTATGGTTCCGCGCGCAGCATCTGCGTCACGGTGGTGGTGCTGAACGTGCATTTCCGGTCGCCGCAGACCCACACGATGGCGCCGTGGGTACGACGCGTGTTTATCCACGTGCTGCCGCGGCTGCTAGTGATGCGCCGCCCACACTGCCGTCTCGACCCTCACCGAAGCCGCTTGTGAGTGATCCGCTCTAACCGACTCCGACCGCGACAACATACAGCTCGAATCAGTTCCAATTATTTCATTCATTTATCGTTTCGGCCTTCCGCCGGACAGCATCTTCCTGTCTATCGCAACTGAACGACGCCAGTGGCAATTAATTGGGTTTCTGTACTCCTCCATCAATAATACCACCACAAAGAACTTAAATTTTATTAAGAATTCAGGAGATCAGCGTGGAGATGTTAAAAGGAGACCTTCTCCGGGGGATATCTATTGGCTGATGTTTGCTTAGCCGCCCATTTTGCCAGTGGAGTTAAAGTCATTTACCTCTCATCCACCAAAAATACCGTTCTGGACCATGCTCTCACTCGTTGGGAATGGAGCCGCCGCCTCCCGCCTCCAGTCTCACAGTGGCACATTCGCGTCGTTTCACTGACCTTACAATCTGCTATCACCGGATGTATGCATGCCTGTGTGTTCGATCCTTAAGCTTATAGATGGATGTAGACAGCGCGGGGAGCGGGGCACTACGGGGGGCCGGTAGAGTTTTATGTAATGTTGATGGTCAAGCGACGGAATGAAAATAATGGTTTTCGTTCAAAGTGCGGGAATCGTGGCGCGCGAAGCGGTGGAGCTGACGTGCGCGGAGACGTCGCCGAGCGCTTGCCGGCTGCACGCGGCGCACGGCGGGCACGCAGCGCACGGCGGGCAGGCGGGCGCGCGCGCGCCTCTCGACGCGCCCTCGCTGTGCGACGCGCTGCGCCGTTGGCACCGCTGCCCGGAGCTGCACAAGGCCATCGACGGTATCAACTACATCGCGGACCAAACGCGGAAAGAGGAGGAGTCAACGAGGGTGAGCGTGTTTGGAAACAATTTCCACAACACACCGTGCGTAATTTTTATTCGACAACGCGATGTAACGAGCGGAACGGTCGCTCGGATGGTCACCCGAAGGTAAGCGGTACGCCCGCCCGTAACGAGGCGGCGTTAGTCGGACGGTGCACCACACCACACGGCGTCACCTCGTGCTCGCCCCAATGGGACGGGGCGTTCCGTTCGCCGGAACATAGTAATGCTTAAAGTAATACCGGTAAGTGTATTATGAATGCGGATTGCAGGTGAAGGAGGACTGGAAATATGTAGCGATGGTCCTGGACAGATTGTTCCTTTGGATCTTCACACTGGCGGTGGTGGTCGGTTCGGCGGGCATTATCCTGCAGGCGCCGACGCTGTACGACGAGCGGGCTCCCATCGACGTGCGCCTGTCGGAGATCGCGTACGCAGCGGCCAAGCCTCGTCCGCCGCCGCCGCGCTGACCACGCTCCGGCCCGGCCCGGCCCAGCCCCGCCGCCGCCTGCTGACCCACTCTTTAATACACGAATACTGTACATAAAATATATAATTAATATTATAGTTTGTACCGAGGAATAATCACAATCAGTCGAATTTCTTTTGATAGAGACGAAATTAAACAATTGTTTGTATGGCGTGTTTCACTTCCGGTGACCCCCGCGCCCAATGTGTGCAAGTACTCTGCTTACGCAACAGCTAAGCTTGACAATCATTTCAATCTCTACGAGCGTCTACGCGCTACGCCTTGCTACAAATAGAGCGCCGGCTAGGCGAGCTGTCCTGCGGGCGGCCAGTGCACCAGCACCTTCCCTTTTGAACGTTATCATGTTGAATAGTTTTCCTTTCCCCGGACTTGGACCGTGCCGGGGCTGGCGCACCGGCTCCGCGACTCGCCGCTGTATTGTGTTCGCAGCTGGCAAGTATCAGTATGAATATTATCGTGCGCTGTCACCACAAACACACGGTATCCGTCGGAGACTGATTGCATCGAAGACCCAAGCCGGCCAGCGTTGTGCAGGATGAGTGAAGTGAGCGCTATAAGCGTGCATGTTTTGTCGGGCCCTGAATATTACATTTCCGGGCGGGCACCTGTCGCCTGGCCAGTTTTTCGTTGCCTTTAACTTTGTAAAGATGTTAATTCGTTCAGTAATGCGTTAGAAATTGTTAAATAGCTGGTATTTATATCATGCTCGATAGTTTTGCAGCACACGAACATTCCGCGCCGTAGGCAACAGTGGCCCATCACGAAGGACAGTATATTCATGCTTAGATTTTCTTGCTTATCGGAGACCAACACTGCGTTTATTACTGCACTAAGTGGTGCAGCGCCCCCCTAACGGGTTCTCGCCTTGTGGCGGAGGGGCTTAGCAGCCGTGGCACGGACACACGGTGAGGCGAAGTGGAACTTACCCGGCCGGCCCGCAGTGGAGGGCTGGCCCGAGGCGGCCGCTCCAGGTTAGAGCACCGGTTGGATAACTGGAGCTCACCGGAGCGGCCGGGAGCTACAGGGGAAGCTTTATGCTGCACTTTGCGGCCAGGCTGCAGGGGCGATTTTATACTGCCCCTTGCAGCCGAGGTGGAGTCGCGGAGGGAGTACTCTGCGACTAACAACGGGTGGCGGCAGGCCCAACATCGGATCCGCCACAGGGAGCCGGGAGAGTTTTCTTTCTTGGCTCCCATGGCTTCTGGGGGCGACGAGTTCGGGGGAATCCGTTGCCCGCGCGACAGCAATAGACCGAGGAGAGGGAACGCTGCATGTTCTGGCGTGCCCCTACGTAGATGGAAAGGGAGGGTTTACCCTTTGCTGCCGAGGTGGGGCTGCAAAAGCGGCCAGCTCCGGCGGGGTCGCGGATGGTGCAAAAGCGTTACCGTGACCCTACCATCAGGCGATGAGTTAGAACATCGTGGAGGTTTTAGTCGGTGCAAGTCCAACATAACCCGTCCTCGCGGGGGCAAGGACGGGTATGAGCACGCATTTCCTTCAAGTTAAACAAAAAAAAGTGCTGGAGCGTAAACATAATCGAGCTGCAAAGCCTGTGTCCTGCGCATAAACGAGCAGCAAGTTTTAGAAGGAAAACTAGCAGTGGTGCAAAGTGGTGGATGCACAGTAGTTCCAAATATTCAGCTTCGGCTCGCACTCCGGGCTCTCGGTCTACGTTTCCTAAACAAGACCTTGGAGCTACATTTAACTATGATGTGAAAGATGTGCACAAATTTTGTTTATTTATGAGTATTTAAATTTGAAGCGGTACAAAGGCAGGTCCCGCCGGGCCGCTGGCGGTGGACTGACCCATTTGTTTAGACGACACGTCCACGGCGCCCGCGCAACGACAACATAAAGTACATAATCAATCGCATATGTGGTGTGATGTGATGTGGTGTGATGTGGTGTGATGTGCGCGCCTCTTGTGTGTACACGATACTGCATATAGTTTTTGTTTTACATTAGTCTAAAATATTAGCTCCTTACATATGAACTTAGCGTTTGGTCGTACTGACCTGAACTGACTTTGATCTGAAATATCTCCGCTTTACTTAAGAATTCCAAATTCAAATTTATAAATACATTTCGCTGCTACATTTGAGTTTTGGAAACAGTCATTCATTTGTTTTTACCTCATTTTTTTTTCTTTGCCGTCGCTTATCACCGCACAATGGAAAATATGAAATATCGGTATATTGACGAGTACGAGCTCTACCGCGGCACCAGTATCAGTGCTGCAGGAACAGCTCGAAGGATTAATGATGTGTGCAGCGCTGGTGTCGTAAAAGAAAGCACGGTACGTTTTTAGTTTCAATGTTTTCGTTCTGGAAATTTCGACCTTTAGAACCAACCCCGTGGACGGCCGGTGACTAAAGTGGAAAATAAAGAATTATAGGCTACTGTGGAAGCGGATCCATCACAAAGCACTTCAGAGATAGCTGCAGGCTTCGGGGTAAGTGACAAAACTCTATTAATCCACTTGAAGCAAATCGGGAAAGTAAAAAAACTTGAACGATGGGTACCTCATGCATTGAGCGAATGGAACTTGCGAACACGCGCCGACTGCTGCTGCTGTGTTACTTTGCACAGCCGACACAATGATGAAGGGATAAAATCAAATCATTACTTGAGATGAAAAGTGGATATTGTACGATAATCGGAAGCGCTCGTAGCAATGGCTGAACCCTGGATACCCAGCCAGATCCTGTCCTAAACGAAAATTGACTCGGAAAAAGTTACTTGTGTGTTTGGTGGACTAGCGCCGGTGTCGTTCACTACAGCTTTCTAAAACCTGGCCAAACAATTGCAACAGATATCCATTATCAGCAACTGCAGACCATGAAAAAAGAACTAGCTGCTAAAAAACCGAGATTGGCCTATCGCTCTAGGGTACTGCTGCTTCACGACAACGTAACACCACCACCACACACAACAAACAACCACTAAGTTAGATGAACTACAATTAGAATGTCTGCGACATCCATCATACTCTCCGGACCTTGTGCTAACAGATTACCATTTTTTCCGGAATTTGGACAACTTACAAGGAAAAACCTTCAACTCCGATGCGGCAGTCCAAATCGCCTTCAAAGAGTTTATTGATACTCGCCCCCGTGGGTTTTTAGTAAAGGGATCAGTGAACCACCTATGAGATGGCAAAAGTGAATAGATAAAAACGGCGCAAACTTTGAGTAATTAAATATATTTTACAAAAAAAAAAAACACTATATTCCTCCCGCATAAAACGCTAATTTCATATGTAAGGACCTAATAATAACAATACATCTTAATCAAAGTAAATAAACAATTAATAATATGTAACAATAACTATCGCGACTGCAAGATAGTGTTATAGTGACGGAGTCTTTTTTTTTTTTAATGATGATGTTCTCGCCGCAGTTCTTTTGACAACTATAGCGGCTTCATCGAACTCAGGGCTCGCGGATCTGGTATCCGCGAGCTAAAATAGTATAAAAATAAAACTAATATATAAAAGGGAAAGAAGAAGGGTGAGAAGATATTGGATGCGGATAGGTCGAAGGATTGGATAGTGCTATGGAGGGAGAGGCAAGGGGGAGGGGATGTGATCAAATATATACATAGATAAGTATACTTATGAATTTAATACGCGTACGACGCGCATCAGATGGTGGCAATGACTATGCGGTGATCGAAGGAGGGCTCGGGCCCGTCCTCCGATCATCTTCGCCTGTATTACGAACCGGGGGCGGTGAGGACCGCCCAAGAAGTCGGGTGTGCTTTGTGTGCGCGGTGTGCGAGCCTGCCGGGCGCCTCAACCGTCGGCGGAAGCGGCGTGTCCGAAATGTGGTGAATTCTTGATTGTTGTAATTACGCATGGATGTTGTGTTGTGCGTGTTGGTGTCGTTCGAGGGTGTGTCGTCGTGTCTGTCGGGCCGACCCTCTGAATGTGACGGAGTCGTCAAAAACACAGTCTAGTGATGAAATTGAATTGTTAATGCAATATATTAATTAGGTACAAATAACTTAATGTGTCTCTTGTACGTAGAATTCCTAAGTTTTTATTTGAAAGTAATAGGTTTCCATTAATAAAGAATAAGTCGACTAAGTTTACAATGCTGTTGCGTGTATAATCATCATCATCAGCAGATACGTGTTCACTGCTAGACATAGGCCTTCCCCAAAGATCTCCATACCGCTTCCACGACCTTTCGTATTTGGTTCTTTGTGCAACAGGTCGCTGTGCTATCAGCGCTTCAGCAGACCGGCGTACTTTTCATGCAGACAAGCAGGCTCTCGAAAACTCATGCTGCACAGTCCACGGCCGGCGGGACTTGGCGGAGTCAGGTATCTTCGCACACAGTGTGCGAAAGTACTCGACAGGCGAACATTTCTCCTCTGGCAGCGGGCAACGGTTTGCTGCAATTATTTAAACTCTCAATTACTTCTTTACTAAAATCTTCAGGCACTTCAACTATAAAACGAAAAAAAAAAACGTTGTTTACGGCGTACTCCGCCCGCCTTTATTTGTTTTTTCCGGGAACAGTGTACAGGACGCCGACGGGGTACGGGCGTATTGTCGCGGACCTTTCGCTTGCATGGAGTACGTAATCGACAATCCTCTGGCGGGCTGCTGTTCCGCCGTCAGCTGGTGTCAGTTTTTACTAGCTTTATTTAAATTATATTTATAATTTTACTCTCTGCAACCGCACACGTACAGTTCCGCCATCGCAGCTCGATTTTAAAATTTGTAATAATAAAAAAAATACGATTCACGAGTGGACAATCGTTGCGACATTTACATCTCGGCGGAACCTAAAACTGAACCCACCGTACAGATGCAAACGTACGCGGACAACAATCCATTAATAAATATGCAGAGGAGGCGACTGCGACCGAGGATGCGACTGCGACCGAGGATGCGGCTGCGGCTCGTGTAGCACGGTCGCAGCGTGCGGATGTGCTATAGGAACGAAATTAGACAATAGTTTCCCGCGCAGAGTGTTATCCGGAAGTCGGTCCCGAGCTGTCCTACCGCTAGCCGAATGTGCGTCGGAATACAATAACTCGCGTCTCTTTTGTTGCGGGGTGAGAGGGATGCGGGGAGCTCGCGTGCTCTCGAGAGGGGGCGGTGGCATGCCCCCAGAGACCTTGACACGATTCCGAAACAGGCAGGGGGCGCGCGCGGTTATATCGTTATGTAAACTGATAAGAGGTAGTGTCTGTCGCGAGCCGCTACAGCACGTGAATCTCTATATCGGATGTATTGATGATATACTTATACAATGCCCCCCCTCCCGCCATAGTGTATAATGGTGGCTCATGATATCTCACGATTGTTTTTATTTAATAAAAATATCACTAGGACTTTTGTCTACTATTTCCATCATACAATTTAAAGGCTCGCCGGATGATAATATTTAGAACAAAAGGAAGATTCGCCGAGTACGTAATAGTGAGCACACCGCAGTACGTGTCCTCGTCTGCTGCAGCGCTCGTCACCCGGCCCCAGCTCTGCCAATCGATTTAATATTTGTGTACATAAATATGACGGTGACATATCCATTTGTTGGTTAAATAAGCTGTTATTGCTGCAGCCGCTGGCCCGCTCTCGCCCAATCACACCCGTTCGCGCCCGTCGCCCGGAGCCGGAGCGGTTTTGAATAAAATATACAGGCCTTAAATTGACCGAGCAGCCGTCCGGAACAGCCCGGAACTACTCTGGATATCGGTGGGGAATTAAGAAAGCTCCAATCTGGGTCAACACATTGGAGAGTTCTTACCGCTGTGTGCGAAACGGCAAAACGAGCGTTACGCGCCGCACGGGTGCAGCCACGGATCGCAGATAAGTCGGTTTCGTTTAGTTAAGAGGAGTCTTTCCCACACAGTACACAGTACACGGTTACACGAGCAGGATCAATTCGCACAAACAGAGAACAGAAGGAGAAAAATATAAAGGAAGAGTGTGTGTCTTCAATGTGCGTACCACCTATATGCCGATGGTTTGCAGTTGTATGCACAGGCTAGTGTGGATAGTGCAGATGTAGCGATAGGCGAGATTAACAAAGACCTAGAGTACATTAAGGGTTGGTCTAAGAGGTTTGGACTTACTGTTAACCCTTCGAAGTGTCATGCTACAATAGTGGGGAACCATCGGACTATCCGTAAACTGGATTCAACAACTTTACCGACGATAATATGCGATGGTAATATAATTGAATTGGCACCCTCGGTTAAGACAACGAAGTGGCGGCTGTTAGCCAGAAAGTAACCGGTACTCTTCGAGCTGTCTACCGCTTGAAGAACTTTCTCCCGTCAAGAACTAAAGCAGTAATTGTACAAACTTTTATTCTCCCTATCATCGACTATGCTGATGTGTGCTATTTCGACCTGAATGCAGACCTTCTCAAAAGGTAAGACCGTCTTTTAAATAACTGCATTCGATTCATTTCCAACCTTCGTAAGTATGATCATATATCTACGTGTCGTTCGCAGTTAAAGTGGTCACCCATCTGTCAGTGGCGAAGCTTGCGAGCTCTCAACACCCTATTTCCTATTTTGACTTCTCCTAAACCACCTCTTTAACTTATTTCCTGTTTTAAGTATTTAGGTACTAACCACGACAAAGATCTTCGCTTCTCTAACAACCAGCTTCTTTTGTGCCCTTCTCACACCTCTGATATTGTCCACTCCTCGTAGCGTAGCGGGCGCGCGCGGTGAGGTTCTATGAAGTAGTGCGACTGGTTCTATGAGGTAGTGCGACTGGTTCTATGAGTTAGCGCGTTGTTCGCTAATCGCTATATAAAATAACGTATGTTGAAGTCATTTTTATAATAAACTAGAAAAATTTATTTAGATTTTGACAAATTTTATCTTTTATTATGTATATAGACTTACATAAAATTATAAATTATTTACGACTTGTAATTATACGCAATGTTAAAATACAAAAAAATAATACGCGGAGAACACTGCCACGTGCCACATGCCACATATCACATGCCACGTGGTAAGTAAATTGGTGGCGAGCGCCGCGAGCATACACTTCATACCAGCGGGACAGGAACGAGTGGCACCCAGTTAATGAATCCGAACGGTGCCATTGCACCTGCGGCGGAGGGGGGCGGTGGTGTTGACATTTCGAAACAATAAGAATTCTGTGGAGGACAATGCTTCTGCTTTCGGTGCGAGGGGCGGTCGCTATGATTCGCCTGCAACATTAATGTACCTAGTTCGTGTTGCGCTTTTGTTCCGCTGACGCTGTGCCTGCTGCCCTCGCTCCCATCCCTCCCCCCTCCGCGCCGCCGTCGCTGCAGGTACCGCTTCAGTAACACAGTAGTAGCATCAACCTTAAGCTCTGCCTAACAAGAATTGAACTAAGGCCGTGCCGGTCGTAGAAGGCGATTAAAATGGTCTTCGGTTTCGCGACCTTGAGTTGAGAGCCCTCATCGCTCGATAAGCGACCCTTGGGGACATGGCACAGCGAGGGTGTTAAGGAGGTTACAGTCTTTTTAGAGATATATTCAGTCAGCAAGCAGAGGCACCGGGCTGATATGTAGACATCGAAACCCGTTATTTATAATGTGCTGCCGGATACCATCGAACGGATTTTACTGGGTATAAATCCCACATAACTCTGATCCTCCTAGAAATCATAGAAAAAGGGAGAAAATCCTCAGAGGACCCACGTTCCACGCAAAAAAAAAATAGCAACCGGACAGGACTCCGGTCGGGGGCTCGTTAAGGGCCGATGTGTGTACCAAATGTTTACAAAATCATTTATTTTCTTGTGTACTTTTGTTTCACTTAAGCACAGCGGAGTTCGAAGTCGAGCCGTTTATCATCACCACCAGCCGATAGCCCGCTAATTAAAGTTTTTGATGAGAGCCCACATGCGCGGGAGTTGCCGGCGAAATGCTTACACAAGTTTACTAAATAATTACCGACTCATTTCACTACTTACTTACTGCTTTCTCAAACTTATTGGAATAAATACTCACTAAAAGATTAATCTAATACCTGGTGTTGCTGGAGAAGAGAAATTAAAGAACCCAGCCTGTACACTACTAACTCCTACTCTGTCTTGACCACAACAAGAGTGCTGAAAGAGGAGTTTTTCTTGACGTGGCTGAAGTTTTTAATAGTACCTTCTTTCCACTCTTGCTGTATACATTAGAAAACCGAGATTGGCATTTGCGGTACTGCGATAAAATGGTTCAAAAGTTACTTGACAAAGAGAAAACTTCGCTAAAAGTGGGAGGATACCCTGGTACGTTAAAAATGTTAAATATTGGAGTCCCAGCAGGTGGTATTTTAAGTCCTACTTTATTTATAACGTAAATTAATGATATTCATACGATTACAGGAAAGGAAATCATTTGTTATGCTGATGATACTGAATTGCTTTTTAGCCTTCCTCTTGGGCAGAGGCTTTTAGGAATGCGGAGTCTGGTCTGATAAAGACCTCCGTATGGTTGCAATATAATTATAAACTCTAAATGTGAAAAGGACGTGAAAACGTCTGCGTCACCACCGAAGAAGATATACAAATTAAAATTGTTCAAATGCAGGTATCAGAACTCTCGTACATGTGAGATAGTACAAGGAGAGGACAGAATTGAATATCATTGATTAATTATTGATAAAAATCTTAGCTTCAGGGGACACACCGGCGCGCCGTCTGTCCGTTTGCGGAAATCGTTGACCTCAGGGGACCACCCAGCATCAACTGCAGATAGGCTGCGGTATCTGCGGCGACTGCACACGCGGGCGTCGCTGCGGGGCACACAATAAAGTAGGTGTCTGTCATAAAACGTGTCCAACCATTCCCTTACTACACCACCACCATGTATCAACATGTCTGTTCACCACAAAAATAAAATTGCGGAGATCCGATACCCTACGAAAGGTCTCTCCAATTTCTGGAAGCTTGTCAGTTAATTTGAAAGGTAAAAGATGTCAGTCATTACCTGTACCCTCCCTACCTGTGTCAGCGGAAACCATTGACGTGACGAGGGTAACCCTCGGAGCAATTACATCGCTAGATAATTACTGTTCTCCACAACGATCGCCCGTCTCAATGTTGTCTACGCATTTATTGTGAGCGCCGTTCATTCTTTTATATTGCTTCCGGACATGACATATCCGCCTTGGCGTTTTGTGTGCAAGTACATGAACGAAGTGCGACCTCGCCGTGTGGGGCTCTGCAGCGTGCGCAGCGTGTGCAGCGTGTGCAGCGTGCGCAGAACCGGCGCGAGCCCACTTGCACTGTTCCTTACGAATGCTCGTGTAAATGGTAAAAGAAACAAAAACAGAAGATTTTATAATAGTACGTTAGAAATTAACCGGACGAACTCCCAGGCAGCGCCGCCCCACCACCCCCCTGCGGGGTGACTGGGAAAGTTAACGCGCTTATTCAACTGAAAAAGAAAAATAAACGAGTTTATTATTCATTCCTTACGTCGGTTGCCGGAATTTGGCGGTGAATTTCATTACATTACAGGAGAGCAGCAACGTGCCGGGGTGTAGGGGTCGCGAGCCGGCGGTGGCGCGGGGCGAGGGACGGGGGGTGCCGGTGCACGGATATTGACAGGGCAGGAACTTATAAATATATGGATAATTGGAACGGACAAAGTGGTGTCCAACGGTGTTCTCAGTAGCCTATCAATTAAACCACGACCTCGTTTGTAGTGTACTACATTTGGAGAAGCGGCCGCTCTCGACCGGCTGCGAGACCCGACAAAGTTTTTGTTTTGGTTTTTAGATGAAGTGTCGTGGAGGAGACATTTAAATCCAGCATAACGGAAATAAGTGATCAGTATGATCGAACATCTAGAAGCCACACACCGTTATGATGAACTACATAAGGTTATACAAAAAATGGCGGTCGGTATACAACCTTTCAGTCCAGGTTCTATTGGAGATCCAAACGGTAAACTCCTATTTAAGTAAATAATAGAATACGTCGATGTGAGGATCAATATATCCAACAACTTTTCCATAATTGCAGACTCGCTCAAGAAGAATTCGATTCGCAGTTGGCAGACACCTATACTGCTACACCTATACAGCTTGATTATGCTCTTGCTACTACAAAAAACGAATAAGCGGCAGGAGATGGGTTTTCCACGGAACTTTGCAAGTACATGGGGACCATGACAAGGAATAGAATAGTAACGCTGTGTACAGAATCCCAAAAAGCCCCGAAATAAAACAGTCGGTACGGGTATATGAGTCGCTTTATTCAACGCTAGTCGCAAGCATATCAAAATAGCGCGACAAAACCATACCATAATCTATCGCGGCACAACGCCATCTAGTTACATACTTTTGTGCATTAACATACCGCCCACCATGGACAGAATGTCCATCACAAGACAATACATCCTTTACAACCTTGGCGGCAGTTGTACAAGGCCCCATAATGGGGTGTATAATCAACTCGTCAACAGTAACTGACCGCCCACCATGCCCGGATATACCAGTAAGCCACAACAACTTAAGGTACAACTAAACAAATAACAAAACCATGGTATGACAACTATGCTGCGACATTGCATAACGTAACGTGAATAAAATGAAAGGTAAAATGAATTATATAAACAAAACACAAATGAAACTTATGCTTACAATGGATAGCAAGTATGCTAGTGGACTGTATAATACAATTAATCTAAAATTTAAGCGACAGGTAACACAACTAATTTTGACAGAGGTCGCTTTATAACACTGCCCTTGCATCTTATACTGACAACCCGCGTAAGATTGTCCACACCAGTATGCTTTTTATCTATTACGCCCAAAAGCCACTTGGCCGGTGGAAGATCATCCTCACGAACAAGCACAACATCACCTATTTTGGGTTCCGAAACCTGATCTGTCCATTTGTAGCGATGCTGCAATTGAGTAAGATACTCCTGTGACCACTTGCGCCAAAAATCCTGAAGCATGCGCTGCGTAAGATGCCACCTCTTTAACGAGGAAACATTTGAGTCCACGTAGTTTCTATCAGGGACCACAACTAGTGGTTCCCCTACCAAAAAATGACCAGGTGTCAGAGGATATGGATCATCCGGGTATGTGGGTAATTTGGAGATAGGCCTCGAATTTAAACAGGCTTCAATTTGAGTTAAAAGAGTTGTCATCTCTTCGAATGTCAACGTGCTATTGCCTACTATCCTTCGGAGATGGTGTTTGGTGGACTTCACTCCTGCTTCCCACAATCCTCCAAAATTTGGAGCATGCGGAGGTATGAAGTGCCATTCTGTACTATTGGTAGCACACCACTCGGCGATTTCACTTGGCAAGGCCAGATCCTTGTACATCGAATATCGCCTTCAATTCCTTCGCGCTACCAACGAACGTGGTCCCGTTATCACTCCAGATCTCTGCTACATGTCCTCGCCTGGCTACGAAACGCTTAAATGCAGCTAAAAAGCTTTGAGTCGTCATATCGCTGACTACTTCGAGATGAACGGCCTTTGTAGCCATGCAGACAAACAAGCAGATATAACCCTTCGTGGAGTGATAACCACGACCTTTGGTAGGGCGAATACTAATAGGACCAGCATAGTTCACTCCACTTCGTAAAAAAGGGCGGCTAGGGGTTACTCTCGCCTCTGGTAATTGGCCCATCATTTGCTGTCTAGATCTTGCGGAATGACGAATACAAACTACGCACTTCCAGATGCACTGCCGAATGAGGCTCCTTGCATTGATGATCCAATATTTGGATCCAAGATAGTTCGCCGTTAATTGTTGGCCACCATGCAACATTTTCCGATGTGCATCGTCTATCAACAATTTCGTGAAGTGCGAGCCTCGAGGAATTATGATGGGATGCTTCATATCATTATCCAGCGCAGCCTTCTGCAAACGACCACCGATTCTCAAGATGTCGTCGCAATCAAGAAATGGATTCAACGAGGTGAGTTTACTTTTCTTATGTACCTTGCCATATTTCTTCAGATTATCTATCTCTACTTGAAAATAATGCCGTTGACACATTTTAATACAGGTTTTCAAGGCTTGCTCCAGCTCCTTTGCCTTCAATGTGCGCATTGGGTTTGGCGATAAAAACCTTCTACAGTACGCTACAACTCTGGTAAGTCGCGTTAACGATGAATACTTGGTAAGTATGCTACTCTCTGTTTTGGTGCTTGTAGTAAGGTGACATTTTAGCTCTCTTTCTTCAATTGTAGTATCCACAACTTTTCCTTTATAATCAATGTTTTTCTGTTTCAGGAACACTGGGCCCTGCTTCCAAATCTTGAAGTTAGCGAAGTCCGATGGTTTTACGCCTCTGGACGCACAGTCGGCGGGATTCTGCTTCGTTGATATGTGGAACCACTGATCTCCATTCAGAATGGTAAGTATTTCCGATACTCTATTGGCTATGAAAGTTTTCCAGCGACTAGGATGGCTCCTAAGCCAAGCTAATACCACCAAGGAGTCAGTCCAAGCATGTATGTGTTGCTGCGGTATTCCGAGAACTGCCGAAACTTCCCTTAAGAGCTTGGCGAGCAATACTGCTCCGCAAAGCTCGAGTCTCGGAATCGACACTTGTTTGACAGGCGCCACCTTAGTCTTGGATGTGATAAGGTTCACATGAATGGAACCGTCTCGGTCAATAATGCGAGTATACACTACAGCTGCGTACGCGACATTGGATGCATCAGCGAAGCCATGCAGTTCTACCAGGCAGTCATCGCTAGATGAATGAGTCCAACGAGGGAGACGGAATTGAGTAAGTTGTTTCAATTCTTCTCTATAATTAAGCCAATCTTCCAACAAGGATGAGGGTAGTTCCTGATCCCACTCGATCCCTGATAGCCAAAGTCGTTGTATGAACACCTTTGCCGTTATTATGGCTGGAGATATCCATCCGAGAGGGTCATATAGTCTCGCAATATCCGAAATAACCCTGCGTTTGGTTACAGGTGTTTGCAAGGGAGGAAGATTCACGATGTACTCGAACTGGTCAAATCTTCTATTCCAGGTAAGTCCTAGAATTTTACTAACCGTGTCTATTTTAAGTTCCAGGTGTTCTTCATTTGCATGTCGGTGGTTTTCCTGTATGTGATCCAACAATTCGGAGCTATTACTGGACCATCGTTGAAGCTCGAAGCCTCCACGACCAAGCAACTCCTTCATCTCGTGATAAATCTGGATACCTTCTACGACGTTCTGGCATCCTGTCATTAAGTCGTCGACGTAGAAATCCTTCAACACACGGTTGGACGCTAGAGGGAACTCTGATCCTTCATCGTGTGCAATCTGCTGCAAAGATTTCACGGCCAGGTACGGTGCCGATGACGTGCCGAAAGTCACCCGGAGAAGACGGAAATGCTGCAACTCATCTTCTAGGTTTTCACGCCACAGGATGCGTTGGAAATCAACATCCTTCTCAGACACCTTAATCTGCCGGTACATTTTAATTATGTCTGCGACGAGACATATTGGAAACTGGCGCCAATTCATTAGGATGTGACGCAACTCTGGTTGAAGAGCTGGACCGACCAAAAGATCCTGATTCAACGAAGCTCCATTTGTTCCCGGACACGACGCATCGAAAACAACTCTCACTTTGGTGGTAATCTTGTCATTTCGCACTACTGCGTGATGTGGCAAATAAACCGCATCAGCATTGGTCTTATCCATCACCTTCTCCATATGGCCAAGGTCCAAGTATTCATTGATGACCTTGACATACTCTTTCTTCAGATCAGGGTTTCGTAGTAACTGCTTTTCTAAAATAAGAAATCTTTTTTGGGCAATTTGTTTCGAGTCACCATGTTTGCATTTCGGTTCCGGTGTGCGAAAGGGCAAGCTAACCACGTAACGCCCAGATTTGTCTCTATGCGTTGTTTCCGTGAACAATCTCTCACACAACTGCTCTTCTTCCGTTAAATATGTTTTCTTAACATCATAATGGTCGGACTCTAACTCCCAGAACTTTCTTAAGAGCTCATTCTCATTGACATTAGCTGAGTGCATGCTAACAACAATGTTGTGACATAATTGAGATTGGTTGCCCGCGTCGTGAACTTCACCAGAAAGGATCCAGCCCAATCTAGTATTTTGCGCAAGAGGGTAGCCCGGTGGACCCCTAATCAATCCTTGCAACAGAATTCGGCTGTACACCTCAGCACCCAATAGAACATCAATTTTGTTGGGTGTGCCGAACGAAGGGTCAGCTAAAACTTCATAAGATAATGAAGGCAACATAGGGACGACGATCTTCTTATCAGGCAAGAGAGTCGTCACTTTGTTCATAACATACGCCTTGATAGAGATGACAAAACTGGGGTCGTGACGGGATTGAATTTTCATGGGAACCATGAACTTACAGGCCAAAGATGCTTGGGGATCACCGCCCAGACCCGTAACAACAGTTTTAATGGGATGTTTCTTTAATCCCAACAGCTGGACTGCGGACTCCGTAATGAACGAAGCCTGAGACCCTTGATCTAACAAGGATCTTAAACAAACCAAAGATCCAGTTCTCGACTCTACATTTATTAAGGCCGTGGCCAAGAGTACGTGAGTACTAGCCTTGGCAAAACACGTCATAGCTCGCGTGGACTCACCCGCTGAAGATGATGCTGCTTCTGACGCAACAACATCGCTACCAATGGACTGATCGGTTTTACTATCGTCAGCTTTCGAGGTACTTTTAGGATGAAGAAGTGTATGATGTCTTTTCCGACAAAGATGACACCTTGTAGACTGCCGACAGGTGTACACGGAATGGCCTGCGTTCAAACAATTGAAACACAGCCTACTAGTTTGGACAAACTTACGCCGATTCTCTACATCTTCCTGGGCAAACTTCTTGCAATTACATAATTTATGTCCTTTGTCAGGACAAAAGACACAACTGATTATATTATGAGCAGTGGTTACATGCAATGCCGTAGCATTCTTCTGTTTAGAGTTACTTTGCTTAATGACATTATTTGAACCTAGGCATTCTAATGCCCTAAACCTATTTTCTAAGAACCTTCTAAATTGACTTAAGTTGGGCAATTCGTTTGAACTGTCGTTAATTAAAGTTTCCCACAATTTCCGTGACTCTGCATCAAGTTTTTGGCTGATAATATAAATAACTAATATATCCCATGAATCAACGGCAACCCCTAAGTTTTCAAGTGCGTGTAAACATTCGTTTGTTATATCGAGTAATTCTTTAATGGCACTTGAAGACTCCACGGCGATGTTCCTTTGATTCATAAATCTTCTTAAAATACAATTGGCCAAGAACTTCTTATTGTTATATCTACCTTCTAATTGGGCCCAACACGTAATATAATTATCGGCAGTGATGGGTATATGCCGTAACAATTGCTCGGCTTCTCCTTGCAGATGGCTCTTAAGATGATGGAGTTTTTGTACATCGTCCAAACTAGGATTATTGTGAACGAGGGACACAAATAGGTCTCTAAAACTGGTCCACTCGACGTACTTTCCCGAAAAGGTTGGGATGTCAATCTTCGGTAGGCGCACATAAGAACCTTTGGCTTCGCTGTTCGAAGATTGCGTAGTCAACGTAGTTGCTCGCAATTTTGTCAAAGCTCCTTTTAATTTCGATTTGAAGTCAATATAAATCTCCTCAACTTCATCGAAATAATCCGATTTATAATAATCAGAAGATTCAAACTCTGTGCCTTCCGATTCAACAATGATCTTCTGATGAATATCCTTGAACGATGTCCAACACTCCTCTAAATTATCCAAACGCGTTTCGACATTTGACAATGTTATCTTATCCTTCGACTGCTTGCAAAAATTTGTTTTGTTTTTATGTATTCTGGTTTTAAGATTCTCCTGATATTTAATCAAACGATCCATAATTGAAATAATGAATGAGAATAATACCTTAAAACAAAACACTAGAAAACAATGCAAGCAAAGAATCAAACAGTCAAATTGAACAATAAAATACAAGGTAGGTAGAAAAAACAAAGCATTTAATACAAGATCAGATGCAAAAATTTTACAAGTCCCTTTATTCTATAAAATAGTCTAAGTCCAGTATTCAGTAAAATTTTCTAAGTGTTTAAGACAAACACTTCGATATGAAATCGGGCATGGATTCCCCGTCTGAACACTTTTTCTTAAACTATTCTAAGTCCTAAACTACCACTTCTAATCTTTTGCATATTAACTTGGTACTAATCTAATTTGAATTAACTAAGTAAAGTTCTTCTAAGAAATAAGGTTCAAATTGTCCACTACTAAATTATACGCAAAGTACTCACAAGTTTGTTTCGAACATAGTAACCGTAACCACAAAACACTCACAACACCTTGACTTTACACTGACACTTCCCGTCGTAAAATGGCGGATGAAGAGGTGCTGCCCCCGCTGTTCCAGTTGTACCGCCTGGTGTTGGTTAGTGCGACCCATTCGCACTAACTGCTGCCCGAACTGTGACACTGTCTTGGATGTCACTGTCAGTTGATGTACGGATCAAGTCCGTGCTAGCGCTTCAGCGCCTTTTGGTAGCGCTCGACGTAGCGCGATTTGTTCAAATGAGCACCCAAGGTGCGTGGATCTGCACATGTACTGCTAACTGTCCAAGATGCCAGTATCCGGCTCGAAGGACCATGTACAGAATCCCAAAAAGCCCCGAAATAAAACAGTCGGTACGGGTACATGAGTCGCTTTATTCAACGCTAGTCGCAAGCATATCAAAATAGCGCGACAAAACCATACCATAATCTATCGCGGCACAACGCCATCTAGTTACATACTTTTGTGCATTAACACGCTGTTTATTAAATTTACGACACTGGGATTATTTTTGTGACTATCCCGAAATAGCATAAGGCACTATAATGTAAAGACTATGGCACCATAAGCCTAGTGAACCCACACGATGAAGGCGTTGTTTAAAATGATTTACAATCGCATAAAAAGGAAGTTCTCAGAAGACTTGGGTTTAGACGGGGATATGAATTAGAGATGCTATCTTCTCTCTTAACTAACTCCCTAAGCAGAGCGGGCAATCGAACAAAAACCGTGTATCTGATCCATGGAATATGAGAAAGTATTTGATGATGTTCAGCATTATAAAATTATAGAGATTCTTAAGGATAACGTATTGGTCGAGGACTGTAGAATGATCGGGACTCGCTATTGGTTTTAGCAAGCTGCTGTAAAAGTTGAAAGCAACTTACCCCTTACTCCTTATTCTTCCTTACTCTTTATTCAGGGACTACTCTAACGGACCTTCTATTAACCCATCCAGATAGAAGTAAAGTGCTTGTGTCAGGTACTGAAAGCGGGCTGCAGAGATAGTGGAAAAAAGTTAAAGCACTGAATTCATTTAAATATTTAGGCCCTTATTTGATACCAGATTTAGATCATAAAGAAGAAATAAAATGTGTAATTGGACAATATAGAAATGCTTATAATAGATCGTCCAAAGTATCATGCGAGCCCAAGATGCCGATTCCCCCAGGAGACCGCGCCCTGATGTGTCATATTTGCTCTGTTCTTGTACATGGTTGTGAGACATGGACTTTAAATCAAGGAATGTTGTCGTCTAATGTTGAGCATTGAGGTTTGGGGGACTCCGTCAAATCTTTAAGATCACGTAGAAGCCGGTTCGTCTGCAATGCTCAAGTTCTTGAGAGAGCTAACTGCAAACGAAGGCTGATGAAACGTTTTCATTCCAAAATTGTATTGTACAACTCCAGGTAACACGTGCACATATGAAGTTATTGAAAACTTAATTCGTAAACGAGTGCAGACTGCGCCGCGCCCTGCCCTACCACCCCTGTGCAGTGACATACCGCAACTCCTAACTTTTAACCGGAACAATAAACGGCGCCGCTTCGTAGCACATAAATAAAAAAAATTGTAAAAAAAACACTACAATTTTTTTGCGGCAATAAAGTTGAGAAGAGCACTTCTGCTGTAAAAAGCCGTCTACGCAAATTTATTTTTAAACTTAAGCGGTTGATCCGCGAGCGGTGGGGGCGCGCCGCGGAGGTCCACGAAGCCCCCACACGCCTCCACCGCCGCTCGTCACGTCGCGGCTTACAACTTGTAGTAGACGTGAATACAAATTAACAAATGGCGGGCGATGACGCAGAGCAACGGCATTATTAAACATTTACAAAATTAATTACCAGACACCTGACAAACAGGACAACAGTATTCTTCCAAAAATATCCTGGCCGGAGCCGGAGCCGGATCCGGCCGTCGGCCTGAGCGACAGCCGACTTCGTATGAATTTCGTAATGTTTCAGCACGGAGTCCTGTTCAGCACGGAGTCCTGAAATTAAATCGACCTGAATATCTTAACAACAATTAAAATGATACGGGTAAGGTGTTGGTTGTACGAGCGTTCGTGGACGTGAGCGCGTGTCCTTCGTTTCTTTCCCCTCAACGTTATCAGCAATCGGCAATCGGCCGTCTGCAGCTTGGAGCAGATGCGACGCGTGTGTTGTGGTCACGGATGTATTCTCCATATTTCGATGTTGGAAATGAACTTTAGTGCGACAGCTATAGTAGACAAAATGGTATTTAGCATTCATTTTTATATTAATGTTTGGGTCACTGGTGCTGGCCCACAGTTGGACACCGTACATTCATATCGGTTTCGATGTTAATTTGGAGATTAACAGTTCATCTACTTGGAGTTCGCTGCTTCGGCCCAATAACCAAAATAAAATAAAAATTTTGTTTTTAATTTTTACCGTTTGGCTTTGAGATGGTTCTTCCACGTCAGAGGCCGATCAAGGTGCGCATCGAGATATTTTACTGTCATTATGCTGTAATAGGGTCGCTCCCAATAGTACAGGGCGTGTGTACCGTCTTAGTTGGTAAGAAATAAGTATTGAAAAAGTAACGAGTACCAGCACAGTGATGTACCGACGTCGCCTGGGTGGGGGTGGAGTGAAGGGGTGGGCCGCGGCCACCAAATCACAAATTATTAACAAAACTTGTAGTCACTTGCCGCTCCCGACAATAAAGCTGAAAATAACTCTGCGTCGGACGAGGTCACTTATCATTAGGGGTGACGCTGACTGTCACCGACATTTTAGTACAATTGACAGGCTGTTCCGACCGCAGCGGCAGCAATGGAGCAAGGAGGAGGGCAAAGACGAGGCACGCCGGAGTGGTACCAAGAATTCAAAAAATCTCTGGCGTCAAAACGAAAACTCGAAAGTAACCGGAAACGACTTCGGAGCGCGCCGATCTAGGTTCCGGCAGCGACCCGTGTCCGGCCGAGCGGCGGCTTCCTTTCATTACTCGTTCAATTAAGTGCAGACGACCGCCGAGCTGAGCCGAGCCGAGGCAGCACATGCAGCAGCGAATTAAGATGCAAAGTATACTGTGTCCATTAGTGATGTGCAGTGTTGTTTGCAGCAGTACAGTCCCAGCTTCGCGCTGTGTGCTCGTGATGTCGCAGTGACGTCGGCTCGGTTTATATAATGAGGAGCACACACGCGAGACTCTTCTTTATTACCACATATTAATCTTTTCTCCTCGATACTTGCACTACAACCTAGTGAATACTTGAGATATGTTGATTTCGTCTAGATTTCGTCTTCCGGGCAAGTGACGATGTCCGCGGCTCGTCAGTAGACAAAAACTCGGAGTGTGGAGTCGTCGCACTCCGATGTTTGAATTCTCGCAGAAGAGAAATAGAAAATGCTTTGTACAAATATATCACCGAAGTGTTTATTGCGCGCGCAATCGATTATCGTTAAACCTAAAGCTTAGGTTGCACTGAACACTCGGCGGAGCATTGCCCGCGGCCCGCTAGTGTAGCGCACTGGACTGAACAATGAACTGGCGGCGTTGCAACAGATGCACGAGGAGGCGTCGTCAATGGGTAATAAAGAAAAAATTTAGCTTAACTATACACAACCAGCTCGGCGACACCGCAGGCGCGCCATCGCGTGGCGTCAGGCGAGACTGCGCGCGGGCACCGCTAGGCAGGCACCGCTCGGGAGCGTCGGGGGAATAATTTAAGTAGTGATTTTCAGAGTAATTAAGTGTGAATTAATCGCAGAGTCCATGCGCAATTAAATAATATTTATTTGCTAGGTAATCCTGTTTCGGTCCGCAAGATCCACACTGCACCTATTCCGCGTAAGCGGCGCGCAATGTACGTTGTGTTGAGAGGCTGGCGCCGCTGGACCGCAACATCGCCCCTCCCTGTGTCCGCCGCTTTGTCGCGGCCCCCGCAGACAACTTTTTTTTTATAGCATAGATAAGGCAAACGAGCAAGACGGGTCACCTGATGGTAAGTGATTCACCGCCGCCCACGTCACTAGCGACGCCAGTGCGTTGCCTACCCTTTAGGTAAGAATATGCTCTTTTCTTGAATAACCCAATGTCGCAGTTGTCGGGGAAGACCGCTGATGACAACAATGATGACAACGAGTTCCAGATATTTACTGTGCGTGGCAGAAAACCGTTTTTAAAACGCATTGTAGTGGAACGCCAACCATCCAGATGGTGCGGATGATAGTGCCGGCGAGACGGTCGGTTGCGAAAATCAGCGGCTTCTATTAAATTGAACAACTCCTCGGAACACTCCCCATTGTAGACTCTGTAGAGTATGCATAGGGGAGGTAGATAGATCCCTACGCAGTGCCAAAGGATCTAGCCGATCGGCAAGTTCAGGATCGTCGACAATCCGAGATGCCCTACGTTGGATTCGGTCAAATGGAGATGGCTGATAACCCGGAGCCCCGGCCCAAAGGTGGCAACAATACTCCATTTCAGGCCGCACCTGTGCCTTATACAGTTTAAGGCGGTGAGCCGGCTTGAAGTACTGTTTGGCCCTGTTGAGTACTCCGAGTTTTTTGGAGGCCATTTTAGCCTTGCTCTCCAAATGACCGCCAAACTGGACAACACTCGAAATATCGACGCCCAGAATGCCAATGTTCGGCTTGGCACAAAGGTGAGTGTTTCCGAAGAGTGGCGATGCGACAAAGGGGGCTTTTTTAGCGGTGAACGCGCAAACTTGAGTCTTAGAAGGGTTAAACTGGACTAGATTTAGTCCCCCCCAATCGGAAATCTTCACAAGGGATGATTCGATTTCAGACAAGTTTGTTCCGACACTCGTCGACGTGATCCCGAGAGATATTGCTGCGGCCGAAATACAGTGCATCCACGGTACTGTCATCCGCATAGCAATGGATGCCACTGGTATGCAACAAATCATTGATATGCAGAATAAACAATGTCGGGGATAACACGCAGCCTTGGGGAACACCAGCATTTACGGTCCGGGGGTTCGAGCATGAGCCGTCAACGACGACTTTAACTCTCCGTTCCGCAAGGAAACTGCCGATCCACCTACAAAGTCTCTCAGGAAGCCCATAGAAAGGAAGCTTCGATAGTAACGCTTTATGCCAAACCCGATCGAAGGCTTTCGCTATGTCCAAACTAACGCCCAGTGCCTCACCCTTACTCTCAACCGCCTGCGCCCAACGGTGAGTTATTAAAGCCAGAAGATCACCAGCTGATCTGCCTTTGCGAAAGCCATATTGGCGGTCGCTGATCAGCTGGTGCTCTTCCAGGTAGCCCATGAGCTGGCGGTTGATTATGGATTCCATAATTTTGGAGAGTAATGAGGTAATAGCGATAGGCCTATAGTTGGACGGATCTGAGCGGTCGCCTTTTTTAGGAATCGGGTGTACTAGAGCCGTCTTCCATGAATGTGGGACAACGCCGAGGACATAAGAGTGTCTGAATAAGCGCGTTAAAACCGGTGCCAGCTCTGGAGCACACACCTTCAGCACAATAGGAGATACTCCATCGGGCCCACTCGACTTGTTGACATCCAGGGAGAATAGTGCTTTCCGCACAGCACACTGTGTGAAGCGGACGTCCGCCATTGTGGTTTCACACCTCGGGATGTTAGGAGGAGTGTTACCCCTGTCGTCAAGAGTCGAGTTTTCCGCAAAGATAGAGCCAAGAAGATCGGCTTTCTCCCTTGCGGAATAGGTCAATGAACAATCCTCCCCACGCAAAGGTGGAAGCGTCGACCGACAGAAATTACCCTGGACAGCCTTGGCGAGAGACCAGAACACACGAGAGCCAGATGGCAGGTGTGCCAGTCTCTCGCCAATTCTCCCAACGTAATTCGATTTCGCCAATGCAATTTGCCTCTTAAAGAACCTGGAAGCAGAGTTGTATTTCTTCTTGAATGAGTCAGAGTTTACATCCTTAGCGGCCTTTGCCCTAGCCCAAGCTTGGTAGCATTCCCGCTTGCGACGATGTGCGTCACGGCAGGACCCGCCAAACCAGGGCCGAGACCTGCCACCGACGGGCACCGCTGAGCTTGGAACAAACAATTCCATGCCCTGCAGCACGACATCGGCAACCGAATCAGCGCAGGTGCTAGGATCCTTTGACTTGAAGCAAATCTGCCCCCATGGGTAGGATGCAAAGAAAGAGCGCATCCCGTCCCAGTCTGCTGACCTGTAGTGCCAAACACGTCGTCTACCAGATGAAAGTGGTTACGATGAGACGGTGAGAGGCACCACGCTCCGAACTAGGCAATGGTCCGATGACCCGAGAGGAGCGTCGACCCACACCCGAATGGGTTCGGGGCGAGAGGTCAGCAGAAGGTCCAATAAGGAAGGCGAGTGGTCTTCCACATCCGGCACACGTGTGGGAGAAGGTACCATCTGTGTCAGACCATTGGCAATGGTAAAATCGTGAGCAGACCTTCCCGCATGGTCGGTACGTGCTGACCCAAGCCAATCAGAGTGGTGGGCATTAAAGTCGCCCAAAACCACAATTTCTGAGGTAGGAATCTGCTCAAGTATTCTGTCAGTCGACACCTACAGGTGCTCGAAGAGCCGGTCAATTTCCGAATTTCCTCTATGAGACCTGTAAAGGCACGCGTAGACGCGAATGTGATCCTCACAATCAACGCGCACCCAAAGGATCGACAGGTCTGTGCCTTCAAGACTACTGAGCCTACGGTAACAAATTCCCTCCCTGACGTATACACACACGCCGGCGCGTGGCACAAAAAGGTACTTTAGATATGAAGTGTCCGCCGGGGGGAAATCTCCCTCAAGAAAAGCAAATCTGCCCTTTCCGTCTCGAGATGGTGGTGGTGGACGGCATTTAAGTTCGAGTGAAGTCCCCTGATGTTAGAAAAATCCACAGCTAAAGTGGAGGGGGACTTCCTCGTGATTGGGCTCAGTTTGCACCCAGCAGCTGTGATAAACGACGCTTGATGTGCCCCCCCAGAATACGATGGGCAGCCTGAGCCAGAGCTAGAGGGTAGCATCTCTCGCTCTCGCTCAGAGAGGGATTCTCCAGTCTCTAAGAGGCTGGTACCCTCCTGGGGTATTTTATTTTTATCACTCGTCGCCATCACAAAAGAGCATAAGGGGTGGGGAAGGAAAGGGAAGGAGAAAGGTCACAGAGGGTGAGGAATTGTGGGACAGGGAATAAAAAGACAGGAAGGGGCCAACTGATACTCATGCCCACACGCAACGCAACAGTCCCTAGAAAATCTGTCGCGATACGTGTAGTATAATGAAAGTGCCAGTTGCTATTGGGCCCCGAGGTAGAGGGATAAGGGCGCCGGGACTCTCACTTACCAGTCGAAACGCGGTGGCCTCTAGGAAGCCCCCACTTCACGCTGATTTTCTGTGAGAGGGTAGTGTTTCACCGGTCGATCCTGCCCACCTACGTGCTACAGCGAACTGCAGACATGGATCTACTACCGTAACTTAAATCGTATCGCATCGCATCACATCACATCACATCACATCACATCACATCACATCACATCACATCACATTAATGTTTAATTACAAATTAAGCTTAAAAGCGAGCGCGGCGTCGGGCGGTACGGCGGTGCAACCCCCAGCAGGCGCGACAGCCGACCCCGCCGGCCCGGGGGTAGCGCCGGCACCTCCACGTTACAGGGGTAAGTATCGTTATATTGTGGTGCTGTCCATGTCCGAAATCTCATAACATTTTAATTAAACTGGCAGTACGCGGGGTGCTCGGGTTGCGCGGCAACGAATTCAGGTAATCCCGTCGGCGATACTGAGGGCAAGTTAAAACATTACTGGTGTACCTTCTTTAATGGAAGGGTCACGTCATCTCGTGTACATTTGTTTATGTAAAAAGTTAAGCGACAAACGCAAAAGAGAAAGGTTTACGAATTGCATACCGGTTGGAAGGTTCCGTCGCGTGCAGTTAGTTGCATGCGAGATGACGCGGACGCTTGCAATTGTTGCAGCTTTGACTAAAGCCGAAAAGATAAGTTGCACTCGTAGCGACACTTACGCGTAGCGCAAGTAGCGTACGTAACTTGCGTAGCGTACGTGGCGTGCGTAGCGTGACTAACGTGTAGCACTTTCCCGTGGCGCGGGGAGGTGAAGTAGATGTGTAAAGTAATGGTGATGTTAGTTGCCAAGGTTCAACTCGATGAATGCTGCTTACGGTGACGTTATCGATTGTTTTAAAAAATATTTGCATATCATTTACGCCAATATATGGAACTGGTAGCAGCAGGGGGGAGGCACCGTGTCGCGGGCCGTGACGTCACGCGGCGCACCACCACGCACGGGCGGGCTAAAGGGCCACGACTTTTCACCGCAAACCGGAAACCGATTAAAGGAATAGTTTTTCATATGTTTACTGCTCCACTCCACAACGCGTGAAAAGTAGTGAACAAATCGAAACCGGAATTAATGACCATGCCCTTCCGGCACGGATGATGGTTATTGGCCATCTATTTTTTTAATTTTTTAGATTCTTCATTTTATATCCATTTAACTTTTATAAACATTTTAGTTTGGTGTGGTTGCTATAGTAACGGTTACTATAGAAAGCCATTTGCGGCTGAGGTCGCTCTCAAGGAATATTTCTGTCAAATTTCAAGTCCAATTATATATTACGGCTAGCAAAGCTGGTCGGAAACGGAAATGTATACGTGTATATATTGTATATGCGTTTATTACGTGCGATACTACGTATATACTATATTACTGCACGATGATACTACTCTCGTGCTGTTGATGTAATGGTGAGTGGATCCTGTAATTGGTAACTACTATTAATATTTTTATTTCAGTGGAGGAAATTATTGAGAGGTCTCTTGCAAAGCGGTGCGCCATCTTTACGTATATTTAAAAAAAAAAAACATTTTTATGCTATTTCTTTTTAAGAACTACAACCACGAGTTTCCCAAACGAGTTGTTAGGTCACAAAATCGTGGAACAGACTCTCAGCTCCAGCCGTTTACAATTTAACAAGGGCACATACCTTCATCGCGTACCTCTATAGCTGTACCCCTGTGTGTAGCGGGCCACACCGACATGACTGATTCCAATTCACCTCCACCCTCGCAGTCCCCGACGGAAGTGCTACACGACACTATCGGTTGCGGTCTTGGACGTGCAGGATGCGCGGAGGTGAAGCGGGTTTGTCTGCTACTTTCGTTGGTGAAATAAGTATTGGTATGGTCGGCTGCGCAGCGCCGCACATGAATATTACGAAAACGAAAGAAATACCGGAAACCAGCCCCCACTTACACATGTTGAACGATACGTTTATACAAAGAAGCAAATACCTAGTCCAGCCATAACTTCTGTTGCTGCATGAAAATGCATTGTTTTTTTTTTATGAAGTAATGTAATATTATTAAAATGTGTACCTACATATAGATTAGTCTCGGCAAAAAAAATACTCCATTCGAAATGGCCGCTTTTGGCTTCTATACAGGTCCCCTTAATCTGTTTGACCACGTATCACGAATCTATGGATTTACGCGCTATTTCCAAAGGAATCTTTCACCACCACCACCACCGCCGCCGCCACTGCTTGCTTTAAAGATTTTTTAAGAACCTCGATATCGCCATGTCGTTTACAGCAGCAGCAGCCCATGTCGTCTAGAGCTGACCATAACTTCAAGTCTAAAGGGTTGAGGTCTGGGTTAGATGAGGGCCAGTCTTCAGCTCTTATAAAGTCCGCAACGTTGGTTTCAAGCCAAGCTTGAGTAGTTCGAGCCTTGTGACCAGGTGGAGAATCCTGCTGGAAAGTACACGGTGTTTTAGAAGGTATATTGCCGAGAGGTGGAGGGAGGACATGATCCAAGACTATCTTGATATAATTTGGCTGAAGTTTTCACTCCTTTTTGACATAAGTGTAGTTTTGTGACTCCTTGATAACACACGCCCCACCAAACCGGCAATGATGCAGGATGATGACCACGTTGTACCTTACCTACCACCACCACTTGAGCAGCTCCTTTTGAACTGGTGAGTGTATACTTTATCATTTTGCTTCTTCGTATTGTAGTGTTCATCAATCGACAAAATGTTTTCATCAGTAATGAGGATATCTCTGCGCCTCTCACCTGCCTGCTGCATCGCGACAGAAGGTTTGTTCGTTTCGATCGATCCACTCTTTAATTGTAAACATTGTTTTAGGGCATGTCCTGTATATCGACCGTGAGCTGATAAGCACCAAGCACCGAGCTTCAGGTCTTGTTTTATAATACGCGATATGCGACAGAGTCGTAGCAGAAATCTTCATTTCTCACGATAACATTTTTTGATTTTGTTCCTAATGGGGTTTCCGCGAATTTGGACTTTAACAGTATAACAGCCTTTAGTTAGTTCTAACAGCACGCGGCCGCCCCGATATTTTCGGGTCTTCTTCTGGACAGAGGAAGTGTTGTTGTATCTGTTGATAGTACGATATACGAACATACGGCTGATAGCCAGCTTTTCAAGTGTCCGGAACATGAGCGAGGGGACCGGCTCCATAACCACTGTGTGCAAGGCGATCACTGCAATCCTATTTTCTTTACCATCCCCCACCCCATTCCATATTGTAATTTGATAATGAACAGAAAAGAGTATGTGAAATGGCGTAAAATCGAAACAAGTTTTTAAAATAATAAACGTGTTCCAAATTCAATATAATTAAAAAGTTGAGAAAAAAAACAAAAGTTTTATGTGACAGTATATGGTATTAAGGCCGGACTAGTAAAGTAATATTGAACTGTTCGAAAACTTTACATTTTCAATACAAGGCAACAATAAGAACATGAATTAGCAGTAACGCAATATTGTAATTACAAGTAGGACATGTTCGCGCGCCGGAAACATTCCCGAACAAAAACTTTACGATTACAGCGGACGTAAACTACAATGATGTGAATAAAAAGCAAAGAAAAATTGCGAAATAAAACGACAATCGCTTCAGGAAGTGGATAACGCAGATATTGGAAACCGTCGCAAAGAGCGGAAGTGTAGAAGCAGTTGCATAAAATTACAAAAATTATTATCAAAACGTACTCGTATAAAGTATATTACACACACGCGCGCGCGCGCGCGCGCACACACACACACACACACTAAGAGTACTTTCGTTAGACGTCCCTTTGGGGGCCGTGTCCACCTTACACCAGTCTGAATGTATGTGAGAAACTGTACCAGCTCGAGTACTGATATTCGTGAAGATGATTGGAGCAGCTCCCAGCTTCAAATTTCTGCTCGAGCCCTTCTCTGTATGGCGTTGTCGGTGGGGGGAGTGGGGCGCCGCGGCGCCGAGATCCTTGCACTTCAATGTGAGTAAACGCAGCGCTGCGGACTGCTTTCACGGCAATTCACATCGAATGATTCGGAGACGACATGCCATTTCACTGACATGTGATATATCGCCCGTTATTGAACAAAAGCACAAATACAGGACTAAAACAGTCTTACAGCAGCAGCACAACCATGAGTTGGAACACCACCGGCGAGACCATGCAACGTTGTTTAGGTATTAAACGTTAACCGAGTTAAAGGCCACGTGAGAATAGTCCGCTTATAACGTTAATGTTTGGATAGACACCACTCGTAAACAGCTCCAGGACGCGAAGAGCCACGGCCAGCTCGTGCCTCGGCTCGGAGCCAACCGCTGCCGGATTTCACTTCGCATGGTTTTTTAAAAGATTTCCTCTGCGATTACTTTTTACTGCTCAGATTTTTGTGTAAATAAAAATGAGAAACCTCGATCACTTTTAACCGTCGTTTGTCGCAGGCGGCTCGACGGGCCCCGGCCCCGCTCCTCAACATGGAGCGAACTGCAACAGCTATCCAATTAATACAAATACAAATAAAAATAAAACTGACTTGACTGACTGGCCGGCCGAGGCGCGATGCGGTGCAGTGCGGTGCGATGCGATGCGCGAGGTAAGAGGCGCGAGGTGCCGAGTGCAGTGCACTACAAACACTCTTCAAGCGCTCTACAGGCGCGCCGCCGTTTCCGCTACAGAGCAGTAGTTCAGCAGAGCTCGGACGTAGCGGCCCCGAGCAGCGATCGTAACTAGAATACTTATTTATAAATCATAACTTCAACAATTCAGTATTAAACAACAGAATGTGAAGGTTTTGAAGAAAATGTGCAGATTTCATACAACCGTCATTAGATAACTCCCACCCCCGCATTTCTCTCCCTGACCCCCTCCCCCCCCCCCTCCCCCCTCTCCGACTCGGCGTTAAATTACTCGTATTAATAAATATAATATATGAGTTCTATAGTGTTCATGCGACTGAAGCGGTTGTTTATACTGAGTGAGCTCGGCCGATTGCTTCGTGTTGAGGAAAAGAAACCGGAAGCGGCTAATTGGAGTAGTAGCCGCGACACTACACACGGATGCAACATCAAACTTACAATCAACCACTACACATTCTTTCCGCATCGGACACAGCACGACTTCCGCTCTTCTTAAAATAACAGAAGACATTCCGTTACGGTATGGATCAAAAACATTTAACCGCTTGTAACGAAATACATTAATTTATAAAAATAAATTAATAATTCTATAAAAAGTAAAATATAAAACTAAACAAAAATATTTAAAAAATATTTTAAACAAACGTTATTCTAGGTCTAAAATACGAAAGTATATAAAGTTAAATTTGAAGTTAAAGGGCAACAGTATGCGGCCACCTACGTAGGTTGATCTCGGTCATAAATATCTCTGATGGTAGTGGTTGTCATAACATGAACCATGTCGGCGGTCGAGAGGCAGTTCATGAAAGAACACTAACACCAGGGTTTCCTTGGCAGGTAAACTAAGCAGCCCACATTATAACAAATAGGTATTTTGACCTTCTAGTTCAGAAATATTTTAGTACTAGGCAGAATAGCTTTTAGGCATATTAGACTAAAATTCTCCAAACGTTCTGTAACTACAACAATACCCACCTGGCTGGAAGATCTTGGAAGCATATTAGGTAATCTTTTACTGACCTCAAAGATATCTTGGGCAAACAACACTGCTTGCCCGCGGAAACCGTACTGCCCCTACAGCCATAGCCCAGTAAATTTTACGATTTTAACAAACGGGATGATTCTACACAGCAATCGCTGATCCGCTTGCGTCAGCGCATGAATCTCATCTGGTATTGAACCTGGATCCAGATTATTCCAGTACGCCTTTGATGGTGCTATTGTTTTATTACTGGTCACATGTTTGGCAGTGCGAACATAAAAAGTAATGTTGTTTTGAAGACACAGTTCTGCAGGTAGAATAAAGAAATATCCTAATGCAGCCGGGTTGTAACGTACAGTACAGTACAGTACAGTACAGTACAGTACAGTACAGTATGGATTCGGTTAGGATGTCGTGCTTCGTGCAAATGTCACAAACGTGTATACGCGATGTGTTAATAGCATTTTCAAACGCTTGTACATGATTTTCAGCTCTGCGTTGCTGTGCACGCTCACGTTGGTTATTTAACCTGTCGTGGCGTTGCTCAGGTGTTTCTGAAGCTTCTAACTCCTTTCGTCTCTCACGCCGTGACGCCTCATGACGCTCAGGTGTTTCCAACTCTACCAGCGGGCTTTGTCTCACGTTGTGCTATTAACTTCGTATCATGTTGCTTAGGTGTTTCAGTTGCTAAACGTTCTCTTCGTTTCTCTAGTCGACTATGGGTTTCATTTTCACTTTCCTTTGCACGTTTCGTTCTTTACTTTTTCTTTTGCCTTTTCGAGCCTTTTTCGTTGTGTAGCAGTTTCGTTTTTATTTTTGTTTGCTTTTTTATTTATTGTTACCATGTTGTTCCCACGATTAAGGGGCGTTTTGACGGTCGACCCCTCCCCCTCCAGAGGTCTAGTAAAGGGGCAAGGCTTAATATACAACAAGATGCGCCCAATCTTAAGGAGAAGCGCTTACGACATTACATTTTTATCCACCCTAATGCCATACAGTCCTCGGCACGTTTTAACCCATTACCTTAACTTGGGTGATATAGCTACCGCTTACTAACGAGGTATCTAATTACCTATTTTTTTTTATCTGCCCCTCGTAACGTCGCACAATCTTGGACGCAACTGTTCTCGACACGACTAATCATGCCCCTACCTAATACGCCATTTTGTAACAGCGTCCATCTTGAGTTTGAAATTTTGACATAATCATCGTGTTTTACTAGTGTAGCTCTTTCATTTGATACCCATATTGAGGGGGTTAATCGACGGCCATCTTAGATTTATGTTATTGGTTTTATTATATTATATTGTATTGTCATCTAAATTAAATGAGTGTACCAAATTTCAGATCAATCTAACAACGGGAAGGTGCTTAAATTTCAATTTCAATTTTGACTCAAATAAATAAATTCCGTACGGGTCGAGCTAAATAAAACCGTTTAAAAAGAACTGTTCGTGTATCGACGGCTGTACGGGCGGCGCAGACGCATACTCGCGCTCCTACGTACACGTGGGCTCCGGACACGTACTGCACTGCGTATGTGTCCAATGTAAACATTTGCCGAGTGCAAATTGATTGCAGTATTGATTGGAGATTGTTACCGACCTCCAATACACACTGAAAACATGTACAAGGATGTGCACTGTGCAGTGTACCGTGCAGTGTACCGATTGAAATACTAATAAAGATAAAAACATAAATGTAATTGTGTGGTGAAAAATGATCAAAGTATAAGGGTGTGCAAGTCTCTAGTCACGAGTTATAAAGGGTATATCGGTTCGAATCCCGGAAAAATATGAAAATGCAATTAATAATGTATTATGATACATTACGATAGAGTAAGTGTGGTCTTTAAAAATGGAATTTATAAAGTATACGGGATCGAAGCCATGTGAAATGGTGCATGGCAATTTAACATCAAGTTGGTGGAGAAGGTGAGATACCAGCCGGGTGTAGCTAGTGGTTAGTAACTACTGGATTATACTCTGGTTCGGGAAGAGTGTTAGATAGCACTTCGCTAATATCGAAATACTCGGAAGCATGCTTAAGGCTTCCGCTCTGATACATGGGTGCTCGGCGTATTCGTGGCTTGCCATTATTACACGTCAATTTTTTTTAATAACATTTGTTTATTCCAAAGTCGACTCGATCTGTGTCGATGCATTATGAGGTAGCGGAAGCGGATGCGAGCTGCTGCCTCTATGCTTATCAAATATTGATATTGCGTATTGTCATAGCGTAACGTTAGCACCGTTACTGAACTGATGCGTCTTCCGGATTCGGTTGGTTTAGGACTTTTGCAAGACACTGATGTCTGCTGCGATGTCTTGTGCGCCTTTCATGACGATGTGCACCGATGATAGTCGATTGCATGGCTGTCGCAGTTCAGTGATACGTTTTCGACGGTCACCTGGCTAAATGTCACCTTTGGAGGTTGCGCCTTGCATTGTGGTTTGACACTCGTATCTTATTAGAATTTTTCAAGTCGGCTCCCGTGATGACGGGGCTGCAGATTGTCTGCCCTCCCTATTTTATGAATATTGCAAATGAAGGCTTCAATAGCTCCCCATGTTTTAAGATATGTGGCGAGTTGTCGGTGGGCGAGACAAACTTGATCAAAACAACATTTTAGTCAACAACAAAGACTATGCCTGGTGGCTCATAATAAAATTGATATTTGTTGACTACATCCACTACGGTGGTTGGCGAAGATATACATTTACTTCATGTATGGCGATTGCTGGTGGGAGTAAGATCTCTCAAGGCTGCGATGTAATCGCTTTGCCATTGTACGAGGTGAGCTGTGAGCTCTCTAATGCACTCCGCAGATTGCGATCCGCGCTGACTACGTAGTTGGTGATGTCAAGCCCAACACTTTACAATGCGTCTGCAAGTGCGCCTGACTGGTGAAGGTGGTGGCTCGTACAAGGACTAATCTCAGGTCAGAGTACCCTTTATATCTATTATATGTCCTGGAATGTGCGCTGACCATACACTGTATATCTGGATACGGTTGTATCTTGAGATGCCTACTAACATTGCCATGCGCAATTTGATCAGTTTGTGCTTACGCACTAACAATGAGCCGAGTGCTCTTCATCCTTATCCAGTAAATCTTGCTGTGGACTGCGGTCCGAGGCCAATTGCACTCTCCCTGTTTCGGGGGGGGGGGGGGCAGTATTTGGTTGGCGCTCACCGCACACGGCGAGGTCTGTTTACTGGAGCCGTATGCCATCCCCACATTTTTTATACTTTTTAAAATGTGAGGATGCGAACTTAACATTTGTGTCGGGGTCTTAATAAATATTGCAAACCCGTAACAAGGTGAGGAACCCTTTACAAGCGTGAAGGGATTATAAATAATAAAATATACCACAGAAACGGAATCAGACTATCTTAACAAATATTCACCCTTCTATATAAACCTAAAAGAACTGAATATTGCTATAAACATAACGTAGAACAAGCTCCTAATCGAGACGATCACAAATAATAATAATTCATTAATGTCCAAAACATAAAAATCAAATACTAAAAAGAATAGTACGAATCATCCTTGGTCGCGTCAAATAAGATTATACGAGATCCTAAATAGTTTTTAAGGGTATATTTATATTTTGAAAGCGTCTGGGGGAGGGAAGGTTACACGCTCTTGTGCCGTTTCATTTTAGTAGCGCTTTTAATTCGGTCGGTTCCGATATCCTTATTAAAATCCTTCAGTCCATTAATTTATTGCCTTCTGCAATTTCACGGTTTAACTTACCTTCGAGGTCGTTCCCAATACGTCCGCAGAGATGATTCCTTCTCTGAATGGATGGGTCTCACTACAGAGGTGCCTCAAAGTGGAGTCCTTTCTCCGTTGCTTTTCACGATCTTCATAAACTATTACTAATGTAATCTTTCCAATTACCCTCTTTATATGCAGATAATTTGCAGATATATCGCCATCTTTCTGTTTCTGAAGCTCTTGTTACAGTTAAAATACTAAATGAGGATTTATCTAAGATACATAGATGGTCGCGAGACCACGGGTTGGAACTTGATCCTTACAAATCGCAGGCAATGATAACAGGCAGTAACCAACTTCACAGCTCACTTGATTTTTTCTCTCTCCCAGCACTGCTCATTAAAAACAAAGTCCTTTCTTATTCCGACATTGTTAAAAACTTGGGCATAATTATGGATTTCAAGATGTCACGAGTAGCGCATATTACTAATTTAAGTAAAAAAATTAATTACAGCATGCATTTTTTAAAATGTCGCCAGAGTTTGCTGCTAATAAATAGCAAAACTTTACTTATACAATCTCTTACTCTGACCATCCTGGACTATGCTGACTTTTGCTTTTTGGATGCAACTGAGAAGCAGCTAAACAAACTTGAGCGCTTGCAAAACTTGTGTATTCGTTATGTTTTTGGACTCAAAAAGTTTGACTACATTTCTACGCTTTGGAAGCAGCTCAAGTGGCTCCCAATCCTTCTTCGCAGGAACACACACATTCTCCGTACCTCCGTCCTACATAAATCGTCACATCCATTGTATCTGCGAGATGGATTCTCGTTTGTTCACTCATCCAATGTAGAAAGTAGATCTCACCTAAGAACCCTTCTTAAATTTCCGTCCCACAGTTCCGAATCATATTCTCACCGTTTCGCTATACCCGCAGTTAGACTTTGGAATGCACTTCCTCCGGCAATTCGCAAGGTTAGGACACTGGTACTATTTTTTTATGATGTGTGCGCCGCAGTTTTATTGACGACCATTACGGCTTCAGCGAACTCAGGATTCGTGGATTTGGTATCCGCGAGCTAAAATAATAATAAAAAGAAGAAAAAAAGCTAAAATTACGATTAAATTAATTTGAAATGAAACCAAAACTTGAAATGATCTACAAAACAAAACACGAAAACAAAAAAATTAAAATAGATACAAACATATGTACATAAAATAGTATGGAAAAGGGAAAGGAGAAAGGTAAGATAATATTGGATGCGGAAGGGTTGAAGATTTGGATAGTGCTATAGAGAGAGACAAGGAGGGGTGTAATCAAATATATAAATAGATAAATATACATACTATTTCAAGATGCGCACGGCGCGCGTCTGATGACTGCAATGACTGAGGTCATCGGAGGAGGGCTCGGGTCCGTCCTCCGATCACCTTTGCTTGTATCATGAGCCAAGGGCGGCGAAGACCGCCCAGGCAGTCGGGTGTGCCTTGTGTGCGCGGTGTGCGAGCCTGACGGGCGACTTAACTACCGGCGGAAGCGGCGCGTCCGAAATGTGGTGAATTTGTGAATAGTGTCTAAACTTTGGACGTCTTGTTATGCGTGTTGCTGTCGTTGGTGGGTGTGTCGTTTCTGTCGGGCTGACTCTCTGAATCGATGTGGATTGGAAGCACGTTCCAAGGACGTCGATTCTTACTGGTGGCATCGGGGATTGGGACGTAGTCCACTGTTTGCTCTATTAGTGGGTTCGAGTGGTGTGTGGCCTTGGCAAAGTGATAGATAGCACAGTTTTGCATGAATTGTGCTACCGAAGGAAGTTTAAGGTCGCTGTGCAGGTATAAATTTCGTCGATACCATTCCGCACCCGTGGCCTTACGGGTGAAGTAGTTTAGGATGACCTGTATGGGTTTGAAGGTGTTAGAAGAAAAGTGCGCAAATATAACGCACACCGTCATAATAGGTCTTATGCAGGCCTTGTACAAGTGCACCTTGTGTTTTAGGGCTAGCTTGCTAGATTTGCAGAAACAAGGGTTGAAGTCTGCTGATTACAAAGGCAGATTTGTTCCTCTCTGCTAATGTAGCTCTTGAAATTTAGGCTTCAGTCTAGGTTAACACCGAGGTATTTGACCGAGTCTCTCCAAGGGATAGGACGGTCGAAGATATATATATATATATATATATATATATATTGGCTTACTGACACCATTAAAAAGCGCGTTGAAGATCATTACTTGGCGTTAGCCTGATACCTATACATTTGAATTTGTTTTGTTTTTTTACTCTCTTTGTCATTATAAGCTATTCTTGATCATTTTAGTTTATAAGTTTTGATCTATAGTATTAGCAGAGTGCACCAGGTTCACTGTCACTTTAATCAAATCTCCCAACCACAGGCCTAATGGAAGAAATTCCAAATTAGAATAAGTAGTGCATTTGCATTTATTTCTATGTATATTAAATTTTAATTGTAATCTCCGTGTGCATAAATAAATTCTTACACCGACATACCCTTTACTGAATCGAGTAAAGGATACTTTAGTGATCGGCATTATGCTTTATTGAGATTTGCGTGCGCATCCATTGATGTACTGTTACGTAGCACAGCTCCCCGTACGAGTGCGTGTAGCGTTAGCACAGGCGTAGCAGTTACGTAGCACAGCGTGTCCGTACGAGTGCGTGTAGCGCGGACAAGGGCGTAGCAGACGCGTACCACAGCGCGCTCGTACCAATGCGTGTAGTGCGAACACACGCAGTAACGTAGTAGCAGTGTAGCAAAAACGGATCGGCGCCGTAGCAGTTCACTTCGCCCAACAACTTCACCTACTTGTTATCTGAGACAATCCACGAAACGCACTCGACGTTTTTACATTTCAAAAGTGGATTTCAATGTTCTGTTGCATCCGAGGTGTCCCATTCCCATTTGTTTTATTTGCTGTTGCAGCCGTATACTGGGGCGCGGTCAGTAAGTACCTTACGGTGAGGCGGGTTCCGTTGTGCGAGTGACACGATATTGCACAACACATCGCTTTTCGAAACGTGAAGTAGGAAATTCCGGGTAGCGCCAGGTCGCGGCGGCTCGCTGTACACTTGAGATAAAAAATCAATGGAACAACAAATCGGCAGTGATCGCGCAGTTACAACGAGACTCCATGTTCACAGCACCAGTAATTTGTTTACACTATAGCTTAAAACGGCAACAACTCTTCTGGTTAAATATGCATAGTTAAACGAGAAGACGGAACAAGATCATTTAATACTTTCTGCGGAGCGATTCCCGAGCCGCGCTCCGAGTTGAGCTCGCTCGCCTTAGAGATTTCAGAATGTGTGTGCCATGATCCATCACCGTGTTACCTTCGCATTGCACATTCACAACGATAAACGCATCGTTTTTTTTTTCATTCGTATTTCAAATATTCCCGCTCAATCGACAATGATAAATGTTTATTATACATAAACGTTGGCGCGTGGGCCAGCTCTCGTACCGCTACTTCTAATCGGAGGACGACGCCAGCTTGAGCTAAACTTCTCCATAGACATAGAACCTGTCGCAAATTTAAACTTGCTCGAGCTGCGCGCCGCGAGATCCACTTAGGGTTACTAGTGAAAGCCGACCCTTATGCCCCGATCCTGCCCGTGGTCCAGGTAAAGTGGCAAAGGGAGTGCTTTGGGAACGTCGTTACCGGCATCCGGTTGCGGTAAATAGTTTAATAATTAAAATACAATTGATAAATTAATTTCTTCCGACGGTATAAAGTGTAAACTTGCGGCACGTTTATATTTACGTCCATAGAGTTTAGAAAGTAGGGTCGTAAAAACAACAGCGATTCAGGCTAAGGAAAGGGAGAGGAGACCGTAGCGGGGCGCACCGGAAGTCGGTCACGTGACGACCCAGTTCCGCCCAGATTGAAATCGATATGTCTGAACACATTTATATTGTATGCTATTCAATGCAGCCACAAACGTATTGTTCCAACCGGACGTACAGTACATCACCGTTGCGACTGTTGCGCGACTCGAGCGGAAGCGTCGCGAAGCGGTGTATGCTCTTGAATAATATAATAGTTGTTGGATTGTAGGGGCTGTTGGGCTGGGGGTTGGTGGATGCGGGACAGAGATGAAGACAGCGTTAGTGCAATTATTACAAAGAGCACAATTATATGTCGTGCACAGTTGGAAACTCTTATACGTGATGATCCATTCCAGAAGTAAACATACTCGCACCGCGTTATGGGAATAATGACACCCTACACGCGGCGCAGCGCGCCGGCCCCAGGGCACACGGCCGTCTTCACTCACTCTTCACGTCACGCTCAGCCTTCTTCCTACAGGAAATTATTTTACATTTTCATCCTTAAAATTTAAAATCTTCTACTAGACCATCTGAGCTGATGACTCGGCGTTTCGTAGAAAGGCTGCGGGAGTGTACAGTTGTCTAATATAGTCTATTTATCGCAGCAAAGCATTTTAACAAAAAATCCAGCGGAGCCGAGTCTCAGTAAGTTTGCAATTCTTGAGGAATTCAACGCGAAGCTCCTAAATTAATTATCATAAAATTTTGTTTGAAGTCGCCGTGTAAATTATTCATGGCACCGCGAAGACAATCGGAGCAAATTACTGCCGATAGCTACATCGCATTCACGTGATGCTTCGAAAACGGACGGCTACGTGCTATGATTACTGCTGTGAAAGGATATTGTAATTTCAGCCGCCAGCGCGCACGTCCACTACCTGATCCTACCCTTGAGGCGCCATTTCGCCTGTGCGAGTGATAAAAACATAATTATCGTAGAACTATAGAATTAAACATACAAAAGGTATAGAAAAGTAGTACACTTTACACGTCCGGACTCTGTGCCCGGATATACGTATGGTCTAGCTGTGAATGTGTACTCAGGTGAAGTAGCGACGCTCGGTCCAAGCCCTTTCACCGGTCAGGCGCAGAGCTAAAATCTCTCCAAAAATAATTAGTACATTAAGTTATTCATTGCGGCGAAGTGCCCACCCACCCGTTGTTACCAGCAACGGCGACAGGAGGAACCCCGCGGACATTTATACGGAAACAGTCCGGCAGGACAGTACAGTCGCTCGTCAGTGGAAGGATCCCTGTAATATTTCTACAAAAAACAATACTCGTATCGCATTATCAATAAAAGCTTTATTATCAAAGTGGTGACACCTAATAAAACTTATCTGAAGTGAGAGTCGTAACACACAAGTTACCATTGCACATCAAGTTATGCGCGAAGTATCGAGAGCCTTATCTGCCAGCGCGTGGCAGCCGAGTGCCGGCGGAGCGCTGGAGATGGCTCTGTGATCTTTTTACGAGACATCGTAATTGAATTTTGATGTCGCCCGTCTTTAACGTAAATACATCGACTCGCGCAAACGAGTCCCGCCCGCCGCCCTCTATTGCTGCTGCAACAGAACGCGAACCGCTTCCGCCACGGCCGACAACCCCTCAGAGCATAGGCTCCAATTTGCTATCAGCTGACGTCACTCGATCACCCCGAGGCCGCCCGCGCCGTGGAGTGTCGAGAGAGGGAGAGAGGGAGAGAGGGAGGGAGGGAGGGAGGCAGGCAGGCAGTTGCGGATTAACCAAAACAATACGCCCCTTCCACGCGCGTTACCGGAACGGTTAAATTATGAACGTTGATAAACTGAATAACGTTCGAAAGATATTCACAAGCAACGCGCACGCACCGTTAGATGCAGTGTACAATGGCGCGTCACAGCGCGGCCGCCACGGCACCCGGCCGGCCGTCTGTCTGTCTGTCTGTCTGTCTGTCCTTCTGCGCGCCAGCAGCGGGCCGGGGGCGGCGCGCTCACCTGCCTCCCTTTCCTCTCTTCTCCCCTCCCCTCCCCTCCCCTCTCCTCTCCTCTCCTCCCAAGGACAAATCGTCTATTCATCCTCTGTTGGTTCACTTACCAACGCTGCGTTGCGCTGCAGCTGGCACACGCTGGAACTCGGTGTCTTCTGCAACCGACGTCGGTCAGTTCAGTACGGAAGGACTGCAAACCGGGAAGACGGTTACTAATCATTCGAAATATTATCACTACTTTAATTCTCACGCGCTTACTTTTCTCAGAGTTTATTACCTCACCGTTATGGAATCTGCGCAGGTCTCGCCCGCTGATCCGCAACCAAAGCGACGGGTACGCGACGGTACGCGACGGGTACCTGTTCTGTTGCACGGTAAGCGCAACGTATATTCGCCGCACCCCACGCACACTCCCATCTAATATTTACCTTCTACGTAATTAAATCTGTGTATTTTGTGTAGTTGCAAGTGACGCGATATAGACTCTGTGGAATCATGCCGTGGCTGCGTGTGCGCTGCCGGCGTACTTGTTGACGGACGCGAGGCGGGACGAGGCGGGGCAGTCCGGCTGCAACACCGCAGCCCGAATGCTCTACAGGGTCTCTGTACACAGGCTCCGTGAAAACAAGATTCGGTGCGACCGGCGCAGTTCTGTGCGCACGCGGCGATATATGCAACACTACGTGCCGCCCCGCGCCACGCCGCGCCACACCGCGCCACACCGCGCCGCCCGACATCCCCAACAACATTAACTTGGCTGTCCAGCGCTGCGTCTTCTGAACTAAACGAATAAAAAATGGGAACGATTTTATAATTCGGTCACATTAAAGGCGCGATTACTGCGGCCGCTGGCGGTCAGCCAGCCAGCCCTCCTTTAAATAAGTTTCATTTAAAGCGGCGCAGTACGGAGCAACGCTCCGCGCTAGTCGATCAATTATTGACGCGCCCGTTCCCGCGCCCGTTCCCGCTCCCGCTCCCGCCCCCGCTCCCGCTCCCGCGCCCGCGCTGGTAATTTTATAGTTCCGATGTCCATTATTCATCGTGCAATATTATTTGTATTTTAAATATGTTTGTATTCCCATGCAGAGGACACTGCCCTCACTGCCCTCTTCACATACGAAAAGTATTCCGTGCGCCGGTCGCGTCACAACGCGCGGTGCTGCGGTGTAGCCGCGCAGTCGCACAGACGCGCAGCCGCAGACGAGACGGTGGTAGGAAATTAAATGAAATCCGTCCTCCGTTAATTTCCTTTGCCCCGACGGGTTTCCGGTAGCGTCGACAACTTAATAACGATCGATTCGCACCAGAGCACGTCAGCTCACCGCGAGAATGCCGTTACAGGTTACCACCGAACCCCCCCTGCTCACCCTGCACCCCACCCAACGATACACCACGCGACCCCGCGAGCAGCCTCAGTGCTTACATTCTGTGCATGGAATACATTTTGAATACAAACGATATTTTGTTTGTTTGTTTGTTTATTTAGGTAAAGGTTTACACATCACGCAATCGGACGTGTCGCCGAGCTGCAGAACAGTTCGACAGCGACAGTGCACTCCTTACGTTACATAGTCCTGCTGCGTGTATGTCATCAGCAGCCGATAGACGTCCACTGCCAGACATAGGCCTATATATATGTTGTACCTGTGAATAGCACTAGCACACGGACACGTGGTAATGCTTAACTAATGCTCATTGAGCTCCGCGAGATGTTTATTTCATTGATTTTAGTTATTTTTATGGACCGCGTCTGGGCTCCATTCTTATTCGGCTTGTGTCATTGAATTCTTTGGCCTAGCTTTGGCACTAAGTAATTACTACATCACATTGGTGCGGGGACCAACTGTTCGCCGATATCGCCACGCACCGCACCGCACCGCACCGCACCGCACCGCACCGCACCGCACCGCACCGCACCGCACCGCACCGCACCGCACCGGCTCTAACCCGTTGTGTCATGCGTGTTGCTCGGATTCAATGTATATTCTTCTCTAAAACCCTTTTTTAACATCCTTAATTAGACAGTCATTGCTATAAGAATTTTTTTTAACGTATTTTAAACAGTTGTTTATAATTTTTATTAACGCCCGAACGCATCCACTCGTCACTAATATTGTGCACAGTGGATATTGTGCAAGTTGCCTTTAAGATAAATCACTTCCTACATTCCCACGAGTACAGGAGACTCGCGCAGCGCATCCGCACCCTCGACCGACAAATAACATACTAGCCGTAGACGCCCGCGCCGGCTGCTTTTATACTATTTTGACTTATTGATTATTTACCACTACCCACATCAGTTGTTGCATGTCACATGTTGCATATCAACACTCACCGTCTGCTTGTTCCGAAAGGAAACTCGACATTGCTTCACGTAAACCATTTTTGATCCAATAAGCTGCACAGATGGCGCGGTTGCCAACACAGTTCATTGTAATCTTTTTTAAACGTTTCTAATATATTCTTGTTGACATTTTTTTATTATATACCTGCAAATTATCAATATGTAATAAATATGACTTAAAATTCACAGTAACACCACTATTAACGTACATATTAAAAGCCGTCAGGCCAAACACTTACCCAGCCCGGAGCCCTAAACTGGAACTGGAACTGGCTCTGGCACCGACCTCTTCCCCCCTTGACCTTATTGACTACAACCTGTAGTGTTCTTTGTATTGGCTAATCAATGTTTTTACCTTTTATACGTTTGCTGCGAGAATCAAAACACCGTGGACTTTGACGCGCCTTATGATGGTGATAATGACGCCATAGGGCGGAGATACCCATTTCACCGTGTGATTAGTTTAGTGACTGATCCATGCCACACGATACATAACGGTACTATCGAATCTCAACAGTCACCAGTAGGTTTCCCGCTCGCCTCCATATGATTCGTCGTCTCTTTACTAGCGCTATCGTTGGATTAATGGCACTGCGTCTGGCCGCCGGTCCGCGGTGTTGGTCTCCTCGTCCTGGACGTACTCCTGTCTGTCTGCCGCCTGTGTGCACAGGAATTAATTACTACTTCATGTAAAGTATTAATTTATGGTATAAAATCAAAAATACACTTAGGGTTATCCACATTAGGCAGACTCGAGAGGCCGGAGAGTAAAAATGGTCAAGTTAGATTCGAGGTCCTGTTCCAAGGGTGGGCGCGGTGCGATACGGAGCGCTGCTGCACGACCACGCCGCGCCGTGGTACTCCTTACACCTGGTCTGGCATACCTGTGCTGGCATACCGCCGAAGACCGTCGCACCAACACCTCACGACCACTGTTTACATTGCGTATCTTGTGTTCGAGCAAACCTTAACCATTCCTACCGCCTCTGGATCACATGCGTGCGCGTTTAACATAGGTTAATTATTGAAATAAGAGAACCGTTGGGTAATACTCACATTTTATAATTATTGTACCAAATAACATTCGTTTCACAAAAAAAAAACTTTCTTGTAGGATTTCCTTCCACTTCAATCGCCGCCAACAGACTGTCGAAAATGGAGCGATCACCACACCAATTAGTATTTCTCCCACAATTTAATTCCCCCCCTCCTAAAACCAAGCTCGTGTAAACGAGTGTCGATCGATTGATGGCGCCGACCCCGAGCCCTCCTCCGTTGATCTCAGTCATTGCCGCCATCCGACGCGCACCGTGCGCATCTTAATTTCATATATATATATTTATCTATGTATATATTTAGTTACACCCCCTTATCTCTCCCTCTATACTACTATCCATCTCTTCAACTCTTCCGTAAATATTTTTTCACCTTACTTTTCCCCCCTTTTACATACTACTATACTTTACCTACATATTTATGTATATATTTAATTTTTATATTTTATTTTCGTATTTTTGTGTACATTTAAAGTTTTGGTTTAGTTTTGATTTTATTTTTAGTTTCTTTTCTTCTTTTTTTATTATTTCAGTTCGCGGATACCAGATCCGTGAGCCCCGAGTCCGATGAAGCCGCAATGGTTGTCAATAACACTGCGGCGCAGGAATGACCGAAAGCAAGCCAATCCCGACAGTATCATCGAGTGAACAAGTCAAAAAGTGATTTACTTTGTAAATGTTTGTGTACATTAAATAAATAAATAAATTCTAAAATTAGGCAATGATAACAGTTATTTCTTTCACACGTAAGGAGGGTCCGCCAGAGGAGCAGCGCCGACCCCGAAAGACATTTAAATGTGTTTCTGAATAGTATTACGTCCAGCTGGTGGAATTGTTACTGCTTGTCTACCAAATATTTACACGGGGAACCAGAACCGCAAACGCCGCTTCCGGTGTGCGAGTGTTCGCGTCCGCTCGCACGTTCTCAGGCTTTATTAAATTGCGAAATGGCGTGTGGATGCTGTCGTGCGAGCCGCGGGCCGCGAGGTTCCGTACACGCGTACCGACATTCCTCCGGCCGGCAGGGCGGGGCGGGGCGGCGGCACGTCCGGCGGATGTCGGGCTCGGGGGAATGTGCGATAACTATTTTTATGACATTATTACGCCATGTACAATATCGCATAAAATGAAGCGAAATTCCTTTCCTCCCAGCGAATATGTCATAACTCGCTTAGTTGTATTGGAATTTGACACAGGCCGTGTAAAGTTCCCAAGTTCCAACCGCTGCGACTCGGGGCCTTGCCCCCACAAGGCGACCACCATTGTTTACTTCGCTGGCGGAGCGTGGCGAGAGGAGACGGCGCATGTCCTCGGGCAGCGTGTTCTTGGAGCATTTCAGTTATGTCAAGATGGTATCTTTTACCGGAACCACCGCTCGTGTGTTTCCCACCGAAGATCTCGTCGTGCAACACGAGAAGTGCCACTTCCGTATTGGAATATCGCATGGCATTGTCAGTAAGGCGGTGCCACCGAAATAAAACATTTTCGTAAGGAAACTGATCCGCCGCTAAAATTCAGGAGGAACGTTTCGTGATCGTTATTTATTCAGCGCCCACCACTTGAAGCGAACCACTTACATCATGGCCTTTTTAATACATCATTTATTTGCGAAGAGCTCGCACACCGGGCGCTCCGTCGGGGCACAGCCGCCGCCCCGCCGCCGCCGCCCTACTCAATTATCCGCGAATTAACTGTGCCGCAGGACGCACCGGACGCGCCGGATGCGCCGGATGCGCCGGGCTGTGCTCACTTAAGCTCCCGCACGGTACGCTCGGAACGTAACGAAAAGATTTTGCAGGAGATAATGTTACTCCGCACTGATTACTTAAATTTTAAACGACAACGCCCTCCATATATATTAGCACCGGTGCATCCTCAGCCGTAACATAATACACCCTAACACAATTGCAGTGTGCCAAAAAATACTGAGAGCCTGTTCTGGTATTCGCTGCTGCTAGTCAATTCGCTGATAACTAAATACACGTCCAATTACTCCAATGATCTCCCTCCCGTGCTTATAGTCTCGTTGTTGTTATTGTCCTTCAGCAGTTCATCTGATAGTATCGGTTGGATGATTGTGCTGTTGGCTTTTTAAATATGCAACCTAAATCATTACGGCAGGCTCATAGTTTTTCTCAAGAATCACTGAAGCAATAAACCTCTCCTATTTAATCCTAATCCCAAATCAGTTTACCGGCGGTAAGTCTCTTGCCGGATACCATCTAATGAACTTCGTGAACTCGCCTCGGATGACTGCCGGTGGGTGGCGGCACAGGCTTGTACTGTCATTAGCAGCTGCGATGGAGTTGCAGAAGAAGAGGAGTGTCGGTATTGTAGTTCGCCGCTCTACCTATCCTCCGCGACTAAGCGATGTTGCACCGCTAATGCGGGGATGATGAGACCGGGGAGATGAGGACTGTCGGTATTGTATATCGCCGCTCTTCCTACCATCTGTGGCTTTATAACGGTTGGTGGCAGAGCCCAAGTCCTGATCGGCCACAGGAAGTCGTGAGTTTTCTCTCTGGGCTCACATGGTCTCTCGGTAATGGGTTCGGAGAATCCGGTGCCCAGATGAAAACAAAAAGCCGAGAGGAGCTTCTTTCAGCTACGATTACTAATACGTAATTAACTTTGAAATCTTTGAACGCCTTAGATAGACAGATAAACAGTTTCTGCCCGGGCACGTGCAACGTGCAACGTGCGCATTCCTATCGGCGCATGTCGACACCTGCTGGCCCTGCATCACATCCTGTACGCATTGTATCGGACCGTGTTCACTATCCCGCTGTTGCTGCCCTGGCCATCCGGGCAACTTTGACTATTATTGACTATAGTGTTGGAACAAACCTTAATATTACTTCTGCCTCTGGCGCACACGCATGCGTGTCTACCATACATTGATAATTGGAATAAAAAAATAGTGGTACTCACGTTTTATAATTATTGTACAGAATTAAATTAATTTGTTTCCCAAAAAAAAAAAATTGTAGAACAGCCTTCCACTATAATCGCCGCCAACAGACTGTCGGGAATGTGGCGATCATCTTACCAGGCAGTACTCCTCCCACCATTTTATTTTCCTCTCCCAAAACTCAGCTCGTATTGTTATTGGTCTATTGGTCGCGCCGATCCCGACAGTAACAACTAAAAAAGCCAAAAAGTGACTTATTTTATAAATTTTTGTGCACATTAAGAAAATAAAATCTTAAAATTGGGAATTAATAACAATTGTTTTTAGGAGGTTTCTAATTTTATACAAAAGTCTTTTGTAAGATGTCTTTCGTCGATTGTCATTAACTGCAGTACATTGCACAGGTTTGTTGTTGGTACTTTCAAGAGAGCAAAATGTAAAAAGCTGCGCCGGCGCCGTCAGCACGTCCAATAAGAAGGAATGAACAATGAAGCTTTGATATATTACCTTTTGATTGTATTAACCAGTTCTTCGGACGGAATTAAACGGCATTAGGCGACGGCGGGTACGGACGCGCCCGAATCCACTCCGCTGTCTCTGACGGAATGATAGATGAGAGATAAGTGCTGCCCACCCTCCGTAACCTCCCCCGTGCCCTGCCCTCACTCGTTCCACTGATCTATCATTACATGGCGCTGGTGTGTCTTGCTTGGAGCCGGCGCCACTACACGCTCGCGCATGTACTCGTAGACAGACAATGAAACGCACCTTGTAAACAAACAGGAGTCGCGATGTGCGGCCCGCTGCCGGACGGAGGGCTTCCGGACAACGGGAAGTGAACACTGTTTGTGCAGTGAAGGCGAGTGCATCCGCTGTAATGGTTCACAGAGCAGGTGGGCCCGAAGAGCAATATTAATTAACACTAGAAAAGGCGACGTTCGCTTTTACCTGAAAAGTGCAAGCGCGCCGTTGTGACGCGGCGCGTCCCTGCGTCGCACGGATGTGCAGACGCTGTGCAGTTGTTGTTGGCGTTGTTGTTGGCGTTGTTGCAGTGAAGCACGACTTTTGTTTACTATTTGTTACTTATTTTAAATAAGAAATTACTATTTTTTTAACATTTATACACTTTCTACAAACTGGATACTTACAACTATCACAAAACGAAGATGTTTTGTTGGTTTTGCATTTTTGTATTTATTTGACGACTTCGTTTTTTGTTTGACCTTGTGTCTTCTACCACATCATTTATGTCTTGGGGGTTGCAGACTGAGTGAGCCGGGCTGAGAGAATCTTTTCGATGTTCTGCTCGTAACTCATAAACTAGTTGGAGTATGACATTTTGCGTGAGATGTTGCTACAAGTTGCAAGTTACAAGTTGGTTGAAGCGTGCGGCCTTCACTACGAAGGTCTCGGGTTCGAATCGCGGCATGTACCGATGACTTAATATTTAAGTGTACATTATGAATATGTACGTAATATGTACATTTGTGAACTTTAGTAACAACAAAATACAGACTGCGAAAGAAAACATCGCGAGGAAACCTGTACGTGAATCAGAATTTATTCTGAGATGTGTGTGAAGTCACCAATCCGCATTGGGCCCGCGTGGTGGCTATGGCCCCATCGCCCTCATATTGAGGGTAGGGCTTTGCCCCAGCAGTAGGGACGTAAATAGGCTGTAAAAAGAAAATTGCTACGAGTAATTTTTCTGCAAATTATACTTTAATTTATAGTGGCTATCTAAAACATTATTAAACATTTGCATAAGCCATCTCCAAGTAAGTCAGTAGTTATGACCAACCACACGATCTCACCTCGCCAAAGGTTGGCTGGCAGAGAATGCCACCAGGCATTAAGCTCACCTTTAGTATACTTCATTATAACGTTTTACAAAATAGAGAAAAAAAAGTACCAGTTCTCTCGGAGTTTTTCCGCGCCATTTGGCGTAAAATATTTACATCAAATATTGTATAATTATAAAATTCGATAGTTCCAGAAATTTGCTTTGCGCCTGCGCCAATGTCAATATTCGGGCGCAGGGGACCGAGAATTATAACGTTTTTGTTTGGTACTATCTTTAAGATAAAGCAATCATCGTGAGGTGCAAGTTGTTTTGCAAAGCAAAGGGATTTGTATAATTGCACACCTCATTGTACCCAAAATGCTCGTTTGTTCGGCTTCGATTTTGTCTCCTAGTTTTACAAAAGTAAAAAAAAACCTGTAATTATATTGCGTCCTTTTTTCGTATACGATTATAACAGCTTCAAGATGAACACCTCGAAACACGTTTTGAGCACTGCCTCGACTTCTATCTTGATGGGACTTTGTTGATCTGATAAACACTTCCATTCGGTTCCATTATTTGCAATCAAGGTAACCTATAAGCAGGAGATGCCGATAACCATGCAGAAAGTCTACCTGGCATGCTTCAACCTCCTCTACGGCTGCTTCTCGATTCAGATCGACTGTATCAGATAGAGATTACTAGGAATCAACGTTAACCGAAGATGGCGATTCCATTTCAAAGTTTTCCCTCGAATCTGAGCTATCCAACGACAGTATGCTGTTGGTCGATGGTAAATATCTACCCTATCGACAGATTTCACAGCATTACTACTTTCTTTTTTACTCAATTTAGACTCTGCATAAGTAGATCTCGAAGATTTTGCAGATTTTTCTATATTTCAAAATCAGACACGGTTTTAGTAGCACTCATGATTTTTTTCAAAATAAATGCAATATTTATAAAGGATACAAATGTATCCAGCGTACACAACACCGACAGTTCCGACACCGATCGAGCAACAAAGCAAAACACAATAAATAATAAACAAATATTTTCTATGTATCTTCCGGTACGACGACGACGACGACGACGACGACGACGACCACGACGACGACGGACCTTGGCGTTGCGTCCGTTTGACGTAGAAATAACTCGCTGTATTTCAAAAACTAATTAAGATATAAACTTTACATTTAAACGGGATTTTAACATATAGAACTACAAAACATTAAAAGTGGAAGAGTGTGATGTCTAAATAAGGGGTACCTTCACAAATATGCTCATTTTACTTCGCGGAATCGTCACGTCACAATGTGAGGGCTGCGGTCCTCCCGGCGTTAAACAGTAACTTGTGCCTAAGTCGCTCCGCTCGAGAAGGACATAGAAGAAGTTTTACTTGTGGTTTTAAAACTATTACGGCTTAGCTACATGTATAATTCGGATTCTAGCCAATCGTCACGTGGCGACGGGATCCCCGCGAGCAGCTGGAGGCGTCGCAGACACCGCGAACCGAGCGTCAGCGCTCGCCGCAATTTATTTAAGTAACAATTGAGAGGTCGCCAGTACAATAAAAAAAGTGTGAAATATCGAGAGGCACTTCATCTAAAAAAAGAACCGTTCTCATTGATTTTTAAAGGCGAGGCCGTGCGAGGCCGCAGTGGGCCGCTCGAGGCCGCTCGAGGCCGCACGGGGCCGCGCGCGCCTTCACCGCGCCGAGCGATACCTCGCGATTAAAGTGGGGTAATACCGTTACTTAATCTGAATGCTAATGCTGTGGGGTCCGTACGCAATACAGACTGCGCAGCTCCGCAACTGGCGGCGCGGTCGCCATACACCGGATTGGTGCACGTGTCGTGGTATTGTTGCAATAAGACTAAATGTTTACGGACCCCATCGCCTTCATTTAACTAGTTTGTGGCGCCGGCGTTGTGCGCGACGGAGAGGGGCGGCCGATGACCTGACGTCATGGGGATCACTCGTCTGTCAAACACTTTCAAAAGAACATTGGTTTCTACCAAGGATGATTCACGAGGCTGATATTCTTAGACTAAAGGCAATCAAAAAGGCACACATCGGGCTCGTAACAAATAATTAAGGATCTGCAGGTCCTCCGCGCGACTACGACATAGGAGGTGACACACTGACAGCTTCATGCTGCCGTGACCATTGGGGCAATGTGTGAAGCTGCCGAAACTTCGCGGATAACTCCAAAATATTAGGTCCTTATATATGAAATAGACGTTTTGTACGGGAGGAATATAAAGTAATTTTTTGATAAATATATATAATTAATAAAAGTATGCACCGTTGTTATCTGTTCACTTTTGCTATCTCATAGATAGTTCATTGATCCCTTTATTAAAAAAAACCATGGGGGCGAGGATCAATACTCTTTGAAGGCGGTTTGGACTGCCGCATTCGGAGTTGAATATTTTTCCTTGTAAGAAATTGCCCAAATTCCGGAAAAAATGGTAATCTGTTGGCTTATGCTATGACCTTATGGTCAGAAGAGTACGGTGAATGTCGCAGACATTCCAATTGTAGCTCTTCTAACTTAAAAAATTTATAACTTAAAAACTTAAAAAAAATAGTGACGGAAAAACAAATAAATGATGACTGTTTACAAAACTCAAATGTAGCAGCTAAATGGATTTATAAATTTGAATTTGGAATTCTTAACCAAACAGGCAGTATTTCAGATCAAAGTAGTTAGTATAACAAAACACTAATTTCATATGTAAGGCTCTAATATTTAAATAAATGCCATGTAATCCGTTATATTTATTTTTACTATATTTGCGTAAATATAAGAAGGGTTGCGCGCATTGTTCTCTACAGGGGGTCCTCGCTCCGAGTTCCGGGTGGCGGCGGAAGGAGAAAGTAAGGGAATAGGCTTATGGTGCGATAGCCTTTAAATTTTACTGCTTTGGGCATTTTTGAAATAGTCACAAAATGAAAGCGAAGCAGGGCTTTTGGAATAATCGTAATATTGTAAATTTTATTAAACAGCGTTACTATTCTACTCCTAGTCATGTTCCCTGTGTACGTCAACACTTCACTGGGAACCCATCTCCTCCTACTGCTTTTCTATTTTTCATATTAGCAAGAGCATAATCAAGCTCTTCTAGCAGTATATGGGGGGGGGGGCGCTACCAACTGCAAATCGAATTCTTCTTGGGCGGGTCTGCAAACATAGAAAAATTGTTGGATATATTGCTCCCATCGACCTATTTTATCAACTACGTAAATAGGAGGTTACCGTTTGGATCCATAATAAAAGGTAAGTAAAAATCAAGGCCTTAGTATACAAGACCATAATCAGGCCGGTCCTAACATACGGCAACGCGACTTGGGCCATAACTCAGCGCCAAACCAACGAAATCCAAGTCGCCGAAATGAAAATGCTCCGGTGGATGTGCGGAGTGACGAGACTCGACAAAATCCGCAACGAGTACGTCCGCGGCAGTCTCGGTGTACGCAACATCGCCGACAAGCTGCAAGAGAGTAGACTTCGTTGGTATGGGCACATAAAAAGAAGACCTCCTGACTATGTTGGAAATGTTGTGGCCAATCTGAACATCACGGGGTCCAAACCCAAAGGGCGGCCAAAGACAAAATGGACAGATGTGGTCAAAAAAGATCTAGAGTTCTGCAAGGTTACCGAAGAGGACGCGTCCGACAGAGCGAAGTGGAAGAGAAAGACCAGAAAGGCAGACCCCACCATCAGATAGGAATAATAAATGCCACGGAGAGAGACAGAGAGAGATTAATTTTTAGATTATTTTGTTCTAATCAGTTAAGGTAGTTATTTTAAGTATTAGTGATTTCATTCTCTGTTTTATTTTCACTTTTAATCATTAATCTGATGTCTCAGAAAATAAGATATAATCTTTGTTATCTGGGTCAGGGAGACCATTATAAAAGAAAGAGAAGTGAGGTTGAAATACTTACCCTGAATAATGCCACAATTATTTTGTTAAAAGTTCGATCAACAGGTTTTATGTTTAATTGGACACATTTTTGTTATTTCTATACATTGCAAGATTACAAGACAACAATAAAAAGTAAATTACTTTAAGATCAAGCGAATATTAAAATATAGTGCTTAAAAATAAAAGCATCCATGTTTGAGAAAGATTTGATAAAATATTGAAGTAAAGCGCATAACAAAAAATAAAAAAATTATATTTATTTCGCAAAAATATTTAAAAAAATTATAATTTTTATGCGCGTGGGCTACAAGTCGGATTTTCACGCTTTATCACGCTTGAAGCTCACTGACCTGGAGTCCACGAATTGATAGTAGAACTCCTCGCGACAAAACGGCCAACGGCATAGAGTTTACAGATGCAACATCGATGTCTACGAATCGTGACTCCGAGCATCAATTTCCTGAAGCAATGCTTGGTACTCTACTAGTTATGATATTTCACTTTAACGAACGTTACACGGGCAACTCGAGATGTCACTATCAACGTCTATTCCTACTTGTCAAATTTATTTATTGTTTTTTGATATGTAGGGAAAAGTATATAACAGCTTTATCAGATTTTCAATATAAGTGTAGTATACAAAAAATGGCGAACGATCGTGATCGAAGCCGCCACCGCAACACTGAGACACATCGGAACAGAAGTAAGAACAGGCATCGTAGTCGTAGTCAAAAGAGGCATCGGAGCAAGAGTCACAGTAGAACACGAAGCGAGCACCGGAGTGCTAGCCGGGATAGTTGTAGTGGCAATCGTAACAGAAATCGAAGTCGCAGCCATGGGAGACATTGCTCTCGCGATAGAATTAAGAGAGAAAACGCAGAAAACGGTCAGAGCAAGAACTGTCACTCGGTTACTAAATGTGACTGGCGAAAAGAAGTAAAAACGGAGCGGGAGGTGAGGTTAAAGGAAGGGGATAGGTCGCACACCCGGGAGCGGGATCGAGCTCACAGCAAGTATAGAGATATGAATGTTGGGGGGCTTGGTGGAGGTAAATATTACATTAAATCCCCGCTGAATAAAAATTGTTTAATGTAATCAAGGTAAAATCAATCTTAGCATTATAATTACGTTTTACCTGATGATGGCAGTGTCATTCAATAAAACCTATTTATTATATTTATATGACAGTGATTCCAAGTAAATAACATCTTTTCCTATTCTTCTTCTTTGTCGTAACCTCATGACTGACGGATGTGACTATGGTGCGTTCTCCTTTTCCTATTAGATTTGAAAAAAGTATTACATTAAAAAATTATGCGATTATTAACGTGGTTCTTCCACAAAATGCTTTGTAATATGCAATGCTCCTTATGATTAATACTAATATTATATTTGCATTTACAATTTTTAAATGAACTATAGTCGTTGTTAGTTAGTACAACTTTGTTTCCGTGCTAACTACCCACAACATAGTTTAATAAATTTTTGGTTTTTCAGTATTTGGTTTAGTTAGGCTGCAGTTTGTTACTATCCAACTCCCAAAATCAATTGGTGCTACCACTTTTATTTACTCCTAATAATACATGTTCAAGTAGAATTGTCATTTTACATCATCACTGAATCTTCATCTTCTTGTACCCATTTTTTATCAAGAAATCCTATATAAGATAATACCTTGCTGACAGGACCAAAAAGAGGTTATGTCAGATAGTTACTGCTAAATGGCTACCTCGGCCAATATTCCATTATTCAGCAAAATGGGATTGACTTGGGACCTTGCTATACTATCTAGCATGGAGCTGATTTATACTTGAAAACTAAAACCAATTAATATCAGTATGACAAAATTGTTAATATTTCTATAATGCTATTTGTTTTTTAAGGATTAGGCAGTAGCAATTCTGTATCAAGAGGCGGATGCTACAAGCCACAAGAAGAAGAGTTTCTGGATGCAAGACGCGAGGAGAGGGAGAGGATTGGACTAATTGGAGTGTCATCTGTGTGGGGCAAGTCTCCAATGAGAGCAGAGTAAGATTAATAGCAATAAAATAGAATCACTTTTTACATTCCTAGAATAAGTAACCATGGTTAAACACTTGCAATCATATTTGACCAGCAATATCTACATATGTATGTTTGATTTTGGTGTTTCTGAGATAGTAGAATGTTAATTTTTTTTTGAGAATTCTCCTACCACATCCTTGTGTAGGTCTAATGCAACCCAAGAAAAGTATATTATCTACAATCATAAAAAAACTGATGTAGATTTTATATGTAAATATTTTTAAATGGTTTGTATTATGTACAATGGATCAATATGACCTTACTTTCACATGATGTTAAGTGAAGGTAATGAAGTTGTGGATTGTGAAATGTTGTGGAGTATACAGATCGCAAACAAGCTGTAAAAACTGTGGAATATTGCCGACACATTTTAGCATACTCACAAATGGGATCACAGTTACCAAACATTACAAAATATAAATAATTTTCAGACTAAAAATTTTCTAAATTTCTATAAATTATCCTGATCTACATTTGTTAATCAAATGAGTTATGATGCTCATGTTCAGCAGGGATGAAAGGACACTTCTATAAATTGTAACTGTAACATAATCTATTCACATAAGAATAATAAATACAAGGTCTGACGAAGAACCATCGCAAGCAGGCCAGTCAGAGAGGAAAGAAAAAAAGAAATCCAAAAAGTCAAGGGGTAAAGAAGACACAAAATCAAAGTTAAAAAAGCTGAAAAAGAAACTAAAAAAGGTTAAGAAGGCTAGGAGAAAAGCTAAGAAGAAAAAATCTAAAAGCTCCAGTAGCGACTCTTGCTCGAGCAGTGAAGAAGATATCTGGGTGGAAAAAGGAAGTAGGTTTTTTTTACATATCTTTTGTCTCATATTTCCATTTTTTTTATTCATGTTAGTGACTACAGGGAACAAGGGCTCTGGGAATAGATAACCCGAAACTAAGCCGTGGTAATGTTGTTGTCCCCAAAATTTCTATTAAAGTGTGAAGCGGTCAACTAGCTGATGGCAACTGATTGGATCACACTGTTTGGTGATATTCCATTATTATTCCAAAACTCTTAAATATTTTTATAAAGGAAATGATTGAAATAGCTAAAACGCAGTCTTCCACCGGCAGAGGAACACGAAGTCGATACGATTGCAAAATCATTAAAAGCGAACAGAAAAGGTGAAGAGGAAATGTCAATGGAGACGGTGGGCCCTGTTCCACGCTCTGCTGGGGCGCTGGGCCCGAAGGACTTCGGGCGGGCGCTGCTGCCCGGGGAAGGCGCGGCTATGGCCGCCTTCGTGGCAGAGGGGAAGAGGATTCCGAGGCGCGGAGAGATCGGTCTCACCTCCGAAGAGATCGCCTCGTACGAATCCGTGGGTTACGTCATGAGCGGCAGCAGGTACTTGCTACGAGTTATATATAACTTTAAACAATAGCGCCCGCCGAATGCGTCCTATGCACTCTTTTTGATGTCGGTATTCGTGCGGAGGCATTCGCTGCTTCTGCGCACTAAACTTGCCGAATGCGGCCCGAAGCAGGACACAGCGCTCTTCACCGACTGGAGTGCAACCAAAGTGTGCTCACATAATTCCCCTACTGTCGTTTATCCACTTTTGCAAGGGAACAACAATTGAAATTTTCTATAGCAACAATATTTCAAGAAGTTGCGTTGTGGTAATTATAAATAATGATGCTGATCATCTCACAGCTTTTTGTTAACAGCACTTATATTATAATTTTGTTATATTTATTATACACGGATATTGTGCGTCCGCAGACACCGGCGTATGGAAGCTGTGCGTATCCGCAAGGAAAACCAGATCTACTCGGCGGACGAGAAGCGCGCGCTGGCCGCTTTCAGCAAAGAGGAGCGCGCCAAACGCGAGAACGCTATTCTCGCGCAGTTCCGCGACGTGCTGCAGGCGCGCGCGCAGCGTCGCGACGGTACCTAGCGCACCGGCCCGGCTGTCATGCTAGCATGGGGAGCTGTCCGACAACGATGTAAATAAATATTATAACACTTGATTTTTGTATAAAATGTAATGCAAAGATATAAATGAAAATAAAATAAATTCACAAAGAGACACGAAAAGTGGGTTTTAAATTTTTGTTAAATCGCCAATGTGTAGCCTGAACAGCTATATTCAATGGGGTCGGGCAGGGGGGTTCACTCGCAATGGGTGTTCTTAGCAATTGGCTTTCGAAACGTAATCCTCTACGATGGCAGAGACGTAGTGAATAATGAACAAACAGCGCCGACCGCTGCCTACGCGCGGATGCGAATGCGTGAGGTGCGCAGGGCGGCGTGCGCAGGCGCGCTCGAGTGCAGCAACCGCCGAAACACATGCATCGCTATGGAAAAAACTGGATAGCAAAAAGTCAATCTATTGATGGTTATAGTTCAGGTTATAAAAAGAAATAAACAGTTTAATTTTTAGTATTGTATAAAAATGACAATATTTAATTTCGTATAAAAGTAGAAAATGGTGTATAGCGCGTCCGCGCCGCTCGTCGCAGGGTGCAGCGGTGCGTACAGAGCAAACGTCGATAAATTGTCCGCTTCGCGATCACCGTGTAACAATTAATATCACAAATTGTACGTTTACGTTTATTAAAACCGTCGTCGTCGAACGATGGCGTCGGGGGCGAAGTGCTGCAGCCTCAGCAGCACACGCGTCACTGCGGCTCGTACTCGGCGAGGCGCGCGCGCGCCGCTCGCAGCTCGGCGGCCAGCCGCTGGAGAGCGCGTTGCGCGGCGGCCAGGCGCGAGCTGCAGCTGCACGCAGGGTTGCCCTCGCTGCACTCGCTCGTCTCCATTGCACTGCTTGCCTCCGGCAGCTCCGCGCCCGAGATCTCGGTCAGAGGGCTCGGTGCACTCGGAGCGCCCGTCTGCCGCAAACATGTGCCATTGTTTAGAGAAATTCTTAAAGGTGTTAATTAACTTACCCAACTTTGTACACAACAACAACAATAGTATTGATCATTACGCAAAACGCTTGAGAAACCACTTTTTAAAGGAAGAAGCAACGACACCTCCTCCACCTAACGATGTGTGATGCGCCTGCTCATAACAACACAGCGCAAGTTAGGATGACATACACTACACCGCATTGTGCTCGTCGCATTAAGACAAATTGTTAAGTCCCGTTATCCCGATCATTTTACCAGCCACAGTTCCCTTACAACCAGGAAACAGTAATGTTTGTATACCGCTGTTTGACGGCAGCAATAGAACTGCCGCAGTTCTTACCGCAATGCTTTCCGGCAACAGAGACCTTCAACCAGTCAATAGTGCTGCAGTTTCCCAGTCTCTATATGATTCTCAATTCCCGGCCTCGTATCGCAGATGCCACGGATGCGGGGCTGTGTTGGAAAAGACCGGCACATTGCTCCAGGCCGCTCGCAAGACCCGGCACCGCTGAATATTAGAGGGTCGTGAAACCCCTAGACTAAATTTGTCGTAGCGACCAGCGCCAGCGGGGCTGCGGACGAGGCCCCTCCATGAAACGACGGAGATGGTCTTGCTTGCATGGACGTGCGCTTCCGTTACCTGATATCAACGTCTTTACAGGGGGCGCTTTGGTACGCCGCTTGTCTTGCTCACCTCTGCAGAATTCCTCGCGGCGTTGGCCTTGCCCGCGGTAGCAATAAGTTTCTCGAAATTGCTCTTGTTTATAAGAATCTTTACGGGCGAACGCTGCAGCATCTTCTTTTTAGCTCTGGCGAGAGAAACTACTTTCGACGGCATTATTTTCGCCTCGGACGGCAGCTGAACTATCTTCACTTGCTGAAATTTTCAAATCAAAATTTATGACAAGTGAAAGCCAATACAAGTGTTGCGGCGAAAAGAACTGATTTTTTTTATAGGAAGGTAGGCAAACGAACGAACAGCTCACGTGGTGGAAAGTGATCTCTGACGGCCAGGGACGGTCGTGGCTGCTTTCCGTTGCAGCAGTTTCTTCAAAACGATTGCCTTTGCTTTTATTTGCTTGTGCACTAGAAATCGTTGGCGGGAAATATAGAAACCGCGGTGCCGGTCTCGAGAAGGTTGTTATGATTGCCGGTACACGTGCATCCGGTACGAAGCAGTGTCAGTGTACACGTGGATGCGGAATAATGTTGCAAAAGTAAACAACTGTCACTAACTTGTAAGTCTTGCGGATTGATGATCTTTCTCAGCGGCGTCGTGGGTAACCCACCCAGCGCACTCAAGCTGTTCAGTGTAAACACCTTGAGGCCGGCGCGAGGTGGTGATTTTACGGCCTTCGCAGTGAGGACCACCCCCGTTCCGCCCACGCTCGCGCCCCCGACCCCGCTCACACTGATGCTACCTCCACCTCCGCCTGGGTTACCGATGGTTGTGCCTTTGTTCACTATGGTCGGCCCAACCAGTGAATTAACGCCTGCGATGCCCACATTCTTCGCAATAGAGCCGAGTGAAGAGTTCGCGGAGCCGCTCTCCTTAAGCATCAGTTTTCCGGCGTCTGCGCACATACCGTATCTGTGTTACTGTCAACACTGCGCTTGCTGCAACTCCATGTCGTCCATTCTACGTACTGTAACTTGGACGAAATCTTAAAAGAAAATAAATTAGACGCAATAACAATTTGGGTTAATTTGTTGGGAGTCAGCAGTATTCCGCGTGCCCGGCCACTGTCCACGCACTAGTGGGAAGGCGTCACGCGAACAGTGCACAGTACTGATACAGCTGTGCCATACGGCGGCCCGGGCTACCTTTGGTCTATTCCCGGGTAAGTCTCTTCATTATTAGAGCGTAGTTTCGATTACTTCCAAGTGATGGTGGACTACAGTAAGTTGCAGGTACAAGCGAAGCTTGCTTTCGTGAATAAATCTCCCGCAGACATTACGCGGTTCTGTAACACCGACCCGAGAGCACGACGGTGCGGCCGCTCTGCAGCGCGCTCAGCACGGTGCTGCCGTCGTCGGTGGGCAGCAGCGTGATGCCGTGCCGCCGGAGCAGCGCTTCCGCTTCAGCCCCCGCGCCAGTCCCACCGGCCCGCACCTGCGCCGCCCGCGGGCACCGGAAAAGCATTGCTTATTTTTCAATTATATCAGCTGTTTACGCCGCTTCCGGCGTGGCGACGTGACGCGCGTCACGGCTCCCGTTTGCGCGACACGTACAAACAATGTCCATGAACGCGTCACGCCTACTGCCGCCTCCGAGTACACCAGTGTTACATTTATAACGCGTTATTACTCCTATTCAAGTATTTATAAGGTCGCGATTTCTGACGTTTACACGAACATATCACAGTTAATAAAACTAAACTTTACTTCTTTTTACAACATTTTACATGGTTGCTACAACATGATGCATACCTCAGTCTTGGGTTCTGTTTTACCACTTTTGTCTTGTTGCTGTTTCAGTTTGGGCGAATTAATCTCTTGTACGCCTGAAATATTACCAACGTTGTGTCACAACAAACCTCCAGCAAAGCAACTCCACACCACACCAAGCACTACAGTACTCACGGTTTACATTTTCTAACTCTTTCTCGTTTGATTCTTCATTGACAGAATCTAAAAAAACAAAAAGAATGCAATAATAACATTAATGTGTATTCTACGGCAAAGTCCTCTAGGGCGCCGTGTGTACTGACCGCGCGCGATGGGCCGCAGCGAAGCCGCCAGCTCCCGCTGCGCCAGCGCATCGTCCAGCAGGCGCACGATTCGCGGAGCACACGCGCGCAGCGCCAGGCAGCGCGGCGTTTTGCGAAACTTGCAGCGCGCCCGAGGATCTGCGCCGCGCGTGAGCAGCTCGCGAGCGGCCGCTAGGTGCCCCCGGGCCGCAGCCCAGTGCAACGGCGTCATGCACAACATGTCCCTGCGCAACGAATGAACGGTGTGTTAGCCGATCGCGGCCGCGCACGCGCCTGTGGCTGCGCTTGCGTGCGGTCGTGGGGGCGGAGCGCACCTGCAGTCGACGTTCGCGCCGTGCTCAAGCAGCAGGCGCACGACGCGCGCGTGTCCTGCGTGCGCGGCGAGGTGCAGCGGCGTGCGTTCCACCTTGGTGCGCGCGTCCCGCGAGACGCCCGCGCGCAGCAGCACCGCACATGTTTCCGCGTGCGCGTTGGCCGCGGCCAAGTGCAGCGGTGAAGTACCGAGCTGCAAATGCAAAATCTCAGTCATTCATTTATTATTATCGAAAATCCAACCCAGTGAAAGCAATTAAGAAAAGTTAGTAGTATAACCCGAGCCATAACTTCAGCTGCACGTCGCATAGTGCTGCATACGTCGAACACTTCCTGTTGTCACTAACCGTTTCGAGTGCATGTACTGACATGGAAAGTGTAAGGCACACGTCGGCAAAGCACATAGCTCCAATGTGCAATGTAAATGGTCAATTCCAATTGATACTCACCCAGTCGGTGGTAAAGGGCGCCCCCTTGGCCATGAGGTCAAGCACAGTCTGCGTGTCACCAGCGCGCGCCGCGAACAGCAGCCGGCGGCCCAGCTCAGCACCGCCGCCAATCGCACCGCGCGCACTCCCCGCGCCCAGATTCGCCGGCGAGCTTGCGTTATCCGGCTGCACACAACCGGTCATTGGCAATAAAAACTTACACTTGTCAGTTAACTGAGCGCTTGATAATATTCGCTATTTACACTGTAATCGAACAGTTCCATCCCCAGTATCACGGCAAACCGCGCGGAGCGGTGCAGATTACGAGCATAGAGTACCCAGACCAATGTGGAGTTACTTGTCCCGGGGGGAGCGTCTACCGGCTGATAAAATTATAGCTCGACAGTCCTGTTCAACCAGGCCTGAATGTCCACATGTTCTCACAAATTCATTTATCTGTAATAACTTCATGTAAAATACAATTTTAAATATACTGAAAGCATTTAAATGTTCCCTTTTTTGCTAAGAGTAAGCAAAAACACAAAGGAGCCCTGGTTTAATGGGGCTTACAACTACAAAACATTGAGTGGACTTGTGTTTGCCGGAGTGCCAGTTTTTGGTGTGTTGTTAGCACACAACTTGCGTCAGTTACTTCTGCACAAAGAGCAAGTGTTGCAGTGCTAGTAATATTAGGGAGCTCACCAACATAGTATTCTCAGTTAGTATCTAGTTTGCTTGATGTGATGCAATGTACCACTGTTCCTTACCGATATAGTTTGTGGTGATGTAATTTGCACAACTACATCATCTGTGCATAGATCTGTTGTCATCTTGGAACACCTGCAACTGAATAGATACAATCCCAAACATTACTTTTATTTCATTACATACTAAATATAAATATACTATGAGATAGTAAAAAGCACAGCAGAAAAGTTATAGTTCTATTTATCACTTCAATTTATTACATCCAATTGTCAAAAATTCATATGAAGTAAAAACTGTATTTATTGAAGAGAAATTTCATTTAACTATAAATTAATAAATCTTTGCTATGCTCCAGTAATGTTCTACAAAAAGATTAAGATGAAATATATTATTCCGCAAGGCAGCTACTGCTTTCCAGTTTCAATATTATGAAATACAAAATGATCAGATGTTCATACTATGACTAAGTAATACCTATAATATTCACAAGCTAATGTGCTAGCCAGGCTAAAAAAGTAGACCTATTACTAAATTTTTTTTAAATAAATCTAAGTAATTATGATTTTTGGTACATAAAAATTGCATTTCTTTTTTGATAATAGTAATCTGTAATAGCAATTATTTTTATAATATATTCTTAGTACTAAATTACATGAATGACTTCCAAACATCAACAATGTAAAGCTGTTTAAATCACTAAATTCATTTAATTCTCTAAAAAAATTCTTTAATGTGGTTAATGCAACTAAAGAAAGAAACAAATTGTTGGCTGGGTCTATGTGACCAGTGTTCGCGTTTATAATTTTTTGTACATTAAACTCGTCCGCCGTCCGTCGAACTTTAATAACGATTTTTGAAACATTTGTATTAAAAATAAAATGACAGATTGAAATGGTATTTTACTAAATATTTCGATAATTAAATCAAATGCCATGAACTGCCTTTCTTACAGGAGCAAACCTTGGGACGGAATGTTTACATTTCATTTCGCGGTTTCTGTCTTAATAACAAACTAAATTTATAGACAGGATAAGGATGTAGAGACCAGCACCATACTTTTTTGGATCACTAACCACACTTCCTTTTCCTGTCTTGACGGAAGTGGCATCGAACAGTTAGATGACATAACTTTTCTATAATTAAATACGAACAAGTATCTTACCCTTGAAGTGCCTCAACGATACTTTAATTATGATCGACTTCCATTATTAATTATATCACTTAAAAGTGTAAACGTCAACAGATTACACTGTTTTCAAAGACTGGCACGTTTTATTAGCGCGAAAACACCTGTCAGTTACTGCCATAGTGACGACGTATCGCAAGTATAAGGTTCTAATGATGCTTATTGTTACGTCGTAAATAAGAATACTAATATTAACTCAAAAGTGGTAACAACTTAGTAAGTCACCTATTAACATTGACCAATTTAAAGGTTATTTTAAAACATTTTTATTTATTATTATATTGGCAGTTTTGAATAGTATTATTATTGTTAATATGGCTATACAATGAAAAAATTATTTCGTGAAGTGAATTGAAATGAGTTTTAATTCTTTTTTTCTGAAAAATAAATCAACACACATATTGAACAAAACATTTATGATTTATAACGACAATAAATTTTATTACACTAAAATAATTTACCGATTGTAGTAAAATTAAATGAAACATGGGTAGTCAAGATTTAACAAAAAATATTTTTGATAAGTAAATTAGATCAGGTGCAGTTATAGATTGGCATTTGCAACAAAGTTTAGTGCATATTTTGTTAAACAAGAACTTGCCTCTTGCCTGCAACGGCTCGCGCTTGACGTTTAATTCCTGTACCGATTATTGACTGGTAGTGAGCAGTGGGCAATGACATCTCATGCTTGTGTGATCGGCTTTGTTTCTATTTACAGTCAAAGTTGAAAACATCCTAAAAATATGAAGCTATCTACGCCGCGATATACATTTTGTTTATTCAGTCAGCTAGTTTTCATGTTTTGTGATTTATTATTTAATTGCATTAGTTTGTTTCCGAGAACTCGTGATGGGTTACTTATTTTATTCATGTACGTTAATATTTTATAACTAGCTATAGATTATACATACAATGAATTATATTTAATACTTTGTTTCTTAGCTTTCAAGACCTTTTCCTGGTACTCTCCGTAACTATCATGCTGGTGACTTTTTTTTCTACTTATTTATTTCAAGTAAGTATTACAGAATAGACTACAGATGTGTTTTAAAAATGTTTGTATGCCCGGTTGTGTGAACAAACACAAGCAAAACGTTTTGACTGTAGTAAATTTGCAGAGCAGAGTGGAGCGCTGGTGACAAAACCTTCAGTCAGTAGGCAGTATCCTCAGTTTCTCTAGCAAGTGTGCTTCAAACTGGAACTTGTTTGCTCATTGTTGCACAGGGAATGTCTCTGACTCTTGCTAGTATATGTAACACAAAAATGTTTGTCACTTACAATTTCATATTTATTAAATTCTATTGACCTATATACACCTAGATGCATGCAATTGCAGGCTGGCCTAGTGGAGGTGCTGATGCGTAAGTTTCGTGCTGCAGGCTCAGTTATCGGAGCATATACAGTAACTAGTGTGACCCTTCACACTGTGTGGCTGCATGAGAAATGGAGTGACCCACATTCTGTTTCTACACCAATTCTTATTATAATGTTTACATTACATAGATGCAGTGAGTACCATATTTATATTATTATATATTTTTTTTAATTTTGATTGGAAGACCTTTTATAATGATATTCAGATATGAACTTATAAATTAAATAGCATTAAATGTGGATCAAAATAATTGTTAAATCCATTATGTTAAAAATTATATTGATATTTAAAATTGTACAATAGCAGACTGCAAATAGGGACAGATAGTCCATAATGAATTTTACAGACTTGGGAGGAATTAAATATAATGCTTTGTTACTAGTAACAAAATCTATAATGTAATTTAAATCAAATCACTGCTTCTGCTACCATTGTTAACCATGCTATATTTTTCTTATATAAAAAAAATCTTTGACATTTGATTGTTGGTTTGTAGTGTCGCCATGGTACTATTTCTTCTACAAGCGAGCAGCGCTACGTGTCAGTGACCCACGCTTCTATGAGGATGTCGACTGGATGAGTCAGCAGTTGCAGACACATTAGATGTGTAGCCTGAAAACATATTTATTTCCGTTCCATCTTCATCACCCAGTTCAGCTTTTTCCTAAACAGCAATTGCACAATTCAATCTAAATTCACTAAAATAACTCAAACTTACACCATGTGGTATTGTAGAAAGTGTAAGAGTGAACATATTGTTTGCTTTTAAGTAAGACTTATTTAGTGTTTGGTTGTGTGATTTGGAGTATTTGAGAATTAGTGTGAATGATTTTTTATTTATTGAACTAAAGACTGCTTAATTTAATTTATATATATAATTTACGTTTTATTAAAATCCATACATTTACAAACTGCTCCCAATGAAAGCATAGTAAAATTTTCAAGTACTCTTAATACACTGCACTTTTTTTCTAATGATTGCATCATGAATTCTGCATTAACGTCAGGGCCACTAATAATATTAAGTCCACCCATTATTTTCTAAGGGACAAGAATTTAAAAAAGTTTGCATATAAGGAGTATTCGAATGAATGGCTTTTTTTGTAATATTACAGGTAAAAACAAAGCAAATGTGAATAATAAGCGGTATTACCGCTGTTCATGTCTGCTGCTTTGATGAAATAACATTAAGAGCAGTCACACTAATTTATTTAGTATGTGATATGTTGAGTATGATAACACACTACTTATATGCTAATTAGCCTCACTCTGTCTAGTCATGAAATCTATATTTAATTGGATATGGAATAAATAAAAAGTTTCTCTGTGCTTAAATCATTTATTTCAAAATAACTTTCTGGTGACCATTGAAACATTTCATGTTGCCTTCTAGTAATTAGTTAAACGTAACAGTAATGGTTTTCACTTTAGTAAAAATGTAATTAATAATGGAAACATTTCACATTCAACAAGGAAAGTTTATTTACATTTTATCAATTTATCCATGAAGATATTTCATTGGTAATGACGAGCCTACACGACCACTCCTTACACCATTGTATTATTTCTGGAGGGAGGCAGTTGCGGTAGAGGGATGGCCGCTAGAAGCTGCTGCGGCACAAAGGGCAGTTGGTTTTGTTGCTGGTGGTGAACCACTTGCGCTGTAAATTGCATGATCAGAGTATGAGTAGCACCAAGTGTTACGCAACTATCACTAGTTTAGCCTCTGAGCGACTGCAGGAGGCCGAGGAGGGGGCCGCTGCATGTTCCGGCGTGCCCTGGAAAGGGAGGGTTCATCCCTTCTTCCCGAGGTGGGGTTGCGAAAGCGGCTAGCGCCAGCAGTATCGCGATTGCGAGCGAAAGCGTTACCGTAACCCTGCCATCAGGCGATGAGGTGGACAATAGTGGGGGTTTTAGTCGGTGCAACATGACCCGTCCTTGCCCCTGCGAGGACGAGTATGCGTAGGCATTTCCCCCACGTAAAACAAAATAAAACTCACCAGTTTAAACCGGCGAGTTGTTTATAGATGCTAGATACGGCTAGCCGGCCGGGCCATGCGAATGTAAACCGGCGAGCGATTGATTAGAGAAAGTTTCTTTCAACTAAATTAGATAGATATCTACGCGGAACGATCAGCGCCGTAAAATCGCGACTGTAAGTTTATTTGACGCATCACTGACGGTTTGCGAGCAGCGTGCCACGTGTGCGCAGCATTCGTACGCATGTGTACGTGTACACACGCAGCGCTACACTACTGCACGCAGTATATAAATATTAAAACGAAGTAAAAATCAAAAAATGTATACGATAACACACGTAACTGATGTGCTGTGCGTCGATCCTCAATGTGGCGAACGACCACGAGTGGAGCAAACCTCTTAAGAAAAGATGTTATTGTCTAGCTTGAAACTCGTATTAATATAAAAGAAATGGAGGAAGATTTGAGGCAAATGGGAATAGACTATGGAGAAGATAGCGGGCGCGCACTGACCAGGCACGGCGAGTGAAACTTATTGCGGCACTGGCGGCAGTGGACGGTGGGCAGCCGGCCGCTGGCGGGGTGCAGCCGACAGTAACAGATGTAGCACTGCGGCGAGCTCTCGATGCGCGCCGACACCGACCGGATCCACATCCTGAACGCGTTGAACAGCGATCCGTTCTGGAACAGCACGGCCTGGGTGAGTTTTCGCTGGCTCTGAGCACTTCGCGGAGGGCGCTGCTCCCCGAACCTTGCGGAACTCATCCCAGTGTTAAATTTTCGTACGTTGTGTGGTTCGAAAGGTTTGTTTTATTGTAGCGTTCAAATTTGTTGCCACATGAGGAAAAGCTGCGAGCTCGTGAACTTAACACTCCTGCTCAATAGATTCAACCATTTTCTGTGGAAAGACATGCATCCAATCCATTGGGGATACGAGCGTTTGGATTGAATATTGAAGTACTGGGGAGTGGTTACAGTTTTATTATCATTTCACATAATTATATATTACTTTTTGGGCTCTCCAGTACGCATGACGAGCGTTGCGAGAGGGGGCACTGAAACCATTGAACCTTCAGAAGTAATGAGTATGGGTAACTGTCCGCGGCCTCCGATGTCACCGAGATCGAGTGTCATCGTGCGTGCGCTTCGACGTGTGAAGATCAGAACCGCCGTCAATATATTTATCTTATAAAGTTTTGATAAATTTGTTTTGGAAATCTGTGGTTTCAGAGAACGCAAAGTTGTATAAAATATATTAATTGCGTAGCGTACCTGGTACGCGAGGTAGACGGTGAGCCAGTGCGTGGTGTTGGGCGCAGCGGGCAGCGCGTCGGCGGTGACGCGCGGCGGCACCAGCGGGTGCGCATCCGACAGCCTCACGCACAGCTCCAGCGCGCGCTCCTCCACGAGCAGCACGCAGCGGGCCTCGCCGCCGGACGCAACCGACACTTGGGCGACCGACACCTGCGCAAGTTCGTTGGACAGTAAAGCGCGGGTGCGGCTTTACTCGTGCGCGCTGCATGTGGCCGTGACCAGCGTCAGCGCCGCGTACCTCGGGCTCGGAGAGTGCGGCGCCGCGCCGCTTGAGGTCCGCGAGCTGCGCGCGGTGCAGTGGTGGCGCGACGCAAGCGGTGACCAGCCGGCGCACGGCGCGCGCCTGCCGCGCCCCCAGCGCACCCCACCAGCCGCGCGCGTCCGCGCACCCTGCACCCGCGAGCGACGCCATCAGCGCGCGGCACGCCAGCGCGCCCACTGCCTCAGGCAGGCAGATCTCTACACAGTTATTATCTTACATCAGGGCTCATGGATCACCAGCCACCAGTATTTGTGCGTGCGACGACTAAGTGCTCCACCAAACCGTAAAGGTCCATTAACAAATGTCTTGATTAGATTCATCATTGCTCTGAAACCTATTTGAATTTCCCTTTCGATGTTATTTAGTTATATTTAAATGATTACTTTGTATTATTCTACTACTTTTTTTATTATTGTATAACGTGCAATTATTATTGAGCTTTCAATTTGCAATACATTGTAAATACTTTGTTGCAACCAGTGCCACGCATCCCCCAGTACATATAAAGCTCGTGTCTACGCGTGGAGGTGTAGTGTTTTGTGTATTTACCCACATTCATGTATCACACGTTCATTCCCCAGGTTGGTTCAGTTCACATATTGTTTAAGACATTTGACATGTAAAAGTAGACAGTTGCGCATTCTCTGCTCTCCGTATTGTCGTGGCGGTGAGGCGCAATAGCCGTGGCTTGGTCACCCACGGTAAAGCTTTGTTCTGGCCTACGGGTTTTCCCCAACATGTTTCTTCTACGAGAATACCAGATATTGTGGAACACCAAAGCTCTCTATTGGATCTTCTGCTGACTACACATCCGCATGGTTAACTGCTTAACGATGTCACAAAGTACAGCAAGAGAGTAAATTCTAGAGCAAAATTCTAATTTCGTTAGTAGAACTGAAGAGCCGCTGGCAAGCTAACCCACCGAGACTCGCGCTTCCTAGTCTGTAACAAAATCTCTAAAACTCCGGAAATCTCGTGGTAGCCTAGCTCCCACTACAACGGATAAAGCAATTTTCTTTGAGTACTTTTTGCAGGTTCTGTGGTAATGAATGACCGAGAAACTACATCCCACCACCCCGACGTACAGTTATTCCATGCAGCAACTCGGGCGTGAAATTTATTTGGATAAATGATACACGAGTCTTGTGGGCCGGACAATACTCCAGCAGTGGCAATGGCAATAAACCGATGTGCTCCTGAATTTCGTTGGATATTAACGACATCCACGATCATTTTTTCACTTCTCTACCAAAAGATAACAATTCCGTCTCCTCTATGTCCACTGCAGCGACTACTTCCGCCGCCAAACAGTATTGTGCAAACCTTAATGTATTCCGGTTTAAAGGGCGCTGTAGCTAGTGTATTTATTGTGGTAACGAGACAAACTCTTATGCTTCGTTTCAAGAGTACTAATACAATGTGGTATAACATTCTAACTAACACCACCTTGTTACGGGCAAGCGTATCGCTTAATATCAGGTGAACGTTTTGGCAAAGTGGACTGCCCGAGGGATAGTGTCAGTGGTTTAGTAGCTTTTTGTCCTGCAGAAGCATAAGAGCCGTCGTTGATGACAGCAGCTCTATGAACATGAGCATAAATGCTGGTGTCCCTCGAGGCTCCGTGCTGTCGCAGATGCTGTTATTATTGCATATAAAGGATAAGCTGTGTGTATAGATAAATAGAAATAAGCTTGCGGCGCACTGTTCACGTCTGCACCACATTAGTGCAACGTTTATGGTTGGTGCTCGGTGTGCGCGCGTTTGCATGTGCGTCTGCTCCCCACATAATCATTTTAAACTTCAGAATAAATAATATTACACACTATTATTATATGGAACATAATATTCTATTCATTAATATTGAGGAATAATGTTAACGTGTGGATATAAAACGTGATGATTCATGCAGCGTATTTGACAGTAAAGCAGGCATGTTTCTACATAAATAAAAATAATAATGGCTTTAATTTAAGATAATTGAGTCTTGTAATGTCCAGTTTGTAAACTAATAGGGTAAGAGTCGAGACGTGCGCGGGGGGAAATAGGCAGAGCGCCCTCTTCGCAGTACCTTCCACGGTGAAGTCAGGCGCGGCCTGGAAGCAGCGGAAGAGGTGCGCAGGCAGCGGCGTGGCTGCGGTGTCGTCCTGCGCGTACGCAGCCAGCGCGGCCGGCAGCAGGCGCACGCTACACGAGATCATGTACTCGCCGTACTTACGCCCGCTGCAGGTAAATGTTACATTGTTATATATTTTTGGATTAATACAAATTGGCTATCATAGGACAAATGTCTTCCACGTTCTTTCTGTCTTAACCCGCCTACAGGAGCTATTGTTTTAACCACTAAACATGTGAGCCAACGTCACTTTTCGAGGAAAGCAACTGTATATGAACATTATCTCGTTTGCATACGCACCGGTAGTGTTCGATGTAATGGTGCACCAGGTCACCTCGTGCCAGCTGGTACTGCTCGTAAGCGGCCACGGCGAGTAGCAGGTATGCGCGCGCGACCCTCTCGCTGTCCGATCCCGCCACCAGCTCGCAACTGTCACACACACTGGCGCGCACAAAGGCACGCGTACGCGTAAACATTTCAGAGATTTTAAGTATAGCACAATAATGGAGGAGTTACTTTTGAGGGAACAAAAAAGTTTTGCATTTTAGCGTTGATCATTACCTCTTTTAAAAGTATCAGTTGAAACCATCAAAATAAATTTGAGTGAAAGCAGCATGGTTAAAAGCTTATTATTTTCTCATGATATGTGCACTTTTTATAAAAAAAAATTAAATATCACGAAACGAACCAGAAGACGTTCACGGGGCAATGTAGGACTGAGTGCCTGCACGTAGCACGTAGCAGTTGGCACGTTTGATCTCCATCGCATGCGCTCGCAGCCTGAGACTTGATGCGCGTCGACTCAATACTGATATAGTTAGTTACACACAGACCGGAACACAATAATGCCATCGTCTACTGCTTGTCAACGTGATGAGCAAGTTGCAGTTCCTGTGACGGCGTCTTAACATGCTGCGCTTGGGGCTCGTTATGCGATAGGTTGCGCTGAGATGATACTCGGGGCTGAGCTCGACAAAAGTAAAAGTGGCGATGGTAGCAGTGTCAGCAACACTTCCTCCATTGGAATCATAAACATCATCTGTTCAATGTCCTAATACTAAACGCAATCAATTATGTTTGAGTAAGTTATTAACATGTTGTTTGTGTTATTAGTTTAGGCTCAGCTGCGTGTGTTGTCTCAATCAAATAAATTATCTTCTCACTCGAGGTCGGAGAGCGCGGCGTCCAGCAGTTCCTGCAGCTGCGTGAGCGCGGCGTCGCACTGCTCGAGTGACAGCGCGCTCCGCGGTCCGCCTTCCTCAACCTCCCTCCATTGCGCAAGCGTGTGCGCTGTCAAGTCCAAAATTTACAGGCGGTTATCTATCCAGTCCGTCGAGTATTTTTCAACATGGGTAGAATATCTTTTAATTCACCGTCATCCAAAACGAGGCCCTCGGCAAGCGCGCGCAGCAGATTATAAGCGAGTAATTGCACGGGAGCGCGAGAGTCGTCGCGCAACGCGTCGGCTGCGGCGCGCGCCACCCGCACCCGCGCCAGCTCGCCCGCGCGCAACTCCGCCGGCAGCAGCTCCCACTGCAGGTACGCCACGCCGGCAGCCAGCGCGCCTGCGGTGCTCGCCTGCGCGCACGTCACGCCGAGACCTGCGCTACCTACGTAAACGTATTCACGCGCATAAATCACGACACAAAGAAGAGGAGGTTTTTTCCCCTCGAGATGAGATGGGGCTGCATGGTGAAGCCAGCCAAGGTCAGAAAATTTTCACTGTGCTATTGAAATGAAGATGTGTAGCATAAAGCGGGATGTGGTGGTAGCAGCACTATATGGTAATGACTTACGGAGGATTGTAGTTATTATTTTGAAAAGGTGCATGTTGATGGAGGGCGCAAAGATGTCGTCCCACTCGGCGGCAAGCGCGAGCAGGTGGGCGGGAGGGAGGCGCTGCTCGCTGACACGCCGGATGTCCATGATGAACATGCGTACGCGCACGAATAGGTACAGCGCGCTGCGACACAGCAGGGCAACCTACGCACCACTCCTATGTAATAACGACCAATTAACTAGTTATATGTATGTGTGCTGTATCACGGGATTCAATAACCTTGGTGCAGCCCCAATTAGTGACACTGAGGGCTAGCGACTCGAGCAGCGCTGCTAGCGTAAGCGTGATGAAGTCCCAATGATGAGACGGCAAGTCCCAGCCGCGGGCGCACACCAGCTCATCCGCCAGGTCCAGAATCGCCGCGTTGCTTACAACGTGCGCCCATGAAGCAGACAGTACCTCTCTGTGAATACCGCCACAATGCATCTCTGCGATTAAAGTTTTTCATATAACGACATATGAAAACAATGTCTGATGAATTATTATTGATTAGCAGCCACCTAATTTCTGGAGCAAGCTGCACCTGCGGCCGCTAGCGGCGGGGTACAGTACCTTTCGGCGAGTACAAGGTCCGGGCGGCGGCAATGCAAGTCAACGAGCGCGTCAAAGTTACAATCGCGCACGTAGCGCACCGCACACGCGAACCACTCGTCGTCCAGGAGGCGCAGTTCCGTATCTGCGTCGTGTGCGTGCGCGCCGCGCAGCGCCACCGCGTACCGGCAGCGGAGTCGCGCCTCTGCATCCTCCTCGCCTACACTGTCGCGCCATTTCAGGTCCGCCTACAAATTAAAACGTACAGGGAAAACTGCCATCTGCCGATGCTAAGTGTTTTTATGAATAAACGTATGAGCTGCGTGTGTGCGTTTACACTCGGTGCCCTGTGAAACGCGTGCGCCTTACCTCCTGTGCAAGTGCAGTTCAGTGCTAGTGTGTGAACTTGCACTGAATATCTAAATCGTGACACGATGCTTTTGTATCAAACCAGCGCCTAAGGTTACTTATTAGTTAAAATTTAACATTAATTTACTATTACGAAAACAAATTCTCGCGCGCCCTGACGTAGCACACACATACACACACATGATTGTATAATTAAGCATGTCTACATAAACACCGATTTAATCTATTTGAGTAGATTAGCGCACCTGCAAGCTGTGGAAGAATCCACTGCCTGATACAATTTGCGACAAGTTAAACTCGTTATGCACCTCTGTCTCATCAATCTCTTCTTTATTGTCTGTTCTTACATTACCATTCACTTCTACTTCTAGTTTATCTTTTGTTTCTGTTTTCTCTGTTAGCTTTTTTTCTACAATGTTACATTCTACATCAACAGACTTTTTAGTTTCCTCTACTGGCGTTGTACTTGTGTTGGCAGCCCTGTGGGTCCTAGCATTCACATCGAAGTAGCGCCGCGCGTAGCTCCAGTAATATCCGACGCTGGCGGATTTCTCTGTTAGCTTGGTGTGCACCTTCTGCTTAATGTCTCCTGACATTTGTTTTATTATTTCTTTAATCAAGTCGTCGAGGAGTAGTTTCGTGCGACGGATGGTGTTGTGCCCGATCCACTGCAACGAAACAAGTTTTGTGAGCTTGCAATGTAGCGTTGCTCTAGCAGGCGCGGTCGGAGCACGGTGATCATCTTCACACAAGAAATCTTTTCTAAAAGATTTCTTATTTTCCAAGAGCCAAGCGCACACTTCTCTCCACTTACAAATAATATTCAAATATATTTCGTTAATGTTCAAAAAAATACTCACGAACGCGTATCCCTCGTCTAGCGTACTGAGGACCATGTGCTCGTATAAAAGTGTTATAAACTCTGTCTGAATGTAGTCCTCTTCAAGGATATCATTACACCAATTCACTTGTGTGTTCTTTTCTTCATCTTCCGCCGCCAACTCCTGATCGTAGTCGCAGGTGCACCGTAAAAGAATAGTTCGCAAGTAGGACGCTTTAAATAGCCACTTTTGCGCATTGAGCATGAGGTCCTCCAATTTAAGCTCCTCGAAGTGCATACTCGTCGACTCCTCGATTATCCTCTTTACCAATTTGTTATTTTCGTCGAACGGGCAGTTCAGATTACCCGTAATGAAATCGCTCCTCAGCGCGCATAGCTCGGCGGAGTCGGCGGCCGGCACGGAGCGCTCACCCGGAAAGGCGAGCAGCTGCGCGGTAAAGGCGGCGACTTCATGGCGGTTGCGCTGCGCACACGCAGCGTCCGACGCGCTCAACGCGTACGGCAACAGTGCCACTATGTTGTCTATTTGTATTTCGTCCAACTTATCCGTGCTGCGAGAAAAAACAGTACAGGGATATTGAAAGCTGGTTTTAAGTAAGTCAATGTTAGAATTAACTAGATCACTGCATCGCTCTGTTCTACTGGTAGCACCAATAATAGTTAACAATAATTTGAAGAAATTTAAATAAATTACAACTAGGTGCGATCGATGGGCGGTCATGTATCCGCCATCGTTATAACAAATTTGGTAGTTTTATGTATAGATTCCTTTTGATAAAAAGATTCAATTTAATACTTTACATGCTTAAACATTTTTGAAGCTAAACCATCACATCACTGTATCTTAGTGCGGATACAGTCCATGTGGAGACGCGATACTGATCAATCAAAATAAACAAAGTCCAAACACACCACACTTCTCTGTGGAGTTAATAATTTACAATATATTTATATGCGAGCAGCGCGTGACCGATCGATGTGGAGATCTTTGGGAGAAGCCTATGTCCAGCAGTGCACATCTGTCGGCAGATGATGATGATTGATATAAATATATATATACACATATATATATATATTTATTTAATTTAGTGCTATTTAAGATTTCTCAACCAAACCCATCTATATGTTATAGCCATTATGTGCAAGGTCAAAACAGAACTGAATGTTGTTGTTATTTATTGCCATGAATTAGAAACAATGCTACAGGCTGAATTTAATTGTTCATTAGGGGTTAAATATGAAATGCAATGTACTCACTTCTCAAAAAGCTTCTGATGCACTAGCGCGATCAAGTCCACTAGCAGTGTCTGCCGTGGAGCGCCGTGGAGCGAGCCGAGCGCGTCCTGCCACGAGGAGCGCACCTCCAGCCATGTGTTCAGCGGCAGGCGAGCATCGCCGCGCTTCAATTTTGTTTATTTAGAAGTTTTGTATCAGTTATTATGGTTTTAGTAAGTATGGCAGTAAGGGGTTCTGCATAACAACTCACGAGACCCAAACCAACCTCACCTGCTCGTGGTGCAACACGCGTTTTGACTGCTCCCTACCTGCGTACATAGCAGTATATAGGGTAACCCTAATGAGTAACTTACCGGTACATGCAGCTGCAGCGCGAAGAGCGCGGCAGCGAGGGCGCCGTCGTGCGGAGTGCGCGCGGCCGCCAGCGAGCTGCAAAGCTGCGCCGCAACGCGCGCGCGGCTCTCCAGCTCCGGCCTGTCTAATTTCGTCGCTGATATCGCGCCGCATACCTGCCGCACCACCTCGCCCAGGGTCTCCTCACTCGTTACGCTTTCTGTCAAACAGTCGGGCACCATTACAGATAATAGTAACTCTACGATGAAGCATCATATACGAGAACGTAAGCAAACCAGCAAACGGTGGCAGAGCGGGGAAATGTGTTTCACAATCGGTGTTGCAAAGTCGACGATGGAAGATAAAACAAACAAAGAGCATTTGTTTTTTTTTTGTTATTGGCACCAGCTGATAATCTGCGCTGCAGCATATAGCCGAGTTGGATACCATTTCGGTGTGTGTAAAATTAATGTGTATGTTAAATTATATGCCGAATAAAAGTTTTTCTCTCTTTCAGTTCTATACCAAAGGGTAGTTTACTCAAATGTTAACAAGTTGTATACGCATACAAAAGCGACCATAATTAATTATATATAAATATCAATAGATGAAAATACAGCAATAGATATAATGTGCATCTAATTATAATTTGTTGTCTCACCGCCGTTAACGCTGTGCGTGAGGTAGCGCAGCACGAGTGCGCCGGCGTCGGGGTCACCGGGGCGCAAAGCGCGCGCGCATAGCGGCAGCAGCGCCCGCTGCGCACGCGCACTGCGCAGCCAGCGGCAAGATGCGCGCGCCGCGCAGTGCGGATGCGACATGCACAGCGCCAGGCACCACTCGGCCGCGCGCTGCTCCAGCTGGACCACGGCATTCGTTTAGTTACACAATACCAGAATACAGCATGTCTAAAGTTGTGTATATTTATGTTTACATTAAAGTATTTAGATTGACCAGAAATAAAGAGAATATAATATAGAATTACATTTGTCTTGATGTTTTTATTTATACAAACATTAATATTAAATAAAAAGCAATATTCTCCAAAAATAACTACTAAAAAATAAAGAAAGAAACAATATTGAACCGCCTCGAAAACTAGCAAACCTCAATTCATTAGAACTAAATTAAATCTGAAGTCGATAATAGTTAATGTTTACTGTTTAATCTCATTTACCAGTTCAAAAGAGTCGAAAACACAGTCCTGCTCCTCCTCACTCATATACTTAAGCGAGAGGAATACAATGTCGAGGAGCGGCCTGCAGAGCTCTGCGTCCTCCAGCAGCCGACCGCGCAGCACGCGCTCGTATAACCCATACACGCCGCTAGCGCCGAATTGCCTCGCCAGCGCAGTGTATAGGCGCTCGCTCTCGAACTCCACGACGAGGGTGAGGAACGGCACCAGAACCTCTTGTGCCGAGCCGTGCCTGAGCGCGAACTGAAGGTGCAGGGCGCACGTGCGCTCCGCAGTCTCTTGCAGGCTGTGCTTGTATCGGTCAATAACCTCTGCGTCGCATTCGATTTTGGTTATCACTTTCTTAGATTCCGTTGCCACCTCAGGGTCATCAGCAAACTTGATACTGAACTGTTTTTTCTCTTCTTGGTTAAACGCTGTTTTCAAGTTTTGCAAGAATATAATATGGCCATTGACAATTGCACTGACGTCGCCATTCCCCTTTGACAACCCGTCAATCTGAGAGGATATAATGGAGCTGATGTTCTGCCAGCACGTTCGCAGCAGCTGGTCGTACTTGTCGTCGCTCTCCTCCTTGGTGTGCTCCAGCCAGAACTTGAAGAGCGCCGCTACATTAGCGGCAGTGTGTCTGATCAAGTGCGTCCTGCACTGGCCTTCTTGCACGGATAGCACTCTGCTCAGCCAGCTCCTGTGCGCGCTAGTGGTGCACTCTAACACGAACTCGTGCCGCTGCACGGATAAATAGCGTAGGCACTCAGCCAAGTTTCTACTCCACGCCTGACGTTCACTCTTCGAACTTAATATGTTTTTTTTTTCTAAACTGAAATAAAAAATCGTAATTTGTGTTGATGCACTAACGATACTTATTGCATTAAGTTCGAGCGATTGCGTCTGCATTCGCAATACTCACCCGACGAACGAGGCGGTGAAAAGCCTTTCGTAGAACTGTTTAGTGAGAAGTTCCGATGGGAGGTGCGCCAGCAGCGGTAACAGCAGCTCCGACTGCAGCCTCGCGTCCCCCCAGCCGCCTGTCGAAGTGGAGCCCGAGTACAGAATGTAGTGCAATATGTTCACTGGGTTATAAACTAATCTTGTTATGCGTTGCCTCGGGCATTATCCATTGTTTGTGTAATAACATTGTTGAAGGCTTTTGTATGAAAACAATTGTCACCCCCCGGAACTAAGCGGTGATTCATGTAAAATCGGACAGATGATGCTCGGCGATAAAATACATGGAATTGTTTCACTTGGAGGGCCAGTAACGCAGATTAGGGCCGGTGGCGTGCAACGCGCGTTGATCCCTAGTCACTGGTACGGAAGTGTCCACCCGCTCTGGCGCCGAGTGCGCGCATAATGGTGTGTACAGGATTATTGTACCATTTTTATACAGAGTAACACTTCCGGCTGTGTTATTTTTATATTGGTGCGCTATGCTGCATGTATGTATATTATATAAATATTTAACTTTATAAACGTTGCGTAAAAATGGAGTTAATGGCATTGGTATTATCTGCCAGTCCACCTTGGGTGATGCAGAGTTATTATGAGTTGTAATGTTGTATTACCTATTACAGACATTATGGATATATTAGATTCCTCTTACCATTTTCGAGTACTTCCAAAATCCTCTTAATGAGCAAGTCCTTTTTATCGAACCAGGTTGGCCAGTTCTGAGTTGAAACAAAACAATGAAAATATATTTAATAATAATATTGCATCAAATTATTATAATATAAACTAAAGTAAATAATATTAATATTTTAATTTTAGTGTCAGTCGTTCAGATTTAATTATATAAACGAAACAACAAAATTAGGCAGTGAACACCACGCCGTGACTCCAGAACCGTACGACCATAACAATGCAATGCCACTGTCGCCAAACAGCAGTATGCAAACATGGTTAGTGTATATCATTCTAACTAGCGCCACTTTGTTCTGGACGGACGTATAATTAACTATCAGGTGACGTCCAGCACTACAGATCGGCAAGTTGGGATGAATTGTGGTCTTTTTTTCCATCCTAGCTATAGAAGCTACAAGTATGCTTCTCGCTGGATCTCTCGATACTATCGCCAACACCGTTGTCGATATTGTGTTGCAAGGCATGGAACTATTCATTACTCACTCTGTGGTTACCATGGGTAAAAAAGCTAAGCCTTGATTCAGTGGTTCTTGCAAAGCGGCATCATGCCGTAAGCAGTTTCAGGATCCCTCCAACAGGTTCCCGCCTTGTCGTGGCGAAGAGGCTTAGTAGCCGTGACTGGGTAGCCCACGGTAAAGCGAAAAGGAAGTTACCCGGCCGGCTCAGGGTGGAGGGCCGGCCTGAGGCGGCCGCTCCAGGTTAGAACTCCGGGGCGCCGTGAGCTCACCTCAGATGCGTGCCTGTGGGCTGCAGGGGCGGCTTTATGCTTCGCAGCCGAGATGGTGTAACAGAGGGAGTACCCTCTGCAACTAAGCGGTGACGCGTCGCTGATGCGGCGGCGGTGGGGCCGCGGGGGATGAGGAGTGTCGATATTACGATGCGCTGTTCTCTCTATCCTCCGCGGCCGTATAAGGAATGGCGGCGGGCCCCAGATCGATTCCGCCGCAGGGAGTCGGGAGAGTTTTTTCTCTTGGCTCCCATGGCCTCTGGGTGATGGGTACAGGGAATTCGTTGCCCGCGCGACTGCAAGAGGCCGAGGAGGGGGTGCACTGTGTGTTCCAGCGTGACTTTACTGAGATGGAAAGGGAGGATTCTTCCCTCCCTCCAAAGGTGGAGCTGCGTTCTGCGACTAGCGCCAGCGGGATCGCAGATGTGTGCGAAAGTGTTCCCATGACACTGCCTTAAAGCGACGAGGCGAAAAGTTGAGGGGGTTTTAGTTGGTGTAAGTCCGACATAACCTGTCCTAGCCACCGCAAGGACGGGTATGCGTAGGCATTTCCTCCACGTTAAACAAAAAAAAAGGTTTTCTAGGATGTAAATACCAGCTCTCCTAAAAAGGGGTGTAACTCTGAATCCAGGTCCTTCGAAAGTCCAATTGCCGCTAGAAAGTCACAGCATATAAGCAGAATTGACTCGAGATTAGCGCGTCTTCCTTCGGGAACTCGGGCCATATTGGTCACTTGCCAAGGCTGTCCAAGGAAATTTCTGAAAGCCGTCCTGCTATCTTTGCATAAAGAGGACGATTCGCTAGCCCACGCTGTGAAAGAGAAAGCATAATTTTTTCTGCCCGTCTTGAAACTGGACTTTTAGCCTCTTTTTAACTGACGATCTCCCGAGTTTTCTAACTCATCGGTGGGCGCAAACGGTTGAGAGTAGAGATAAAGCTTTAGGGGCTAGTCTGGACACGACGAAGGCCTTCGATTGGGTTTTCAATAAAGCGTTACTTTCAAAGCTGCCATCCTATGAGCTTCCCGACAAATTACGCATGTGGACTACCAGTTTCGAGAACCGAAGCATAATGACTGTCATTGACGGAGCATGCTAGGATCCCAAACCTGTGAATGCTTGTGTATCACAAGGCCGTGTATTGGCGCCAACATTGTTTCTTCTGCATATCAATAACATGTCGTAAAAGTGTAATATACATTGTTATGCAGATACACACGCCGATGATGCGACGCCTCACATGGAATACTGTTCACACCTCTAGGCGGGCGTACCTCAGTACCAGCTCCACCCATTGACCGGATACAACGGAGAGCGGCTCAATCGTTGACGACTAAATTCTTCCCAACAGCCTTGCCCCACTGGTTTTGCAAAGGGACATCGCACCTCTGCATTCTTTATAAAATATACCTCGGGGAGTGTTCCGGTGGAGTTGTTTGGAATTATTCCTGCCGCTACTTTCCACCCGCGCTGTACACGACGCAATGTCATGTTCCATTCTCACCAACTGGATGATTGACGATCCTCCAATGTGCGTTTCAATGGCAACTTTTTTGGAAACACTTTGTGGAATAAGTTGTCGCCAGCGGTATTTCTGAACCTATGCGACATTCCCTTATATATAGGTCGGCAACGCAGCTGCGATCCCTCTGGTATTGTGTGGACAGCCATAAGTGTCAGTGATAATTTCCACCAAGTGAACTGTTCGCTCGTTTGCTCACCCTTTCTTTAAAAAAATAGTGGTGAATATCGAACAGGAAATGCTAATACTTAAGATTGACATTGTTACAGTAAGTGAGACTAGACACCATCCAAAAGATGTGCTGTTACAAGAAAAGGCAGTCTATTATAGCGAAAATCGTGATTAAAATCATTATAATGGAGCGGATATAATAATACAATGTCATTTATCTTCTCAGGTTATCAGTTTCTATCCAATATCGCATAGAGTTTTAGTCCTACAACTAAAATCCAACGCAGGCATTGCTCAGGTTTATTGATTGCACCTATTGCCGAAGCTTCTGACGAGAATAATGAATTTTTTTATGGAGAAGTAGAATGTGCGCTGAAACAGCTAAATTTACATGACATTATTCTCGCACAAGATAATCTCAATTCTAAATCAGGAACGACATCAAACATAATAAGGCTTCTTGGACTGGAAAACGAAATGAACGCAGGGAACGCCTTTTCCAATTCTGTGAAATGCGTGTGCGCTATGGAAATTATGAAACTAAAATCAAGAAGACAACAAATAGATATGAACAGACTAAAGGATTATCAATATGCATCACAGCAAGCGCAGTAGTAGAAATGGCAGCTGACTGACTGAACAAAAAGCTCGGTATGAGTATAGAAGTTGAAGAGAGTTTGACCAAATTAAAAGAGTATCTTGTTGGTATCGATGAAAGAATTCTACAACCACTAGATTATCAACATCATCGTCATCGTCAGCCTTTGTTAATCCACTGCGGGATATTGGCCTTCCCTAATGTATTCCACCAAATGCGATCCCCAGTTTTTCACATCCATCCACTTTCGACTGCCCTGATAATGTCGTCGGTTCATCTGGAGGGAGCGCGTCCCACATTTCTGCGTCATTTACGCGGCCTCAACTCCACCACTTTCCTCCCCATCGATCATCACTAAGACGACTACATGGCCGGCAAACTGTCACTTCAGTTTGCAGATTTTGAAAGCTTTGTCGACTTACTTTAGTTCTCCGTCGAATTTCTTCGTTCCGGATTATGTTTCTTAGAAAATTGCCAAGCATAGCTCTTTCCATCGCTCGCTGAGCAATTTTGAATCGGTGGACCCGATGATTAGGCGCAATGTCTCTGCGCCGTAACTGAGGGTGTGCTGGACACGCTGATTAAAAACTTTCGTCCTGTGACATTGGAGTATTTAGATGGTGAGAATATGGCATAATTTCTCAAACACTGTCCAACCGAGCCGAATGCATCTATCGATCTCTTTGTTAAAGTTACCTTGGCTAAGTTCTATAATCTGTGTCCGAGGTAGAAGTATTAAATACTTCTTTAGCCACCACATTCTCCACGGTTACTGGACCTAATAGAATAGCAGAGAGCAAATTATGGAGTCGATGATCACCAATATAAAATCATACATAAGATAATTTAAAATAAAGTGGTGGAAGCCAAAGAGAAATGGATCGTTGACTAATGTGTTGTGATTGAAGAGTTGGAGGCAAGGTATGATTCTTCCATAGTGCATAAAAGAATCAAACAAATTACAAGTAATCACAAGACACATAACACTTGATTTTTCATACACAACAACTTAATTTGTTGTTGTGTATGGAAAATCAGTTCCTTACTATCTTAACAATGTTGGACTACAGCAGTGCTTTTAATTCTGCTAAACTATGATGTAATTCTAGGTATTACATCCTGTTTAAATATCAAAACTTCTATAAAATGCTAGTTTGATTCTTACTTATGAGGTCATTCGCAATAGGTACATCATAGTGAGACTTTCTTTAAATTATGTGATTTAACTGCTGGTATTCCTCAAGGTGGCATTCTCTCTCCGCTCCACTTTACTGTCTTTATTAACAGCCTTACATCTTCTATTGCCATCTCTATATCGATGATTTATAACTATACCGTGACATTAATATCAATGATACGGGACATTAATATTAATGCTGAATAACCTTAGTAACATTAGCAATTGGGTTATGACACACGGTCTATTTGTTAACCCGCTAAAATCACATATTTTAATAATCAGCGATTTCCACACTTGACCACACAAAGCTACTTCTTGTCACCTCTGAAAATTTTCAGATTTCGTACACTAATGGCACTAAACATTTACGAAGATTTTTGAAAATCACTTTTTTTGGACATCTCATGTTAACTCTGTTAGTAAGAAAGTAAATTACTTCTTTTAACCGCTTAGATTTTACCAGAAGTCTTTTCCGCAATTAGATACTGCCTCTAACTTGGAATTCAACTGCTCAACCATAGTGTGTCTTTGGACCAGTATTTAATCTGAACTGGTCTGAAAAAGGTAATCGGACAAATGAACCAAAAAGTTTACCGGTGCTTCAAGGAAGTATTTCATCGCCAATATTGTTTAACATATATTCGGAGAAGACCTTCAGAGAAACACTAGATGAGCTGGACATATACATAATAGTAAATGGCTAGGTTATTAAAAACATCCGTTACGCAGACGTATTAGTTGCATGGACAATAGAGCACCCCAGGATCTTCTAGATAGGGGTTAGTTCGTCAGTTAGACGTATGGTCTCAAAGTCAAGAAAACTACATTTCTGAGTATTTGTATCCACTTGCTAAACTGGTGCTCATATGTAGTTGAATCCATTAGAAAAAATTATCAAATACGAATATTTGGTTGCTAGGTTGATGACACAGGAGATCGTAGCCTCGAATTAGGTGCCACATAGAACAATCCTGGAACGTTTTCCATAGATTCAGATCACTTCACTGTAATAAAAAGCTGAACATCGAGCTACGTATGCGACTGGCGTGCTGTTACACTTTCTCTATTCTCCTGTACGGCGGTGAAGCTTGGACACTAACAAAATCGACGAGGAAGGTAGTTTAAGCTTTCAAAAATGGGTACATAGAGGAATGATTTTTCGCCGCAGCGCCTATTTCTGCCGTCAAAAATTCTTGTGTATTAAAACATTATTGTATCCCAGTAAAAAGTGTTATAGGTAGTAAATTTACTGAGATAATGTAGCTTAACATCTTATGTCTCAATACGACCACCGCAAAATGGTGCTCTTTACCATTCTACCTAGCGCCACATTTTTGTGGGCAGGCGTATCACCTACCATGAAATGAACGTCTTACTCATCTCGTCCTGTAAAAACAAGGTTAAAAATGTAAGTGTTAAAGAGCATGAAGAAAAAATCAGAGGTGCCATATAAAATAAAGAAAAGAAGAAAATATTTAAGCCACATAATGTGGAACAGAAGTAACAAACTACTGCAGCTTATCGTACAAGGCTAGATCAAAGGAAAGTCGAGTTTGTGCCGAAGACGAAAATTCTAAAATTACTTTATTAAATAGTTTTGTTAGGTGAGTGTGGTACCTCAATGTTGTGCATGAGCAGCAGGAGTGCAGCCCAGCGTTGGGCAGCTGCGGGCGGGCGCTCTGGTTGGGCGAGCAGCGCACGCGCCGCTCGCGCACCGTACTCCGTTCCGAACTGCTCCTTGAAGCGCTCCACCAGGCGGCCCACAACGTCGTACCATGCACCCCTGTGTCGCACAACCAAACCGACTCTCTCGAGTAACTTCCATCAACAATTTGCAGCTTTGTATATAAAACTTTAGTAAAGAACACAGTAACACTATCGAGTGGAAAGCAGTTACCGCACGTGGCTCTGGCTTGTGGACTTCTGCACAAGCTTCCAGAAGGTTGCGTCTCGCAGCAAAGGCTGAAGTGCATCCCACAGCCACGCGCCGTGCTCGGACGGCAGCTGCACCACGAGCAGCTGCAGCGAGCGCAAACTGCTCGCCACGATATGCTCCACTTGTATGTTTTTCTCCTCTTCATTTTCAAACCTACAAAGTAGACCTTAAAGTGTTGACTACATTACAGAAAATTCTCTGATGCGAAGTAAAAGCTGATAACCATTCAAGGCACTAATGTAGCATAGACAATGAACAAAAAATTGTAACTGCAGGTTAAAATGGAGGTTTCAGAATTTCAAGTTTAATTTACCTGGGGTCCTTCAGCAAACTTTCTTCAGAATCATATAACAATACAGGTGACAGGCGAGGGCGTGCGCCTCCAAATCCCATCCGAGTAATAATCTCTCCATCCACTCACTCAAAAGGTACCCGATCAAGCTTTGATTATTTCTAGATTGGTCAAGTTGTTTTTAAGAATAAATAAGCACAGAGATTTTAGGTGTGGTTTACATACTCTAATCAAAATCTGTGTGCACATCTCTGGCAACAGTTTGCCACATTGTATAGGAAAACATAATTTTTATTTAATTTTGTATGCAGAAATGCTTGTTGAAATAGTAAAAAGTAACAGGGGATATATCTCAAAATGGACTTTCCTTTGAAGTTTTTGTTGAAGTTTTAAAGATATTGAAAGTAGTTTGCATAAAGTAAAATCCATATGTTAAATTTCTTTAAACATTTGTCTTAAATATTAAGTTATAATTTAATAAAAATTTGGCCACCTACTTTTTCAGAAACATCCCCTCCGCATTGCCTGTGAGATTTTCCAGCAAAAGGGTGACGATCTCCACTTTACAGAAAGTTATCGCTTCAGCCAATTTACCTTCGGGAAATGTATTCTGTAAACAAATATAACAAAGTATTTGTCTCAGAAAACAATAAATTATATCTCGTGAATAAAAATATTATGAAAATTTGTGTGCAGGTGCCTCACCGTGAGCGAGGCGTGTGCGTGGTACTGCGCGGGCGCGTAGTCATCGCTTTGCGCCAACAGCCAGGTCGGCAGCAGCCGTCGTAGCTGCAGCGCCAGCCGCCGCCCGCTCGCGCGCACCATGCCTGCGTGGCATGCCTGTGCAGCGCGTCAACCAAACGATCATGCTTTTAAACAACATTCCATGTTACCATCTAATCATGGAGAAGAGAATTAATCCTAGGAGAGTCACATTACTTCATTTGCAACCAAACTGACACTGTTAAACTTTACATTAGCACTAAGTTGCTTTACATTATAAATAATTATACATTTGTATAATACATAATAGAAATTTTAAAAATTTATTTTAAACTTCTTTTCTAGAAATTCTTCAATTAAAAGTTAAAAGAACTTTTTGTACAAACTGACAATGAATAGTAACTGTTTGTATCTGTATGGAATTATTTCTTGCCCACCCAACAGATACAATTACAGAATCATAAACATCATTGCAGTCCACTGATAATCACTGCTAAACATACTTTATTTTATATTTACCCTTCACTTTCAATGAATAATTTTAAAGTACTTGTCACAAATAGAGAAATTGAATATTGGTATACATCACAGGTCATACATGGTAACAAATAAGCAGCAAAGAGTTTCATAAATGTATACTTTATAGATAAATGTATAGTTCTGTTAATTTTATTCATAAATTATGTCTGTAGGTTAACTTATATAGAGGTTATCTCATAATAGTGTTATGAGCTTACCTGTGTGCACTCTCTGACTTTGCGGTCAGTATCAATAGTCAAGACTGGATAAAAATGTGCCCAAGCCGGTAGTGCTGCCACCACTTCATCAACATTGCCAGTTTTTGTAAGTTCATGGAGTTCTTGTAAAGCCTGCAAATTAAATAACTTCTATAGTTTCTAAATGTAATGCACGATTTTCACATGTTTACAAAAATTTATGTACTGCTTAAACTATACCTTGGTTTTAGTTATAGGGTCTTTTTTATTTAGTTTTTTAAAACACAAAGTGTAATCAATATTGAGACCATGTTCAAAATTAACAGAAGCCAAAGTGGGAAAGAATGGCTTTAAAGGTTGTCCAGATCCCGCACCAAATATTACTGGATCCTTTAGGGTGTTGCTGAGCACCTCTGCACTCCTACCACTGCTTGAGGGCTAAAAGATAAATAATTTTTTAAATTTAAGCAAACAATCTATTACAGAATGAGATGAAAAAATACCAAAAGTAGAAAAGGTTGCTGTAACTAATTGTCTCTGAATGTTATAAAATTATGGCCTTCAAAATAAATATTAACAACACCTGCTACACATTACATTTCATTGCATTGGTTCAAAACTCATCAATGCATTTGAGGATGCATAAGAAGGATGGAGCAAAGACCAAGACAAGTTCACATTCTGCCAGAGTGCCAGATGGTGCTACACACCTTTATTGTTACATCACACTTCAATCATATGTATTTACTCTCAATCTTCTTTCTCCTGCCCTGATCCCACTTTATGTAGGGTCGGCACAACATGTTCTTCTCTTCCAGTCTCGCCTATCAGCCGTCATCTCATCGGTTACCCCTTTCTTACTCATGTCATCCTTCACGCAATCCATCCATCTTTTCTTAGGTCTACCTCGACCCACATATCCCTCCACATTCATATCTAACATTCTTCTTGTTATATGACATTCATCCCTTCGCATAATATGTCCATACCACGCTAATCTATTACTTCTCAACTTATCCGTCACCGGCGCTACTTTTAAACTTCCTCTGATATAATCATTTCGTATCTTATCACTTCTTGTCACTCCACACATCCATCTCAACATTCGCATCTCCATCGCATGTACTCTCTTTTCATCCTTATTTTTGATTGCCCAACACTCAGAACCATACATTACGACAGGTCTTATGACGGTTTTGTATATTTTCCCTTTAATTTTACTCTCAATATAGGAAACAATTACTTCACAATATACAGAGTAAACCATCCGTGTCACAATTATTTAGAAAGAACAATATGACATATCACTGTCAGCACAGCCCTGTGTCCTATGATAGATTTAAATTCCTTCTAACAATGTGGCTTTGAAAAAAACCTGGAAAGTCTTGAATTATTCACTTAATTTTAAATATTTTGGGTGTTCACTAAATTATTATTCAATAAAAACTTTCACTATTATCTAAATAATTGTAACAGGCGTTATTTATGTATGTTTTGTTTTGATAGTAAGCTACAAAATGTATGAAAATTGTAACCAACATTACAAGATACGCTAAGTAATTCGGAGCCGTAGTTTTGTATACCTCACGGGCTCTAAAAGCCTCGCGAATGAAATTAAAACAATAGCAGGAAACAGAAAAAAATAAACAAACAATGGAGAATTACCATTGAGATAATCATGAAGGTGTTATAACAATACTTTCCTGCATTCTCTCATCTTTAAGTGACGTGAATATTTATTTACTTACACGGGCATTATTTTTAGTTCTCTGGGCACGTTGTGCTTTTCCACCCATTGCAAATTGTTTAGATTATTATATAACCTGCAAGTTGTTTATTTTACGCATAATATAGAACAAAATCTTTATATATAATGTGAAAACTATTTTTATGAAAAATCTCTTTTGAAGTCACACATTGACAGCTCCGTCATGACATACGATGACACAGGTCAAAAATTGAGTTTTTTAAATATTTTTATACAATAATTTAAATAATACATAATGTAATAAAAATAACATGCATTAAATAATCAACAGTTGATTAGATATGTGATAGCAAGGTGTAATTTGATGAAAATTCTTTATGGTATAATTGATCTAAATGGCATTTCAAACACAGCATATAAAGCGAAACAGACTTAACGCATTTACAAAGATTGATATGAATAATTTAAAATCCTTATTCTTTTTACTCCAATTAAGAATTAATGATGATATATCTTTTTTTTTGTTGTTGTGTCATTAAACACCTTAGATAAAATTGAAGTGAACCAGTTTTCTATCATGTTAAGCTGTAAATAAGGAAGGTATGGGGTCAACAACACGTGACAACTGCTTTTTTTTGCTTTTATTTTTTATCGAATTTTTCTGCTAGTAGCTAGCATAATGCTAAAGACTGAAAGAGGATGGCGAAGTGAAGTGTGCCTCTGTGTGGTAACGCAACACATAAGAGAATATCTGAAATTACTTTCCACCGGTCAACTCTTTGTGCGTTTTATACATTCTGATATGATCACAGTGATATCTTTTCTAAACGACGACTGTAATTTTTTTTTAGTTAATATCATCTAATTGACAAATTTAACACCCGGCACGATCAATTAGACATTTTATATACTTGTTTAATAGGTGTTTCGGATGTATGCTTACTATGGTTATTGCGTAGTTTTCCAAAAGAAAAGTTCAAAAATGCGCATGGTTGACCAATACGAAGAGACAACACTGGCAGTCAATATCTTCTACTGTGCTATTCTATAACCATTTCGATGCTCAATAGATAAAAGTGGATTTAGAAAAATTATATTGTTCACAATTAAATGATTCTGGGGTAGATGTCTATATTTCCTTCCAACTCCATTCATTTACAATTTAGGTTACTATTAAATGTGTACTTTGACAATTAATATTTTCAATAAAACCATCTAAATTAGCAAACTTATTAGTTTTGCTGTTTTATATTTTCACTGTTTAGCGTTTACAACCACAACTTATGTGTAGAGATTTTTGACGTGGAAGTAAAAACAAAAATTTACAAAGGTTAATAAATAGACACAGGTATTTGCATTGAAATGTCAATATATATATATTTTTAATATTCATAAATTCAATATACATTATAATATCAAGTAAAATGAATTACTATAATTTATATAGGCAATATTTTAACACATTTTAATCTATGGGTAAGTTTAACAATCTAGAGTGCTTATTTTAACAAGTTGGGCTGGGCCGTGGGCCGTGGGGCGTGGGCCGCAAATGCAACAAACTCGCTACCTATGGCATTAGGAATTCACTTTGGCTTAAACTTATCACTAATCTTATGTTATGTATAAAAGGAAGAAATACTCTGCAATATAAATATTGCACATATAACTAAACTTCGCCACAGTACATAATGCCGTTAAAATAAAAATTAATTTGTTAACTGTTCTTATTGAACTCCATTGTAAAGCCTTACATTTATTTTGGCGCACAACTTAAGAACTACACTACACCGACGACGACGGGATGGGTATATGGTACAGAGACCCGCGTCCCATTACACGTAACTATTCTTTGGTTTATCTAGCCCACCGGTAATTTGGAAGTCACTTACCATAAAATTATAATAAAATATGAAATATCTCAAACAGATCTAATTTGATTACGATTAATTATACACACAAGATATTAATTTCATATCCGTCGGTCGGCTGTCAGCGCCTGCTGCTCAGCGCTTCCGGCCAACTGACCACTGCGTGCACTGAACTGACCTTGTCTGTGGTGTCGTTTATTTGTAAACACGTGACATGCAATATCTGCAATCGTATATACGTAATTCGTTGCATAGAAACCTTTAAAATTAACTTTACCTACTTACAATTACCAAATACAGAAATAATCGTTAGGTATCTCTTAAAATGTATTTGCTTAGGAACTTTCTGTTCTAATACACTGCTGAAGTAAAAAACCCCTTCATCTGAGCGCTGTATGTTTGTTCTATTACTACAAAATTATGTATGTACGGTCTCTGGAATTTCTCAATATAGAAGGTAAACCGGACAAATGTTTGCGAACGTTGTTTTACTGAAAGTTGATTATTAAAGTGAATCTATGTAGCAACATAGCCCCATGGCGGAAGAGTAATAAACAGTTTAACAAAATTTTGTTATTCACAATTATACTTTTGGTCTTTGATACTGAACGAGGCGATAACACATTTTGAAATTTTGCTATAAATATTATTGAGAAATTCCGTTTACAAAAATTAAGTACCTTTTTGATTGCAATGGAATATTTGCACATTCCGTATGGGGTCGCAAACATTACATCATTTATATTTGTTATAATTTAAATTCATATTTACGTTACAATATTTATCTAGTACGTAGGCAACGATCACAAAGTGGTTATTATAAATTTCATTATTACAGGATAACGTCTTTAAAATGTATCCTATTGTGACACATACACATACACAGGCGCGCTTTATTGTCTCACGGCAGAGGCGGCGGCGCACGCTCGCGCCCGGACACACAAACATACACATTCTACACACGAGCAATCGTATTTACAGATAGACTCCTGATATATTTACAATAATTAGTATATACAACAAGTAATAAACGCTAATCTTTGGACTAATCGAAAGAGTTTCTCAAACACAGCGGAGATCCCATACGAGTATTACGGAATGCTTTAAACTTAATTAAGATTGTATCTATCTAACGCTTAGCATAAAAGTTACGAGCGTCTTAAATATAATTTTATAACAAAAGATAAATTTGAAACGCATGGAAATATACAAGAGGATTTATTAAATGTTTTTTCTTTAATTTAAATACTGATTTCCAGTCATAATACAATAGTTTCCCTATGTCTGTACCTAACTGTGCTTTGGTGTTAAGTTACATCGGACTCCGTACTTGGCTGTACACACGGACTGTCGCGCGATGTCGCTGTAACGTACACGTATACAATCGCAACTCGACCGCGCCGGCGCGCGCGCATGCGGTGACACGTGCACCCCAAAGATTCATACACGTAAAATAAACAATTGATGACATTTATAAAATAAAGTTTTTCGAGTATTATGCTGCAGGTACTGGCATTTGGATTGCAGCAGCTTGGTTTAACTATAACAATAACCTTAATATTAATAATGTAAAATTTTTGGCACTAAGAATGGCACATCTCTTTGGCGCAATTGATATTAATTAATTTAATGTAAATAAAATAAATTATTCGAACTACGGAGCCATATCAGTGTTCAGCACCGCCCTCACTAGAAATGAAACACCAATTTGTGAATACTTAACAGCGGGGACGCGCGCCGTGCGGCGGCTCGGCTGACCGGACGCCCGGCTGCCCGGCGAGCGCGTTTCCCACCAAACCGTACAAAACAGTATCTTAAGTAACCGTTACGTCGAGTGGTTTGTGGAGTGGTGGCGACACTGCGCTCGGCGCACTACTCGCGCCCACTGTCAGACAAGGTGCTCCACGCGCAGAGGCGGCACTCCGCCTCCAGTCCCGCACTCCCCCTGGTTTTCTTGGAATCACATTTGTTACAGAGGATACTAAAAGGTAATGTTTTCAAATATTCTTTGGTTTCGAATAACGCCCTAAAATAAATTAAAAAAGTATGAGTCTTTGTAGAGCTGAATTGGATATTTCGCTTTGGGGCGGGAGTTAATGGTGATGATAGTTGATATCCGCTGATACTCAGCATTGGAGCGAATCTTTAGTCGGAAGATTCAGTTTTTTCACACTTGACATCGCACCTCATCGCAGCGGTTGGAAGGCGGGACTCCACAGAGCGTGACTATCGCGCGCAGCAGGCTCAGAGAGTTTAGTCACGGTAGGGCTTGCAGATTGCGAACCTGTGGTTCATGTGCTGACTATAGGAGCCGGAGTGTGAGAACTTCTTGAGGCACTTGCAGCACTGGAACGGCTTCTCGCCCGTGTGCAGGCGCTTGTGCTCTGTTAAATGGTGTTTGTGCTTGAATGCCTTGGGGCACTCCTCGCACTTGTAGGGTCTTTGTCCTGTGGAAAGTTCGAGGATTCGTTAAAACACAATTAAAAATATTTTACAATTTACTACATCAAAAGTTTTTCAATTTTTTTGTATAAAAAATTTACGTCGATGGAGAGCACGAAAGTAAATTTGCACCGTACTGACCTGAATGCTCGTATTTGTGCCTCGCCAGGGAGCTCTGTTTCACGAAGGTTTTGTCGCATTGATTGCAAATGAATTGTCCTTCGCCTTCTTTCAGTTCGGCTTTCAGTTTGCTCTTCTTAAGCAGCGACGCGTCGTCATCGAGTTCGTTGGGGCAGTGGGCGTCATCCCACGCGGGCCGATCGTACGGGCTCAGCGCCTGCCGGTTGGGATCTGCAGGCTGCATATTGAGAATCGGCGACCGTCCCTTGGACATGTCGCTATATTGTAGAATTTTATCCATTGGCATGATAGGATTGATTGGTATTTTCTGCGAAAGCAATCGTTTCGGACCTATCATTATGTCCACCGGCGACGGCGAGAGTCTAAAGTCGGTGAAAGAAGATGACGAGCAGTTGGAATGTGAGTAGGTATTAACGTGATTGGTGTGGTGCGGGGTGGTACTCCGGGATGACTTCTGGCTCAGGTTCACCGCTTCGTCGGAGTCGGAATGTGTCATCGAAATGCTACAAGGCGGTGAGGGGGACGGGCTTGAGGTGATAGATAAATTGGATTTTTTTGTCGATAAGTCTAGAGGTTGATCAGATAAGGCGACAGTTTGCGTCATCCTTCGAACCCTAGCTCTGTTGTTTTGGAACCACACTTGAACCACGCGATTATCCAAACTGATTTGTTGTGCGATTTTCTTAAATTCTTCGCGATTCGGCCGAGGGTTTACGGCATAATGTTCTTTTAGAATCAATTGTTGCTCTTCACTTAAAGCAGTTCGCACTCTGATTTTCCTGTCCGTGTCTTGAACAGATATTTTATCGTCGCGCTCATCTTTGGCAAATTCTTCGTCATCACTCGCGTTCGCTCCGCTCTGTATGGAAGCGCGCATTTCCGCCTCTAATCTGTTGAGAGCTACAGTTTCAGCTACTTGTGCTGCAAGTCCTTCATGTTTTCTAAACAGATTTTCGCAAGCTAGTTTTTCATGTTCTATTAAATCGTTTTTGACCTGGAACGACATATTGCATTTGACACATACGAGGTCATCAACTACCTCGTTTTTTATTAAAACACGGGGCGAGGGTGGTAGATTTGGATCGGAAATCATCTGTGCTGGAACAGGAGACATAGTCTCAATTTTCGTTCTGAAGAAGTGCTTTGTCACTCTGGCCCGCAGAGCTTTTAACGCTTTATCAAAACTTGGATCATTATCGTCTAGCTCGGTGTTAGAGTGAGTTATATAGTTGAATGAATGGGGTCGAAACTCAGTTTCACCCTCTTCCTGCTCTTTTTTAACAGTAATATTGTCATCTTCCTCGATGTCCATCACGAGTTCTGCGCTTCCCTCAGATCGCTTGTCATCCTCTTCTGTAACTTCCTCTATCAACTCTTCGTGGTCTGCTGGTGTTGGACTATTAAGTTTCGGACTAATAACGTTTTCAATTTTTCTTTGTTGATATTGCGTTGAAGCTATTTGCTCAAATAGTTGACTGAGGGAAGTGGGAAAACTATACGGCGTAATTCCACTTGCAGGACTCATGGGCATGCCCGGCGGCATATAGAATGGATTAATTCCAGGTTGACCCAGAGGAGTACGGTGAAAGTTGTTCTCTTGCGAGGACATCGAGGCGAAGAAGGCAGAAGCGTCATTATATTTTGGCATTATGGGTAAAAATGAGTTTCCGTTTGGTACTATGTTGTTGTTAAGCTGCGATACGACCATCGCATTAGTCCGTTTTCGTGAAGGACTACGATCGGGATTTAGAGCAGGATTATTAGGTTTTATTCGACCCATTTTCAGGTTCATCACGAGGCATTTTTTGGAAGTCATATGACTCGAATAGGAACCAGAGTGGGAGAATTTCTTGCCACAATTTGCACACTCGAAAGGTTTCTCACCACTGTGTATTCTCAGGTGCTCCTTGAGGTGGTGCTTAAATTTGAAAGCTTTATCGCAATCGTTGCATTTGAACTTGCGCAGGACCGCGCTCTCGTCGTGGCTGATCATGTGACGTTGCAGCCGGTATACGTTCAGGAAGCTCTTGTGGCAGATCTTGCAAGTCTGTTGACAAGCCAGATAACCCATTTAGACAATGTTTTGTCGTTTATACATTTATTAGTACGAGGTAAAGTAGTGCAAATGAACTCTCCTATTGTCAAAATTAAAGAAAGACGAAAACAGCTTAAGATACGGTAAGTTATGCTAATAACATCTCTATTTATTCCATTAAGAAACTCTTCTATAATCGAGAGCTTAGTTTTAGCCTTAATTACATTTAAATAGATTACACAAATGCATCAACTTCCTGAACAACGAGGAAGGTGTTGCGTCTGGCTTCTGAACACACCATCGTATCAAAAGTGTAATAAGGTAATCAAAATGAAGCTTTAAGATTTCCGATCTGAGCGAAGGCTTAAGTATTTGGTTGCTTGGTACATTACGAGGAGCACTGACATATTTGTCTGTATCCACCTGAGTGCTGGGCGAGTGCAGCGTCTCATGCCGCTCGAGCTGGTCGCGCGAGGGGTACGCGCCGCGGCACTGGCTGCAGCGATACGGCCCGCCGGGCCCGAGCGGCGACCCACCGCGTTCCTCCTCGTCCTCCAGCGGCTTGCCCTCCGGACCGCCGCCTGCCAGCGGACGGACTGCGAAATTAAAACAATTTAATTTTTTATATAAAATGCGAATGTTATTGTTGTACTGGTGCTGTACACGGGGGCGCGACATCCAGCTTCTGGCAGTGAGTTCACACTAACAACATCGGCACTAGGATACCCAACGTGTGCAAGGGTCGAACCCGCACCCTGCACCGAGCATGCCGATCTAGCTGCCCCAGGATGAAGAGACGGCTTCTCCGCGGTTACTTACATCAAAATATGATAATTTTAAACATGGGAACATTTAGAGCGCCCCCAGATATTTTATTATACAATTGAAAACGCAGTACTGTTCAGAAGCCCGTTTGATGGTATTAGTAGTGTGGTATTATCACGCACGGCAACACTTATTTTCATGTGAACACTAATAACAAACAGAATGAAGTGGGGAAAGACCAAGAAACAAGAGTGCGTGCAATCAACGCCTGCGCGGGGAATGTGTTCGTTTTGTAACACATTCCCAAGTAAGGTCTGATGTAATGAATAAATACTGGCGATAGGTCTCTGGCGCCGGACACCGTCTGAACAGTCTGAGTATCGCGTAGCGGCCACTGTAACTGGCAAACAGTAGTGTGTAAACATGTAATCGCTGCAGTAACGAGATTTAGCAATTAGCAATGTGGTGCAGTGTGCGTTCTAACTAGCGCCAGGTTGTTGTGGGCGGGCGTATCACTCACCATCAGGTGAACGTCCCGCTAGTCTCGTTACCACTCGTATCGTGGTATAAAAAAGAGAAAAAAGTCATTATGGAGTAATGCTAAACCACCAGTCGATGTTAATGGTGACACTAGAGGGTTTCTAGGAACCGAGAACCGAATCCGCCCGTCCGTCCGCCCGTCCGTCCGCCCGCGCGCTACCCCGTCTCATGTCGGAACACGCACTTATTTAGATGTTGTTAAATACTTCATTTTTGTATTATTTGCCAATATTAGCTCCTCACTTATGTAATTAGCGTTTTGCCGTACTCACCTGAACGGGCTTTTATCTGAAATATCTCCTCTTTGTTTATGAATACCAAATTCAAGTTTATAGATTCATTTCGCTGCTACGTTTGAGTTTTGGAAACAGTCATTCATTTGTTTTTGCCTTATTTTTTTTTGCAAAAGAAAGCACGGTACATTTTTGGTTTCAACGTTTTCGTTTTGGAAATTTTGACCTTCAGAGCAAACTCCGTTGCGGCCGGAGACCAAAGTGGAAAATGAAGAATTAAAGGCTATTGTGAAAGCAGAACCATCACAAAACACTTTAGAGATAGTTGCAGGTTTCGGGGTAAGTGACAAAACTATTAATCCACTTGAAGCAAATCAAGAAAGTAAAAAAACTTGAACGATGGGTACCTCATGCATTGAGTGAATGGAACTTGCGAACACGCGCCGACTGCTGCTACTGTGTTACTTTGCACAGCCGACACAGTGATGAAAGGATTTTAAATGGAATCATTACTTGTGATAAAAAGTGGATATTGTACGATAATCGGAAACACTCGTCACATTGGCTGAACCCTGGAGACCCAGCCAGATCCTGCCCTAAATGAAAATTGACTCGAAAAAAGTTACTTGTGAGTGTTTAGCTGCTAACAACCGAGATTGGTCAATCGCTCTAAGCCACTGCTGCTTCACGACAACGCAACACCACCACCACATACTGTACAATAAACAACCACTAACTTAGATGAGCTACAATTGGAATGTCTGCGACATCCACCGTATACTTCTGACCTTGTGCCAAAAGATTACCATTTTTTCCGGAATTTGGACAACTTCTTACAAGGAAATAAATTTAACTCCGATACGGCAGTCCAAACCGCCTTCAAAGAGTTTATTGATACTCACCCCCATGGTTTTTTAGTAAAGAGATCGCGCCCGCCTGTCAAGTCAAACAGATCCGAGTGGACATGGCAGCTCTCGTAAAAGGCTTTGCCAGATGAAATGACGGGAGGTGTGTTAGATTGTATGACTGTAGTGAGGCGGAGGAGAACCGCCATCAAGTTTTATGAGAGTGCCAATTTTATGCGGATTCTATTTGAGACGGAAGATAATAAACAGAATCGTTCGAAAGAATAGGCTCGGTTGATAATCATTGAATTGGACTAAATATTTTTAGAGGTTAAAAAATAAAAGAGTCGCGACAACCCCCCATAAGAAATTGTTTTACTGAAGTGTAATATTCCTGAACGGACTGGAAGGGGGCGCCGCTGTGAGGTGCGGGTGCCAAGCTCGGTGCGCGTACGCGTGGGGGCGCGCGTGGTCGCGAGTTACACGAAATAGATGATGAGAAAATGTTTTGATCGTTTTACTGTGTTCTGACTCGAAGGGCGTTCTAGTTGGTAAACAGTCTTGTGTAACAAACACAATGCAGTGCTGTGTATCTTCTCACTAGCGCTGTGACGCGTTGTAATGGGCCTGCTTATCACTTACCATCAGGTGAAAAAGCTAAATCACGCTAGCAATGGTCGCCTGCAGGTCGAAGGGCTGGTGCCCGCGGTGCTGCGTAATAACGTTTTCAAAAGCCGTCGTAAATCAAGCTCCAATAAAGAGCAGCGCGACGTCGCGCCGCTTTAATTAGCGCGCGCACAATGCCAGCCGGACAGCGAGCCGGACCATGCGCCGGACAACGAGCCGGACAGCGCACTCGGAAATTAGTACTGCTCTGTACCGCTCCGGGGAGCGGTTGCCGGTGCGGGGTCGTGCTCGCAATGCAGCCGGAGAGCCCTGCGTGATGTGATCCAGGAAGCGAAGTCGAATGCCCTAAAATATTATTCATTCTTCTCAGTTTCGTCCATTTAGTCAATGAATGAGTGTACTGCGTGCTACTGTGCCGGAGAATGTGCAATGGGGACGGCGTTTCATAGTGTACATTTTGGCCATTAAAGTAGTTGAGGTGCTGCCGCTCGCCGCGAGATGGCGCCGCACGCCGCCGGCCCACGAAAGCTGGCCCACGTTTTTAGACCTGCGCCTTTATTGTGTCAGTATTCGATAGTATTAATATTTTTAACTTCCGATGCTTATCTATGTTTTCTCTGGAAGAGATGGTTATTTAATTTTAGGACAAATTTTTAACCAACATGATAACAAATAGCAGTTCTATAGATTTTGTCAAAACAAATACCGAAGTAACGACGTGGATAAAATCAAATTAAAACATGAACTATGCGAGTTCGAGGATTGTGTATTGCACAAATGAAACTATTGTAAACAATGAGTAAATGACCCATTTGATTGAACATTAGCTATGCGACACGGAGCAGTGAGAGCCGCTAGGCCGGTCCGCCGCGCCCGGGGAGGCGAGGGCGAGGGCGAGGGCGAGGGCGAGGGCGCGGGCGAGGCGCGGGCGCGGGTTCAAGTCTCTCTGCGACAAAACATTTGTGTAGCAATGTATATATATTGTTTTATATTTTTTAATTTTTAATCTGCCATTAAATAGCAACGAGGTAATGTTGCGAGTTCAACAAATAAATATCTGCGGCGCCGCCAGCGCTCGGACCGCGCCTGCGCCTGCGCCCGCGCCTGCGGAGGGTGTCGCCGCGACCTACAAACAGGTACATTTATCAATATCAATATTTTTTTTTGTATAATTGTTTATACCTGTTGCTTGCGCTCCGGCAGGGCGCGGGTGGCCGGGCGGAGGCGCTACTTCCGCATCGCGTTTTGGACAGTGCTTAAGCCAGTTCCAAGTGTTGAAGGAATGTTCTGGTGTGCAAAACAACATGCAGCTTGCTTGTGTGCAACGCGTGCTGGTGATCGTCGCGTGCAGCAACGCGAAGGCCATCCTTAGGACTTAAATACAATGAAACATCATTCGGACTCGCAGCGACAATGTGTATGTGTGAGTGTGAGTGTGTGTGTGTGTGTGTGTGTGTGTGAGTATGTGCGTGCATATATACGTAATGTATGTAGGTAGGTACGTTTGCAGGAAATGAACACGTTCGTGGTATCTTTGTACTTCCCCGCATGCTCTCATTGTTCGAACGAAGGATAAATGACTTTTTTTGTTTTTATTAAATATTCCAGTTTTAAAATTAGTTTTGTATTGCAAAACAATAATAATAACAACGAAGCGTACGTTCCGAAAGTGAACCTAGAAGAAAGAATTACTGCAGTTACATTAGCCGGGCCGGATACCCAGAGCGGCTCAGCTCGGTTCTGTTTGATCTGTTCATTAAACCTGTATAACCTCGAACCACCTTATCTTTGTGCTGAATATTTATATACTTTGTTTAATTAAGTTTGGAACTTATCCGTTGTTCAGTTAGCGAAAGAGAACTTAAAACCTATCTCGTTTTCAATTCATTATTCATGATCGCCAAATGATGTTAGTAGTTTAGATCTTGTGAAACAAAAGGAACTTCCACCGCGGTGCCAGTTCATACCTTGCATGCTTGCGTGATAACAAATAATTGGGTAATTGAGTGCGCTGCAGCGAGGTCTTCACCGCGAATGGCGGCGTGTGCAGCGTGTGCAGCGCGTGCAGTATGTGCAGCGCGTGCAGCGTGGCGTGGCGCGGTGTGAAAGCGGTACAATAAACAGAAATTATCGCAATCGAGAAACCGTCAAAATTATTGTAGAAAACGTCTTCTAGTTCTACACTTTTTCTACACGTTATATTTTTTGTGTGCGATCCTTTTATTATCTACTTGTTACTACTAGAATACCAATTCGATTTCCTCTGGCGTTCATCAATACCATCATTAGAGAAACGGAAAAAAAATGTATTCACAAAATTAGTGGTTTTTATTACACCTTGTATTGAATATTGCGCATGCTGGAGAATATTTTGCAATAAAGATACGGTTTATATTCACAACAGTTCATTGAGGTCCTGGAAACCTTTCCCGCGCTAGGCGGGCGCGGGCGCCAGAGCGGGAGCGGGGACACCTACGCGGTCGGCTGCTATCAGTGCGCACCGGCCACAGTGCGTCCGTTCACCGATGATAAAGAACCAGCCTACTCGCACGCGCACGCGCACACATGCGCGCGCGCGCTTCCATTCCTATTGCATGCTCACAGTAAATAAAAATTATCGCACGCACACGGGCGCACACGGGCGCACGCGCACACGCTGATTGGTCACACCTGCTGGGAAGAGGCCGCGGCGGCACGGGGGCAGAGTGGGGGAGGCGTTTTACCGTCCGAGTGGCAGCTCCGCCTCGAATTGTGAAAGATTTCGCATACACGCGCAGCTGCTGCAGGTAGTCCACAGCCGCAGCACTGGGAGCGAGTGCGCCGCGGTAATGCCATCACACTTCACTCATAAATAAACCCACCTCCGTATCACGTAAAAAGTAGTAACGAGTGCAGACTTTGCGTGCATGTTCACGCGCATTGAACTTGTGTCGCCGCTGTCCGTGTCATTCATTGTAAACGAAAACTTAAAAAACGCGCGACGGAAACGCAGCGATCGTCTGAACGTCGGCCCGCGTCGGCCCACATCCGCCCGCGCCGGCTAGCCGGGCGCAATGGCCACGGCACCGGTATTTCTTCCAACAGCCAAGTGACGGCGGGTTGCACATCAGGTTTTACTGATAGCGCTTTTTAACTTTTAACACATTACAATACTCACAGCTGGACACAAGCCATAAGTAAGCTGTTGTGTCCGATGAGTAAGTAAATTGCTTGGAGGTCGTTGAGCGAATGTTACGTTCGACAAACCTCACTTGTACCAGGGAAGCGAGCATCCAGCGGCGACACCAGGGTGCAGGCATATGGACTAGTGCTGCGAAGTATTGTTAATTTCCAGGGAGAGCAAGGTAGAGAGTTCGCCACAACACGCGCAAACTGGTATATCCGGGAGATAAAGTTGGGACTGGACCCCTCGGCGTCTGCGGGGAAGTGCAGTTGAGAGAAGTTGCTGCGACGGGGACTCTTAAACATCAACATCGAACTTTGGCCGGCTTCAGAGCACTAGGGTGACACGAGAAAGTCAGAATCTACCTGATCCACCCTCGCGATGAGGTGAGCCAACTGCGAGGTGTAGGAACACGGAGGTACAAATACTTATTTATAAGCAGCCAGCGGTCTGGCTGTTTGTCCAGGCAGACGAATCCGGTGATTAGTTTAGAACAAACAAGTAATTAGCGGGGCACTTAGCGCTCACCGAGGAATGTTTACGTAAAGATACATAAACATTGTGCGACATCGGTGATCAAACGGAGCCTCCACCCTCCACCCTCCACTCTGCACACTGCGCACGGTGCATTGTACACTGCGCGCCGGGATCGCCGAGATGAAATTGTTTATTTAGAGTTTGCAGGAACTGGCCCGTGACGGCGAGGGCGAGGCCGTGGCGGATGTGGTGGCGATAATGAAATAATTTTAAATAACTCTCCTATAAAAAATTGATCAACCTAAAGGTAGCCACGTTAATTTAAGTGTATAAGTGATAAATGATTGGTCACTTGTGTAAACCTTTGCTGCAGTAACACGCTGTGGCGACCGATGCACCACCTTCAACAAGGGGGTGCATCAGAATTTGTAATCAGTTATAATATATTGCTGTAAATTGTTTATTGCATATGCTACTGGTGTGTTATTCTAAATAAGTTAATTAAAGAAATTGGAACCTTGCTTGGCGATTAACATTGCATCCGGAGCTTTGCATAGTTATACAAGTAATGTTATGTACATAAAGATGAAACCGTTTTAAAGTAAAAAGGGAGGGAAATGGTCGCCAGCAGCGGCGCTCGTGCTCCGGGCACCAGCCGGGCACGAGACGGGCAGGCTCCGGGCACGAGCTGGGCAGGCTCCGGGCAGGCTCCGAGCGTGTCGCTCGCTAGCTCGGCAGAACGTTATATGTTGTTAAATTACACTTTATGTGAAACGTAAGGACTGAACTTGTGTGGAGGTGGCGGAAGTGGCGGGCGCGGCCAGGCGGGCTGCTGGCGGGCGGCGAGCGGGCGTTGTATAAAAAGCAGGGGAGGAAACCAATAACGAATGAATTAAAACAACATAATTATTTACTGATTTGTGGGGAGCGTATCCTCTCCGTGTTCCCTAGCCCGCACCTCGGTAGTCGTAACTCTCGAGTCCGGCGCGTACCTGTGCACGAATCTCAAGTGGATGAGTTATATCCCTGGGGAGCCGCGGAGGAGCCGCGAGAGCGCGCCTCTTGATGAAGACATGCTAGAGTTTTATTTTTAATACGGCGGAGAGGTGACACGGGCCCCACCTGCACAACATCCACATTCACCGTCTTTAACTCGGCATCGAAACTTTTTCACGTAACGCTGCACTTTTAACTGTTGCAAGAACATTTACAAATAAATGCAATGTGAGGCGGGGGCGCACGGGGGTGAACAGGGGCGCGCGCGGCGCCGGACCGCGGAACGAAAAGTAGACAAAAAAAAATATATAAGAAAATTGCAAATAAAAAAAAGTAAAAGAAGCTTACTGAGGGCCGCGAGCCGCCTGGCCGAGGTGGTGGAGGTCGGGACCTGCTTACTCCTCATGTCCGCAAGCCAACCGGCCGCCAAGTGTTCGTACCAACCGCCTACTCCCATAAGCGGGCCCTGCACTGTCATCTAGCACCGTTCACGTCACTCACTGCCGCGGCGCTACTCACATCTGCAGGCGCCCCACACGTTGGCCAGGCTCCACAGGCGGTACGAGTAGCTGTCACCATAGCACCCGAACATCTCATCGGTTCGCGCGACCATGGCCCGCGCGCGCGGACGACGTACTGCTGGCGGCGCGGCGCGCGGCGGAATGAGCGCGGTCCGCCTCTCGCCTCTCGCCCCGCCCTGCGCGCACCGCCGCCCGCTGCCCGCCGCGCGCCCCGCGCCGCCCGCTCCCGCACCGCGCGCCCGCGCCGCCCGCCGCCTCCAGTTAATTAGCGGCGACCGCCGCCTGCCACCGCCGCCTGCCACCATCGCCGTCGCCGGCTCACCGTCGCCGGCTCACCGCCGCTCGCGCATCGCGGCTCGGCGCACACCTCACCGTCGATGCCCGCGCGCCGCATCGCGCCCACCTGTCCCACGCCCGCGCCCACGCCGCTATGTACCTTTGTTGCGACGGTCTCACCAATAACATTATTTACTTATAAACAAAAATTCACTTTTTCCTTAACTCGCCGTGCCCCGGTAGCCGTGCGCACCCGACAACGCGCGCGTTTACTTTTTTATTTAAACAAACTAAGCGCAATGAATACGCTACGACTACCGTTTACTACTTACTAGTAAACAGTAGAACAACACGCGTTTCGCGGGACGCGCCCTGCTCCGAGCGCCGCGACCTTTGGTGGCGCTTTCTGCCGCCGGATGGCGCTGGCCGTCGGGCGGACTCGCGCGCACCGAGCTGGTGGAGGAAGCAACACTTCTAGTACACGTTTTCAGTTTACACCTGTGATTGAATCTTTTAGAAATAAGTGTGCCTTCTATAAAACAGAAAATGATAAAATATTAATGCCCGTGTACGTAGAGATATCTGCGCCTTGCCCATTTATTTCAAAACTCCTTCGACGGTTCGTGCGACTATGTGACTTCCGGCGTTATGACCACACAGTGATCCATTCGAAACGACGTACCCAGCCAGGTATTGGTATTCGTATTCGTATTCGTATTCGTTGCGTAACGCTGGAGGCGGTTGCCATTATATAATACGTTTATCATTAAAGTAACCCTCGTGTAAGTAGTGACCAGTAACTGTTTACGTCCTTGCTTTGTTTACTCATATTTATTATTTCATTGTAATTCTTTATTATTACTCGGTACGTGAATAGACAGATACGGCAGTGGACGTTCATCAGTTCAGATGGCGATGATTATGACGTGGCATCGATGTTCGGTGATTATGGCTTGATCAATGGCAGTGCATGTGCATGTGGGGGTGTGAAAGTGGGTGTCATAAGAGAAAGAGAGACATTTTAACAAGTGGTAACTTGATTGGAAGGTGGCGGGTGATCTGGGGAACCGCCGACGCAAATTGGAATATTCCTGCTGGACCCCGGGCCCGACAAACATTCACCAGCGTCTCGAGTAATCATTACAACAATCAGTGGAGCTGTTCAGAGACTACCGGCTGGCCTCGTGTCCGTCAGCCGTGTCCCGAAATCTCCGTTTAACGTTGCAGTAGATAAGTGAACGTTTTGTTCAGCTTTGTTGGATAACTTTCTGTTTCGGTGTAACTAACACGTTCGCAACGTCAGCGCGTTGGTCGTTTAGCTGAACAGGAGTGCAGCGGTGCAGCAGTGCAGCGGTGCAGCAGTGCAGGAGTACAGGAGTTGATATGCTATCTACAACGTTATAATTAATTGTAAAGTCATTTCTGGAATTAACATCAATCCGATATACAAACGGAAATATTAAAAGTTTATCTTTTACGGTTAATTTGAAACAGAAAGTACTGTTATCTGTTATTTAACATTTTACTATAACCTACAGTTCACCTTCGTTGATGGTTTTGCTAACAAAACCTATAATTACCTATTTCATTAGTAGTATCGTTTTGTTTGGTGCACACAGAGCGCGGCCATTAGCTTGTTAAACAAGTAATTGTTGTGTGTGTTTGCTCGGTGTTGTCGTTTGCGCTTAAACACCGGGAGGAGATTCGGAGACAGCGGTGTGGCACCGGCGTGCATCAACAATACACCGATGGGGAAGCAGCGCTGCGCTTGTGCAGTTCATATTCAAGTGGCTCACCTTTCCCGCAGGACCCCACGTGCGACCCACGTGCGCCTGATGCGGGCCACGCGGACCCCTCGCGGCTTTGTCCCATTTTGTGAAACGACGCAATTGTTTATATGTCTATTGTTTTGCATCTCTCGCAGCATCCAAGATTTACAACCCACAGTAAAGCGGCGCTGGTTCACACTGCACGTGTGAGCAAGTTAACCGTTTCTTTAAAAAGCAATCGGTGTCATGGTAAACACTGGCGGTAAATATACACCGAAAAGCTGAACTTACGACACCAGCCCCGCTTTTACTACTTGTAGAAATGACATTTAATGCAACCAAATTTTTTATATGTGTTCCTTCGAAATGGGACCTGTATGACGATACGAGCACGTTCAGATCCGGATCCGCTTTGCACTAGCAGACCTAGCGTGTGGCGCGACGCACTCGTTCTTACGTCATTACGTAATAACGAGTGCGCGACTAAACAAAAACAAAAAGAGGTGTCTAATTGTAAACTTCCTTCTTGGCGTCGGATAGTAAACCGTTTGTATACATCCTCCACGTTCTAAGAAGAGCTTCGATACTTATTAGGTGTTCATGTTGCGACGAGAGGGGAAAGAAATACCCTTGTAACGTCGCTTAAACAAGTTTGCTTCACGCAATCTACCCTCATGAAGCCACGCTGTGCCGTGCCGTGCTGTGCTGCGGGCGATGGATCCACTCATTAAGATATATTGATAGCTGAATAAATACAACATGCGTCGTCGGTGCCAGCCCGCATGCTGCGCGTGCGCCTTAACGACAGATTTTATGGTCTCTGTGAGAATTGAGAAGTAGGATTTTGTCTGATTACTGACACGATAAATGTCTAATAATTAGAAGAACGTTCATGAAGACATGCGCCGCACCCGCGCTCAAGCCGCCGCCGGCTGCCGGATATACCGCCGATTGCTGGTGTGGGCCCCGTAGTGCAGTTACAGAAAGGCGGAATGTCCCGTACAAAGTTCGCTAACCTCTACGCTCGCGGCCCCGCTGAATACAGGCCGTGGATCCAGGTCCACGCGCCCAATGTCAGATAAGCTGTTAAAGTCGAATGGCTTGCAGCGTTGACATCATCATGAATCCAAACCCGGCTGAATATTCAAACGTAAGTAAGCAGCACTTTTACGTTTTCCAAGTGTTTAATGGCCTCGTTGAGTAGTCACTGGGCTCTAATTAACGCTATTTCTGAGGAACCACGACGTCGACGTCATGCTCATCCAGGAAACATTCCTCAAGCCCTTTATTCGCGACCCGAAAATCGCGAATTACCATATCATCCGCCACGACAGGTTGACCGGCCCGAAAGGCGGCACCCTAATCTATTTCAAACGGTCCCTGCACTGCATACCGCTTGATAGTCCACCCCTCGCCAACATAGAAGTCTCGGCGTGCAAAATCTCCCTTACCGGTCATCAACCGATCGTCATCGCATCCGTCTATCTGTCCCCCTCCAAAACGGTGCGGGGAACAGACATAAGAACCCTTCTCGACCTAGGCCAGTCTGCTATCCTCGCTGGCGATTTCAACAGCAGGCATAGCACCTGGGACGCGTACAACTCCAACCCAAACGGGCGAATTTTGTACAAACTTGCGGGTAAGCTCAATTTCAACATTGTAGCCCCGCCAACCCCGACGAGATTTCCGCCTAACGGATCTCGCAACCCGTCCACTTTGGATATTGCGTTGTTCAACAACGTCACCATCCCACTGCATTCGATCGAGACCATCGACGATCTCAGATTCGACCATCGCCCGGTTCTTATGAAGCTGGGCCGGCCCGCTGGTGAGGTCCGTCTGACCAAAACCATCGTCAACTGGCGCAGCCTCGAGGTCAAACTCAAGGCCGCGGAACCCCAGCACCTAGACGGAATCCCCAGCACGATCGACTCGCTCGAAACTGCAAACCGAGCGATCGATTCGTTGTCCCACCACATCGGAACAGCCGTCGAGGAATCGTCGAGGACGGTTCGCGAATCGGACCACCTCATCGGGTCCCTCCCGGCCGACCTTCGACGGCTGATCAGAACGAAAAATGCCGCCTTGAGACTGTACTCTCGATATAGATCCGAGGAGACCAGGATAAATCTGCGCCGCCTTCAAAGGCTAGTAAAAGAGCGCATATCCGAACTCAGATCTGACAGATGGGACAATCTGCTTTGCGACTTGGAGCCTTCGGACGCCACTTTCTGGCGTCTGGCCCGCAGTCTCAAAGCGGAGAACGTGGCCCGTATGCCTCCCCTCGTAATGAGCAATGGTTCCTCCCTTGCGTTGGAGGATGCCGATAAAGCCGAGTGTCTTGCCGACAGTCTAGAGAGCCAATGCACTCCCTCAACCACACCAGTGGACCCCGTTCACCTCAAATTGGTCGAGGACGAGGTGCGCCGTAGAGCGACCCTCCCACCAGAAGGTCCCCCTCTTAAACCGGTCTCCCCCGGTGAGGTCGTTGACATCATCAAGAGGCTGAAAACCAAATCAGCCCCTGGCTCCGACAACATCCCCAATAGAGTGGTGAAAAGTCTCCCGCCTCCGATCATCGGCCTACTAGTGGCCATCTTTAACGCCCTATTAGCCGACTGCTCCTTCCCAGACGCCTGGAAAGAGGCCGTAGTGATAGGTATTCCGAAGCCGGGCAAGCCGAGGAACCTACCAGACAGCTACCGCCCGATCAGCCTACTAAACACCTTAGGCAAAGTTTACGAGCGGATTGTATTAGAGCGTCTCCGCCATTTCACCACTGAAAATAAGCTCCTCCCCGACGAACAGTTCGGGTTCAGAAGTAGCCACTCGTGCGTTCAACAAGTCCACAGACTGACGGAACACATCTTGGCCGGCTTCGAGCACAAGCGTCCGATCGACACCTGCGCCGTCCTATTCGACGTCGCGAAGGCGTTCGACAAAGTCTGGCACGAGGGCTTGTTGTACAAGCTCTACGTTCACAAAGTGCCAGACCGACTCGTCACCATCATTCGAGACTACCTCTCGAACCGCTCCTTCCGCTTCCGCGTCGAGCACGCTCTTTCCTCGATCCGGCCGATCCAAGCCGGCGTCCCCCAAGGCTCTTGCCTCTCCCCGCTACTCTTCTCGCTCTACACGAGCGACATTCCCAAAGACCGATACGTCAGCCTCGCTCTGTTCGCGGACGACACCGCTCTCTACCACTCGGGCAGAGCTCCGGGTATTATAACGAGTCGCTTACAGAAGGCGACTACTCGTCTAGGCGAGTGGTTCCGGAAGTGGCGAATCGACGTAAACCCGGAGAAAAGTGAAGCCATCCACTTCACTCATCGAAAGCCCTCAACCCTTCGCTGGAAGTCGGTCCTACAAGGCCATAAACGCGGCCAGATCTCCCTCTTCGGCCAGTCCATCCCGTGGAGGGACTCGGTCAAATACCTCGGCGTGACACTCGACGCCAGACTCAACTTTATCGCCCACATTCGCGGGGCGAGAAACAAAGCGGCCCAAGTGCTGGCCAAGCTGTACCCCCTGCTGTGCACAAAGAGCAAGCTCTCTCTCAGGCACAAGATTCACCTCTACAAGGTGTGCGTAAGACCCATAATGTCTTACGCCAGCGTAGTCTTCGCTCACTCCTCCGAAGCACGCCTCGATCCCATGCAGGTTATTCAAAACCGTTTCGCCCGCATCGCAACCGGTGCCGAATGGTACCAGCGCAATGTGGACCTCCACAGCGACCTCAAACTCCCGACCATCGCGGAACACTTCAGAGAGTGCTCCGAATCTTTTTTCGACAAGGCGTCGACCCACCCTAACCCTCTGGTGGCCAAAGCGGCCGACTACGAGCCGTCCTCGAATCCTAAGACCAGTAAGCGCAGACCACGGCATGCGCTAATCTCGTCATCCCCAGGGGTCCCTCCCACCACTCACGAACCAGTCACCGACAACACCCACGTCGCCACACTCACTTGGACGCTACCAACACGCTCCGAATCACCGCATCACGCCGCCCTCGCTTCAGAACGCGGCGCCTCAGGTACTCTCTCACCGCGTACACCAAGTACACCCGCGATCAGGGGCGGTTCTCACCGCCCAGAGATTCCGATACAGGCGAAGGTAGTCGGGGAACGGGCCCGCGCCCGCCCTCGACGACTGAGTAGATTCGCCAGAATAACCAATAACCAGACAGACACACGTCATTAAAAACTCCGCCGTCGGATAACTACACTACAAGTAGTACACTTTTTATAAAATAGGCCGTGGATCCGGGTCCACGCGCCCAATGTCAGATAAGCTGTTTAAAGTCGAATGGCTCGCAGCGTTATCATCATCAGAATCTAGCTAATTAACGTTAATGTATCGGCTGTTTGTTGGCCGCGCGGGGGCGAGGGGGCGCGAGGTGCAGGCTGCGAGCTGCGGGCTGCGGGGGCGTTATCCGGTTTGCAACAATAAGTTTTGTAGCAATTTTTTATACAACAAACTTGCAAGAAGAGCCTAGGCTCGACCGTGCGCCGGCGTCAATGGGAGCTGCAGTTGTGTATGTGGAGATGGTGCTGCGGACCTCCGCCGCCGCGCTCCTGTTGTTATCCGTCGCGTCTCATCTCATGTCGAACCGTTGACAAAAATAACAACAGTACAACGGAAACGTAACGACTAGTTAACGTTAGTTACCACATGCGACACGTTATCGGCCGCTCACTCGATACGCAGTGGGTACGGAGCGAGCGATAGGCCGCGCCCGGGTAGGGACATTCAGCCCCCGGAGCCGGCGAGGTTATCTGCGACCGGCTACTCTGCAACCCTTTGACGGTAGAAAAAAAAACATTAAGGGTCTCACATACAACGAGTAAACTTTATGTTATCCTCTGACCAGGCATACAGGGTACGAGAGTCAGTACATCTTGATCTGGCTAAATTACATTTATGCCAGTTGTTGCTGGATCAGTAAATAAATAAAAAGTACCCAAGTACACTGATGAACTCAAACCATTCGAGTTGGTGATTTGCACGCGCACTAGCCGGCGCGCTGGCCGCACCTAGCTTTTTACGTCTTACGGGGGGAAATGGCTTCGCCTACCTGCCCTCGGGGGAGCTAAGACAGGTTATGTTGGACTTGCACCGACTAAAACCTTCAGGACGTTCCATCTTCGTCGCTTTACAGCGGGGCCACGGAAACGCTTTCGTGCACTTCTGCAACTGGCGCGCTGGAACATACAACGAGCTTTCCTTTAGACCTCTTATCGTTACATAGGCAACGGATCTCCCCAAATCCATCACCCAGAAACCATGGGAACCATAAGTGAAAACTCTTCCGACTTTCTGCGGCAGATCTGATTTTGAACTCCGCTTCTTATAGGGTCGCGGAGGATAGGGGGCGTACGCGCGAAACATTATATCGCTGCGATTGTGGTTGCGGTGGTGGTCGGCGGTAAAGCCACGTGTTGACCAGCCGCCTGGCCCCCGGCCACCGGCTAATAGTCCGGGCCGCGTCCGCTCACTTCGCCCCCGCAACCCGTCCCCTCCTGCTCAACGAATGCATTTTGGAGCCGGTGCGAAGCAATCACAGGCCGGTGCCAGATGGTCTGCGCGACCGTTGTTTTAGAAGTGTCAAAGTCGCTATTATTAGGCTTGCGACACACCGATAGCAATAGTGTAAATCATTTGTTTGTTAGAAAAACAATAACAAGGTACGTAGCGGGCGGTGCGCACATCTGCCGCACGGGCCCACCCCCAACCCCTTTGCAGTTTATTGCTATTGCTTCAAAGCGCACAGTGAGGCACGGCCCAGGCCCGATGTCCCGACACATGTAACGTGCTGTTGATAATTTCGGTTTACTTCCTCTATCCAATCTGAGGATTAAGTTTCTTCGCTGCTGCAGTAAAATTCTGCTACTCATTTAATCGACCTACACGGCTCATCGCGACTGACTGACTGACTCCTAACTTATTGACTATTAGCTTAAGTTACATAAAATATTCTTACTTTTATTAGCCTTCTCCCTTTTCACAAGCATCTTAGGGTTGGTGTGCGCCAAGAGCTAGAAAAATCCACTGCTACAAGTGATTACGGGGAACTTCCTCGGATGTACCTAATCCTAAACTGTAACGATATTCGACGATATCGAGGAGTGGTGCCATAGTGAGACCATGTTTAAAAGGAAGCGGAAGGAGCGGCTTGTGGATGCATTTATTGATAGACCGAGGAGTACGCGCGGAACTATACATGACATTGTGTATGTGTAAATGATATGAGCCAAGCCAAGCTCACCTGTTCGTGGTGCGTCCTATTAATGAACAAACGTGACTCTGGTTCCCGCCAACCCGCACTGGGTCAACGTGGTAGGAAATGGCCCAAACCCTTCATATAAACACCTACAAACGAAGGTCGCGAGAAGCCGCTAAATGCAGGCAGCGCAGCACCGAAAGATTTGGAGGTCTTTAGGTGAGGTTTACGTCCAGCAGTGGACCTCTATCGGTTGATGGTGATGATGATGATGATGACATGATATTTTGTAACAAATAAATATAAACTATATAAAAATATTTGCACGGGTCGCGCGGGCTACGCGGAACGTTACTCGACACTCAGTCATTGTTTCGCGGCGGATCGTATCAACAGTAGAACCTCTCCCCCGCCCCAGTCACTTTTGCAATCCTGACTTCCGAACCGTCATCAAGCGCATTGACTATAGTTACTCGTAATTAATAACTATGTGCGCGCTGACGTCGGTATGATGGTGAGGTTTGGGGTATTATAGTGGGAGACGTAAGCGGTACCGGGCGTCCTCGCACTCCGCGTTGCCTGTTTTATACGCAACCAGGCCAATTAAGGAGGTTAGGTTGGCGGGTTACTGTTTCCGCCGCACGGCAGTGCCTAGCTACATCACCCTTACTCCGCTGTTCTATAGTTGTCTGCCGTAGTGGCGCAGCGGGTACTCTACTCGTACACGGGGGTCGCAGGTTTGATCCCAGGATACTATGTGGTGGATTACATTAAAATGTGTCGTTGCGGCAGAAAAGCTGTGAACCGGCTGCTCGGGAGCTAAAGTAGTACCTGCGAGTGCGCCGATGCACATTCACCGTGCGAGACCGAGGCCGGGCGGCCGCCGCTGGTGAATAAAAATATTGATTGCAGTAAATGAACGTTGCACTTTCACAATTAGCTTTGCCGTGTGGAAACTTATTTGTTGTAAACTGAACATTGCAACCAGTAAACATTTGTGCAGCGGCTGCAACATAGAAAGCCGTAATGTCATAATGCGGCGGACACCCGGCACCCGGCGACCGAACGTCCGGAATACGGTCCCGCAACGACGCCGCTCTAAGAATGCATTTAAATATTTATCCGTGTAAAGGCTGAGAATATTTGGTACATTGCAGCAGCGGCAGCGCGAGCTGGCTGTCGGATTCGCGGACAGGGCGGCGTGCGCCCATCTCCCGACGCAGGCGCACTACACGGCTGACTCAGGCAATGCAGGAAACCGGCTATACCATCGCATTATGCGTACTTCTGCCGCGGAACTGTAGCGGCGACCGTCACCGTGCGCAGCGGTCCCGTGCAAACGGTACACCACGTTTCATCAGAAGGCCTCGTGTCGCGTTGTTGTATAAAACAAAGCTTGGTCGCTCCACGCCGCATGCGTACGGGCCGGTGAGGAGTTCGGAAGGCTTCCTTCAGGAGTGCTAGTTGAGCTTTGAAACACATTACAACTTTTTCATTACCTAGTGCCTCTAGCAGAGCGCTGTCGTCGCTCGCGGAGTGCAGCTTTATGTTCCGTATACCGTTAAGGCAGTTCCGCCGTCCCCGAAGCCTGCTTTCTGCACTTTGTTGCATTATTTCATCCTTCGCTTCCGCTCCTTGGGGACTAATGCGCACGCAATTTGGCGCGGCCCGGGCTTTGTTTCAAATTGTACGGTTGCAGATAAACGCCTGACAGATTTTATTCTTGTAAGATGTGTTTATGAATAGATTTCTAAAGTAAATTGTTAACTAAAGAAAGAACTGCATAAGATGAGATGGCCTTCTGAGTGTTGCCGCCCTCCGATAAGGAATGACGATTTATATGAATGGCATTTCTCAGGTCTCACAATGACCGTGGACGTGGACGTGGCTAGCTCCCGTGCCAGGTCAGCGCTGAGAGCAAAGGCCTGCCGAGCGCCCGCCGGACGCACAGCGTTTGCGCTGTCTCAGGTAATTAAACGCGGCCGGACAAAGAGCAATCAATCTTGCTCGCCGATAGCGCGCCATCTTCCTAGAACACGTCGGTATGATGCCCGACACGTGAACGTTGCGTCGGCGATCTTTCACCTACCGCCCGCCGGCCCCGCACGCCGCCGCACGTCGCCGCACGCTGCCGCACGCCCCGCCCCCGCGTTATCACATTGATAACGCGCACACTGGCGCGCATTGACGTCACGCGCGCCATGCGCCGCCGGCGCACCTCGCCTTGCTGTCCACCAATAGAGACTATTTCGGCGCACCCGCGGCCTGCAGCCCGCGAGGGTGATCTACCTCCGCTCCTCAGATGCCCCGGGTGGCACCACGGCGCGCGCGCACGTCGCGCTCTCGCCGTAAACAACGGAGCCAACAACCTCATTCTCACCTCGCTTATTCATTTCATTTAACACTTTTCTCGCACCTCGCTCATAGCAACGGGCGGACGTGGGGGCGTGAGAGAGAGGGAGCGAGGGGTTTACATGGGGTGCTGCCACCAGCCCGCTTTACATCTCGCTGCTACACAATCGTTATCTTTTTTAATATTCGCTGGAGGGATTCCACGTGTTGAACTGTTGTTCTGATGTAACACCGCCGCTGTGACGTCCAGGTGAAGGCAGGATCACAGGTCCGCCAACGCGGAATGGTTCTCACATAAACGTAAATATCGAAAGTAAAAACAAAATTTGAATGCGAAATCAGCTAAAGCAGGACGTAGTGCTGAAGCACGTCTAGGCTGTGCCGCTCTGACGCCGGCTGATGTTCATGTAAAACTTGTTCGAGGGTTTTTTGATAAAAAAAAACATATAACACCCGTCCTACTGCTAGTGATAGTAAATTGTTCCGATTCAGTTTATATACATACATGCATATAACGGAATCAACACGGCATCCGCGGACCTATCCACAGATAACGCGATGTTTTTTCCTCGTAGCGAGGCGGAGTGGGGTCGGCGGAGGCGGAGGCGAGGTGACACCCCGAGATAAAGACCGCTCCCTCTCCCCTCACCACCATCACCACTATCCCCACCCGCCCGCGCGGTGCACCAGCGAAACTGTGGCGCAATAAGTCTGACACCTACAATAAGTATCTCTGCGTTATAAAATACAACAAAACCCGTTCACTTGTTGTTGCGTCACATTACAACATGATGCTGTTGTACTGTTGTACAACAGGAGTCGTAATGCAGTACCGTTGCATCGGGCACATGTACTCAATAAAATTTTAATGTTCAGTTTACCGCGTGGAAATATAATGAACGTGGTAATTCACACGGCGACTGCGTGATGACATGCGCCCGCGCATCTCGCCGTGGGTCCGCTGCTGGGATTCGGCAGTATCTTGCAATGAAGTATGCAATGCTGGACGCGTCTTTCATATAAGGAAAATGTAGTAAAAATTTCATCGTTTCAAAATAGTTTACCGTTTGGTTTTCTCCTCCACGCCGTTTCACGTGTTGATCCCAATAAAGGAATGTGTCCGGTGTAATGTACGGACAAAACCAAAGCTGTGGATAGCGCTTCTTATCGGGCGGCAGTAAGGTAAAAACAACACGCACGCGCACTACACACACACACACACACACACACACCCATACCCACACACACGCTCGCACGCACACACGCACACACGCATACACGCACACTCGTTCCGGTGTGACCGCGCGCGTGTTATCGCACGCACACCACCGCAACCATCCATTCATCGTGTGTAGGTTACCAGATATTAACAATCTGTTTGTGTATCATCTGCGTAATACATGCCGGTATCGGCGATGACGGTGATTACTGATAATGATGTTTTTGCTGCAATATGCAGCGCGCGTCGCATTCGCACGCCGTGCACTCCGCACGCCGCGCACTCCGCACGCCGCGCACTCCGCACGCCGCGCACTCCGCACGCCGCGCCACGAGGGTGGCGGATGCGCTCGCGCTGCGCCGGTAAACAAGTGAGGTGAAGTCCGCGGCAGTCTATTCCCGTAGAACCATCATCTCGATATCTGTGCTGACCTCGTTTAAGATAAGAGGCCTACATAAAATTGGTTCCTTCTAGAACGCTCCGCTTGAAACCTCGTGGAGTACGTGGCTGACGTAAGCTAACGTACAGTTTCACCATCGCTCTGGAGTGCGGCACGTGCAGGCGCGGCGGACACGGGCGTCGTCACTGCCGGCTGCCGGTGCCGGACCCGCGTCAGTATGGAAATCGGTGCTGGTACCAGTACAGGAATTGTGCCGTTACCTTTGTTTTTGTTGTGCGAATGATGGATGGAGGCGGCGTGGCTGCGTGACGTCACTGCGACTAGTTCGTTGGTAAACAGCTGTAAAAAGCGTAACGCTTGCTTGACGAATGCATAATGTCTGGTGTGTATGATAAACTTTATCTGGTGCTGCACAGAATTCAAAACTTTTTATTTATTCAACGAAGCACCCAGACGAGTGGGACGTTCATCAGATGGTAAGTGATAAGCCTGCCGACAACAATATGTCGCTAGTTAAGTGATGTACACTGCACCACAGAGTGTTTATCGTCGTAGCCGTAAAACGTTAAGTCATGTTACTGCAGTAAATTTATTAGATACAGCGCCTTTCAAACCGGAAAACAGCAATGTAGGCATAGTACTACTCGGCGGCAGAAGTAGGCGCTGCGACGGTGCTTACCCAGACGGTGTCCGGTAGAGACACTGAGGTCTCACGTTCTATTCTCTTATTTGATTATTGTTGTGAACAATGGTGTAAGGGTTTCCGCACAAGAACTCACGGGGTCCAATCCAACCTCACTTGCTCGTGATGCGCTCTGCTAATCAACAGACGAGGCTCCGGCTTCCATCCACCCGCATTGGAACAACGTTGAGAGGGAATGGTACAAATTTGCTACATCTGAATCTCTATCCGATAGATGTGGGAATTTTTGGGAGAGACCTATGTTCAGCAGTGGACGTCTATCGGCTGATGGTGATGCGAACATTGTTTTACGACTAAAAAACTTTTTATTATAAAAATTGTTAAAACACATCAGTATCTAAATTAAAATAGCAATATTTTTATCATTCCACTTATTCATTATAAAATACACTAGGGGCGGTGGACATACTCTGAGGAGGACAATGGCTAGACGTGGTCTCCAGTCATTAAAGAAGTACTCATGAGGCTGGTAGGGTCTGCATGGGACAGACCTAGCTAGGGAAGGGCTAGCCTGCATAGCGTTAGCGAGACCGCGGTTGTGTTCCAAATCGCGTTCCTGTGTCCTTTCCAAACGCCGAAAGTTACCACCGAGGGGATTTTAGTATGTAAAAATATCCACATAACTCTGACTTCCCCCACAAAGTAGAATACCTTTTCGAAGATTTCTTCCAAAGATTAAAAAAAGGGGTGATGGGCATAAACTTATTGTTTATTTAACAAAGATAATAAACAATACCAATGACTTGGACATTTGTATTGGTCAGTTCGCGGCGACGACGCCACAGCGCAGAGATAATGTTCGCAACTTGAACGCACTGCGCCTTAACACGGTTTCCCGCAGTGAAGTGGTTGCACACTGCAGCCGCGGCGACGACGCCACAGCGCAGAGATAATGTTCGCAACTTGAACGCACTGCGCCTTAACACGATTTCCCGCAGTGAAGTGATTGCACACTGCAGCCGCGGCGCCATAAAGCCGAGCGCGCATGCGGTCGGCACATGCTGCACAGTTGAACAGCTGCCTATTCCTGCGTCCACATATCCAGCACTACCTGCCGCGCCCAGTCACAATGGATGGGTCGGCACAGCCTCCGCGGTTACGCGAGTTCCAAATGTTATTCCCGCAGCCGATAACGGCCACGTGCTGCTGCGGCTGTTCCCGTCGGCGCAAAAGGAAACATTTACCGTTTCAAGTTTGTTCCTTCCTTCCTTTGCAATAACTATTTGTTCACTAATAATAGTAACGAGAGAGAATGCACCACTAGATATCACAACCTGGCGCTTGGCCGCCGCTGCCCGAGCAACGCGAGACCTTTTTTATTAATTACATTGCCTCGGATTATCCGGATATCTGAAAAATGATTAACATAAACTTGGAATCACATGCAGGAATGACAACGTGTTATTAAGCTTGCGACCAACATCCATGGAAGAAGAAGAAGTAGAAACTCTTTATTGACCCCTCATCTCCTCGTCAACATGTTATATATTATATAATCATAGTTAACGGTAAACAAATTAGCGTAAGCTCAACATTGTAAATCGCACTCATCACCGCGCGTGTGATTAGGTGGGATGTTGAGGAGTGGGGAACTAATCACTTAATGCTTGATGTGTGAAGACGTTCAATAACACTCGGAAAATGCACTTACTAGCCCTTCAGGCTGCAGTTTGCACATCAGCGGAACTCCTTCGCCGCGTCTCGCAACGCAACTTTACGCAGCCGATACGGCGCTCACAGAGTGGTCGCCCCTGCATCCTGCAGCGACTCGGAGCCCGTCGAGCCGCACCGCTCGCGCCTGCCGTCACGCTGCATTTGTGTTTCTCGGGTACAAGGGCAATGCAATATCTAAATGTTTTTGGATAGGTAAAAAAAATTCTTGTATTTCTTCCAAATTCTAAATGAAAGTACAGTTGCAGGGGTCGCGGCGGGCGCGGGGGTTGCACGATGTTTAAATATCTCACGGTCGAACAAAATGACAAAAACATTTAAATGCAAAAGTGAATACCGCAAGCGATCAAATACGAACGCGGGCCCTCCGTCACTTGAGAGGGGTTGGCATATCCTCATCCCTACTTCCCTTCCGATTTGCAGCAAAACGGAATTAAGTGACAGTTCTATATACTTTCAAACAGTACTGTCACTTACCCAGAGGCCGCGCGACCACTGCGCAGCATGTGCTCGCTTTTGGGGAAGTGCATCTTCAGCAGTGGACATTAGTTGCAATTAGTGAATATTTTAATTTTATGACTTTAGCGACGGAAACGGTTCCCATCGCTGATTTGTATTAAAATATCAAAGCTGAAGATGTGTAAATACCCACGCACAAGTAAACGTCCACACTTTTTGTATAGGAATAGAATTAGTTGCAGTGCACTACCCTCGCTGCCGCTCCCGCTCTCGCTCCCGCTTTCGCTCCCGCTCCCGCTTCTTTCAATCTATACGGCGTCTGGTAATTCGCGTTTTACTTATTATCGTACCGTGGCCATTTGCATAAGAATAACAAGGAGGATTATTGATGTCCGCCGCCCCTCCCCCGCGCCCACACCGCGCGCTCTCAACCCGCCCCTGACGGTTCACAGGGGTTGTTGAGAAATAAAAATGCTATAGCGTTGAATGGGATACTGCGACTATTGTTGCATCGGAACACGCAAGTGAATTTACCCACAGCTGGAAGTTGTACAACAAGTAGATTGCATAGCCCAGTCAACCTATATTTAATTCTCTTTTCACGTGTTCGTATTATTTTAAATGTGAACTATTCACGTTGTTTCTGACATGACCGCGGTGTCCGCCCCCGCGCCCGTATCTCGTGCCTCGCTCGCTCGTGCCATGCTGCGCTCGCTCGTACCTCGTACCTCACTCGCCTGTGCCATGCGTTGCGCCCGCTCGTACCTCATGATTCGCCCGCCCGTGCCACGCGCTGCGCCCGCCCGTACCTCGTGCCTTGCCCGCCTGTGTCACGCGCTGCACCCGCCTGTACGTCGTGCCTCGCCCGCCGGGTCACGCGCTGCGCTCGCTCATACCTCGTGTCTCGCCCGCCCGTGCCACGCGCTGCGTTTGCCCGTACCTTGCGACTTGCTCACTGGCACCGCGTGCCGCGCCTGCCCGTGCCACGCGCTGCGTCCGCTCGTACCTCGTGCCTAGCCCGCCCGTGCCACGCGCTGCGTCTGCCCGTACCTTGCGACTTGCTCATCTGCACCGCGCGCCGCGCCCGCCAATGTCACGCGCTGCGCCCGCCTTTACGTCGTGCCTCGCCCGCCCATGCCACGCGCTGCGCCCGTCCATACGTCGTGCCTCGCCCGCCCGTGCCACGCGTTGCGCCCGCCCATACGTCGTGCCTCGCCCGTCCGTGCCACGCGCTGCGTTCCCCGTACCTTGCGACTTGCTTGCCCGCACCAAGCGCCGCGTCCGCCCGTGCCTCGCGTCGCGCCTTTGTTCTTAATTTAGTTCTCTTTCCATGTTTGCTCCGTCTACATTGTGTATACATTTCGTCTAAAATGAAATGGAATAATTTGACATAGCGCCGTCGCCGTGGGCCCGATTGGACTCACTCAGTTGTATGTGAAGCGACTCGCGCTCAATCGGTATTGTATGCAAATGCTTGTCGATGCTCCCGGTTATACCAATAAATTATGGATTATTTGTACTTAGCGACTGCTCCCTTAGTTCCATGTAATGTAAACGTTCTTTCTGAATGCCAATGAGCAGATTGCGAGCAATCAAACTGATGCGGGAAAAAAACTATTGTGAATTACGCGCCGCACGAGGCCCAGCCGTCGGCTCGGAGATCGGCCGGGAGGAGAGCCGACTAATTCTGCCGACGTGCGGCAGACAATGATTGCCATTATTGAGTGCTGGAGACGTGCAGCTTGTGACATCGCGTTGCATACAATATTGCGTTTGAGCGAATAAGTTGTTTATTGAAAATTCATAATCGTTACGTTCCCCGCCGCCGCCCTCCGTCGCCCGCCGCCGCCCGCCGCCGCCCGCGAGCGTGCACAAGTTACGCCGTTATATTAATTTGAAACGATTGCGCCGACGGAGCGAGGGTCAAACGCGAAACTTGGTTGCCTAAGTGAAAAGTTTGGAAGCGTACTGCGAAGTTAAAGCACCTTTCATGGGCTGTTCCAATTCAATTAACAAGCTCTATAGCGCACGGCTACGGCGTAGCTCGCCGCGCTACGTGACCGTCGCCGGCTGCGAGCGAGGCAGGCGTGCCCGGTGCGCGCTCACCGCCGCACCCCACCGCACTTCGCCGTACTCCGTCGCACTCGCGGTGTGGCGTTAAGAGCTTCTGCAGCATCACATTACGCTCATCGCCGTTGGTGCTGCAGCTACTTACCGCACCTCTCGGGCAGTAACGTATGCAATATCGGGCGGCTGATTGGACTGTCCTCATTTCCGCTACCAAGGTTAAACAAACCACAGTAATTAAACTTCACGTATTAATACGAAACGGAAACTTCAACTACGTTCAATTCGTTGAATAATTGAATGCGTAACATAAGCTAGCGAGTCAACCGAGGCGTTATCACGGCGAACTAACTTCCCGCTGTTAGCCAAATCAACTTTTCCATTGGAGCCCGGACCCTGACCTCAATCGAACCTCAAACTTGAAAATTAATCTTAAATAAACCGGTGGAAAGGTCCGACTCCGCAGCCGTACATTCTCACGATTAAAATTTCAGATTCCATTTGTGCCGGCAAATTTTCACGGCAGGAGGAGTCGATGGTGTCGGAGTCAGCGGTGTCGAAGTCAGCGGTGTCGGAATCGGCGGTGTCGGCGGTGTCGGTGGCGTCGGACAATGCCCGCCGCGCTAAATCACCGGGGACCCGCTCCGGGTGCAATTCCGGACTTACTTAATTCAATCGTGATAACTGTGGTCCCGAGCAGGCGCAAGAAATAAATTGACCGCCAGCGGACCCACCGGCGCACCCCCCGCGCCGCAGGGTTGCTCTAATACTACACATTCGTGCAATATTATTTCTAACCCTCGATCAAAATAGAGGTGTTGTGAAATTTTTCATTTTGTTTATTCCGTGTCGCGTCCGTGAGTTTGTCCCGTCGCAGCTCTCTGGGAGATGTTGACTTAGTTCTTCTTTCTTTTGAACGGCGACCACATCAGCTCACACGAGGTAAGCCCGGAGACAGCCAAGCGTTTCTGTACTGCCGTTTAGACAATTATTGTTATTTCGTATTAGCACGTAGAAACAAGTTCCTACTCCTGTCCGTTTAGTCACCGAATGACAGCGATGACATTACCAAGACCCAGGAGTCATCCCAGCGCTCAAGTTTCGATTTGAATAATATTTTAGAACTTTGTTGCTGCTGATTTCGTCGGGCACATCGTCGCTTTCGGTTACTGTTTTTTAAGTGAATGCACTTTTTTCTCACCTGGCATATTTTCATATGCCTTGTAATTTATTTCAGCGCATTGGACGTATGCAAAAACCATTAAACGTTTGTAATATCTTGAACCATTTTCCAATGTCATTTAGTTGTGTGCGTGCGTGTGCGTTTGTGTGTGCATGCGTGTGTGTGCGCGTGCGTGGTACTGTCAAAAATGATATCTACAAATATATAAATTAACACATTGATTGAAACAGTAGGGATGCATCCATACATCCCGCTGCGTTCGCGACAACCCGTAACGTGATGTCCGTGCACAGTACTCCGGAGCTCGCGGTACACAACCCTAGCACAAAAGAAAGGGTTGTGTACCTGGCGAGGGGCGAGGTTGTGACCTTGCAGCGCCTGATAACAATTGAGACTCGCCACTCCGCAAATTCAATATTGTGAGGTGTCGTAGTTGCGCCCTCCCCCCGTCCGCCCTCTCCCTCCCATGTTTAGTGCCCACTCAGCCTCGGCCCGCTGCTGAAGGGGATATAACCACTTAACGCGAACTGAAGTCTAGCTGCAATTGAATTTGGGGACTGTCTCCTGTGTTCTGAATATAATTGAATATTTATATAATACGACAGGAACGCGTCCGCGCCGCGCCCGCGCCCGCGCCGCGCACGCGCCGCCGGTAGCACTCTAACAAACTACTAAAAAAGAAGTCGGGAGATGGAAAATCGTTAAGAAAAGCAAACGCAAATAGGAGACTTCCGCGTCACGTATCGTGCTCTATCTGTTCCTGGGGAAGTAATATATTTGCCGGAAGATAGTCCGGCCGCCGCCGGAAGCCGGTCCGGCATATTAAACGACGATTAACCCACCGGCGCGCGCGCTTTGATTTATGCGAACTATTAAAATCTAGGAAGGCGCAGAATTAATTGCACTACTTCGGTGTTGGCCGCTTTATTAATTGGGACCGAATCGCCCGTTGTTTATGGACATCCCTCCCACACACCCCCGACCCCGGACCCGACCCCGGCCCCGCCGACCGCTCGCCAGCCACTCGCGGACCTGTTCAGTTCAGATGAGCGCCGAGGGCCTCATCTCAGCTTCCGGCCGCACGCACCGCGACTCGATTGTGATTCTAATTTCTGAGAACGGAAGGAGACGTTTAAAATTCAAATGATTGTCCGTAAGGGCGGAGGCGGGGGAGAGAAGGCGGCGGTCATCCGGACAAACGGGCTTCACGTGCGGTCGCTGAAAGTTTTAGCATTTGCATTTAAATGCCATCGTGGCGGCAGCTCACCTCGTCACCTGGCGGCGGCGCGGCGCGGCGCGGTGCGGCGCGGTGCGGCGCGGTGCGGCGCGGTGCGGCGGCGATACATTGCGAACAATAGGTAACACGGGAGCGTGCGCGGGAGGGCGAGGTTGCGTTTGCACCTACACGTATCGAAAATGTATATTTTCTGAATTTTTTTTAGTGCCGCCCCCGTGTCGCGGTCGTGTCGCTGCCGTGCCGCCGCCGGTATCCACTCACATGAATGGTACAAAGTTCATTAGATGTTATTAACAATACATTGAAACCGTCGAGATACAAAAAAAGCTGAAGCTGCCAGGAGCCCGAGCCGCGGAGCACTTCTTGCTGCTTCGGGAATTGTTGTACATTATTTCTAGAATACAAGAAATCAGATTGTAGAGAACAAATAATATTTTTATCTCTGTAAGTCGCTGTTGCTGCTGTTATACATATTTTGAATAAGAAGAGAAGGAATCGACTTCCGTTTTCATTTTTCTCCATTGACACGCGTCGCTTCTCTGTATTAATTATAACGCTGCACTTGCGTACTGTTTTGTTAGGACCTTTCGATGAAGTGTTTAAAAAAGTACACGGGGTGACTTTCCTGATACTTCGTCGCGACCTCCTCGCGGGGCTTACCACCTATGACTGCTCCACACGAGCAGTCGAGGCTGAAACACCCCACTGTATCTGGCCTTTGATTTACGGACCCTATAAATTATGAACAACGCGCATCTGTTACCCTGCCAAATTGTTGCCACTGCCGTAAGAAGTAGGGCTCTGCTGTGGACTACATTTCATATTGTTATTTTCCCGAAAGAGGTTTGAGGGGCGTTGAAATTCAACTCCAGTACAGCGTGCAGTCGGGTGCTACCGACGACGCTGCCGGCCAGTGCTGCGGGATCCACCCGCCACGGAACCAACTGATAATGCACACGGATACTGCAGGCCCGTTGATAATTAAATATTTAAATATCTGCAACGTTGTCTTTTAAAATAAATATTTATGGAGTTATTTTTGGCCTAGAGGTTACGTTATCCGCGCTGCTAAGGGCGCAGTATTTAAAAACAAATTATGTATTACAGAACAGAGATAAGAAAAGCATTTCGCGAATATCTCCACCGCGACTAACGGCACGCGGCGACCAGAGCCGGAGAATCCATAGCATGCTATTATGATCAACTCAGTAACTAGTTTTAAAACCATTTTCATTGAAACCTTAATTCGTATGAAAACAGATTCAATGTCTTCGCATCAAGTGCACTTCCGGTGTGATAGCGCGCGGCGGCTGCGAGCGAGGTGTGCCCTAATCGGCCGCTGTAAGTTATATTCGCAGCGTGGTCATCGGGGGGACGAGCGGGCTAGCCGCAGAGCTCCGGTATTTCACTGAATCAGAAAGGGGGAGTGAGAGTGGGAAGAAGAGAGGTCCCAGAATTTATGTTCACTTCGGAGCATCCTTGACCTTGGCGAAATGCGCACCGCTGTTGGATAATTTTAAGCCCCGATATAGCGCTCGCACCAGATCCGTCGCCTGCTGTGCACCGGCAGCTCTCCATGGTTTAGTTTAAAGTTTATTCAATTATTTTTGTATCTGTAACTTAATAAAATCTGTACAACAACTCCAATAGCAGAAACGCACCGCACCGGCGCGTGATGGCGTTGCATTGCACTCGCACTGATGCACCGCGGTGAATGTGCGCCGCTAAACCGTATCGCTGTGATAGTGTTGTTTTGAGAATCAGTTTGGGGTTGAGCTGGCGACTTGCCGCCGCACTCTGAGGCTGCGTGGGTCACGCGAGGTCGTGCGGGATCGCGCGGGGTCGGCGGCGTAATCATGTTTACGTGGAGGCGCGCACGACGTCGCCGCAACTGCGCCGCGCGCGCACCCTTCCGATTACGACTGCGACCGTGCCACCGCGCCACCGTGCTACCGCGCCACCGTGCGAGCTGACCACCGTGCGAGCTGACCACCGTGAAGGTCTCTATATCCCTGGCGAAACACAGCACCGCGCTCGGCGCTCGGCGTAGAATCAAACATTTAAGTAATTAAGAAAATTTTTGCAGGTTGAAAGAAAACAAAACAACCGTTTCCGTTGGTTTCCGGCCGAGGTCCGTGCGGCGGCCGGGCCTTGCTGCTTACATAATTATTGCTGTTGTTTCAATGTTATGTTCAAGGAAATATTATGAAAAGTAAACAACACAACTTAACTGCAATAAAATGATGGCCACGCGCGAGTAACGTTTCTATTATTCGTTAATAACAAATTATCAAAATACAGGAATTATTCACTTTTCGGGATTAGTGAAGCCCACGGGCAGCGATGGGACGCGCCGCCATCTCCACTCAACAAATGTAACTTTTGAAGACATAAAAGAATTAGTACTTTTCCTTCCATCTCCCTTCGCCATTGAAACCTCTGCAGGTCGTCGCTATGAAATGGCACAAGAATTTTCTTATCACTGGTATCAACACACCTTATTCCGAGTAGGCGTGGTGAACACGTCCACTACTTCCAAACTGTGGGAAAAATAAAGATGCCTGTTACGGGCGATGATATTTCACGATCATTAATATCAATAGCCTTCTGTTGCGCTTAGGCCTGTCCCAAGGAACTTGTTTAAAACCGACTCGAACTGCAATAATGTTTGCATTATGCTGGGCTGATGGAAGAGGAACCCACCAGTATAGGCAACATATTTACCGATTTATCAGCTTGCGATGGCGCGGCGGGCGGCGCCTCGCAACTACTTTATCTTTATAGCTCGTTACATTTGAGCATCGCCGAGTCGTGATGGAGCGACGAGGGAAAACCGGTGACAGCAGAATTGGGAGATGCCCGCGGCTACTGCGGCGGACGGACCTAACGCGCCGTCTGATGATCGACTATTTCATAGAAAGCGCTGACTACTGGCGGCCAGCGCAGCGCACACAATGGACGTAAAATATTATTTAATGGCATGAGGCGACCTCGTGTTGGTTTCACCCTGCCTTGTGTAATACGCAGCCCGAGGACGCGCACGCTACGCACGCTGCGCACGCTCGCGCACACGTCAGCTTAACCGGCCATGAGCGGTCCACTGGCGGAACTTCACGCATTCATGTGTTTACCAGTACACTATTCACATAACAGTTTACTGATGGTAGATCCCTCTTGCCAGAAAGCTTCTAGATAGATACTATCACAGCGCCTATTGCAGTCGACAAACAGTTTGTAAACCTTACTGTGTTCCGGTTTAAAGGGCGCTGTAGCTAGTGAAATTACTAGGGTAAAACTCTGAAGGTGACGAGCGCAATATGGTACGATAGCATTTCAATAAAATATACATATGTAGTGTAAAGTGTAATAACTAGTTGCACGAAACTTAACAACTGATAATGCATTTTCACGTTTAACTTAGCTGTCCGCGTGTTCTAAGTAAGCGGCCAGATCATTATTCTAATGATGATGAGCTTTACCTTTACCTTCTCTTCTTAAACGTGTACACCGCAATTAAATATAATGCAACTACATACACAAAGTAATTCTCTGCAGTAGTAATAAATGTAAAGGGACGGTGAGGAAATAAAACGCGATCTATACGAGATCAGCTGATGGGTGCCGATACGTCCGCGCCTCGGGCATCGGGGACGGCGGCAGCCCCCGGGACTCCCCCGGGGTTGACGGCCGACACTCGATGGCTGCGATCATCGCGTGACGTGTGCCGGGAGGGTAATATGATCGCGGTCGGATGCGAAGAGCGGGAGAACAAGGCGATTTTTTTTACAGAGACGATCACACGACTGATCCAACTAAAGAAAATTATTATTAACCAACATTGTTATATTAACGGCATATGTATTATTTTTAGCAGTGAAGCGCAAAAATACATGCGATCCACGCGGACACGAGTGTTCGATCACCTCCGATTGTTGCCGAAACAGCTGCTTTGCTGCAAGTAGTTTATGCTGTGAGAGCACTACAGCCATTCGAAACAGTTTACCTGAGAGCGAACGTTTTCGGTATTTCCTTGCAGTACACTATTTGCAACCTCACAAATTGATGCATCACGCGTTTAATAGTGAAAGCATCCCACCAGATGAACGTCTACAAACGACGGCGGCTCCTAGTGCCCGCTGGTACCGTAGACCATGCTGACTGTTGAAAGTCATAGGAAGCTGCTGGATGAGGGCGGCGCGTGACCGATGGATGTGGGGATCTTTGGGCGAGGCTTATATCCAGCAGTGGACATCTGTAGGCTGACAATGATGATGAAATTGACGTATCACGCGTTTGTTTAAATTTATTTCGCAGTCAACACGGTTTTGTTAATAATCAATAATTGTCGACAATATTTTGATGCGGCAAGGAAATATTTGCATTTGTATGGAAACGCTTCGTCGGTTGGAGTGCATCGCGGGGGGCGCGGCCACAAGCACACCAGGGCGCGTGGGCAAAACAAAAAGATAGGAGCGCGGACGAGTGCGGAGGAGCGCTGAAGCACTCGCGCACCCTCGACGGCTATCGAGTAATGAGCGGCGAGCGCTGCAGCCGGGCGCTGCTGGAGAGCTGCAAAGCTGCAGAGCGCTGATCTGATTACGGGCGCCTTTGTGCGGCCGCCCGCGCCCGCTACTCCATCTGTGTACTTTTAATATTCTTTCTATCGCCGAGTTTGCGTCCGCTCAAAGCCAAGGAGAGTTATGAAATTGTTGAAGCGTTAATTGTAGACGTCCAGCGGCGAATATTAAACGGCCTCCCGCGCCGCCGCCCCGCGCCGCCGCCCCGCGCCTTCCCGCGCCGAGGACCTGCTCCGCCCGGTGAGCGTCGCCGCCGCCGCCTCAAAGGAAGAAATTATATTTAATTTGCAAAGTTGCAGTAGCCGCAGCGTCCCAGCGCTGGGGGTGTAACGCCACAGGCAGCATCTCGCATATTTATAGCAAGTTGTGTAATTTTTTTATTTTATCCTCATCATTATCCGCCGCTGAACGGAAACCTCTCCCAAGGAATTTACTAGTGTGTGTACGTCATCATAAAAAAATGAAAACATTAAGCAAAGCCAAAAACAACTCTTGGACTGGTGTTTCCGCCGTCAACGTGTCAGTACGCTGTTCTCCTCATGCCGGCGTGTCTAATTGGTTAATGTAAAATATCTAAATTCTGAATTTTGAAACTCCATGGACCCATTCCTACCACAAGTTAATATTTGAATATATATTTTTTCCTACAAATGATATATATACATATATACATAAGTATACATATATGTACATGGAAAGATATTTACTTCTAAATAGTTAACAACCCGCCGGAAGGCGTAGCTAAAACTTCAACCCCCGTCTAATTCGATACCTGGCAGCTTGCTCCGCTAACGACATTTTTCGCGCCATTAACCCGACTGTCGAACGAAAAAAAAACAAAGCACTCCTTCTCCTCTTCCGCCTCCTAATGAGCTCGACGATTACCAATCATTGAAAAAATTCGATCGATAGATGGTGTGAAGCCAAACCTCTTTCTGCTGAGGTCAGCGCTTTGTTCGGTCGGGAACCGTTCCGGACCAGTTCTTGTAATTACTCTTCACCAGCTTCTCACGCGGAACTTGTAGACAAATTCATTTGTAAATAGACATTATTAAAGCGCAGTCAAAATTATTAAAGCTTTCTCCGGTGAGGATGCATCCCCTCCACTTGGTTACTTCTGATTAACTTAACAGTTATATACTATACTATAATACATAACAACTTAATAGTGCAGATCCCAGGATTAAAAGGCATCGCATAGAAAAAGAGGATATTACGATATCCATGCGCGGGGCCCGTGTGCACAGCCTTTACAATGCCAAATCAACCTTTCTACCTCTTAGATTGGAGACCAGAACGAGACTGTCGCCACATCGCACTCTGAACATTCCTCCGACTTTTTGTTTACGGGAGTTAGGTTATAAACAATTTCAGTAATTAGAGAACGGAAGGTTAACATTTAACCCTTAAAATGGCTACTGCCTTTGACACAAGTTGAGGAGTTATTAAAATCGGGGACCGGCGCCCGCAGAGGCTGCAGGCTATAAAACAAGGCTGCGCCCGCGCGCCCGCTCGCCCGCTCGCCCGCCGCCTGGCTGGCAGGCTGCGCGCTGGCGGTGCGCTGGCGGCGCGCTGGCGGCTCGCAAGTGCCTCGCCCATTATTCCATTACTGGGCCCAATAAAACGAATTAAAACCTAATTAGACGCCGCGATTTTTGAACATTAAAAGAGGGGCGGAATTAATTAGCGGAGGGCAGCGGCGATGATTCCAGTTCGGCGAGTAATTGCCGCTCCGCCGTCTCAGATATAAGTCAGGCGGGGGCCAAGGCAGCGGCGGCGGCGAGTGCCCAGCGTGCGCAGCGTGCCCCGCGTGCGCAGCGTGCCCCGCGTGCCCAGCCTACGCGAACCCCATTGTTAACGACATGTTAATCATTTGCAATATCTAGTTCCCGATTCACATGGTAATAATACATTTTTAATTGTTAACTTGCACTTAGTCCACGGGGCCAATACTTGAACTTACTTAAGTTCCTCAATACTTCCATGTAGAAAATTTCGTATGATCCTTGTAATCAGATATTCTGTTTGTTGAAATCACTTGTTTTGTTTTATCTATCATACGGGGCCTGTTCTTCTTCTACTGAAAAGAAATATTGCAACGTTTTATGCACACTAACAATTATGGCCGTAGTGCTGTTTTAAAATACAAGTTGCAACTGAACACACAAATGCACAACAACAACAAAAGTCGCGTTAGACGCTTTTCTCTAATGTTCTGTGTCGGTCCGGGGTGTCCAGAAGACGTGGCAGCGCGCGGACGCGGCGGCGGGCCGGTGGGAATGGGGGTGGCGCTAGGGGGCAGAAGCGGAGCAGAGGTTCCATTGAAAGATTGGATGAATTATTCTGTTTGTCGGCGGTATCCGTCCGGCGGAGTTCGGTCTGCGGCAACCGCTCGAGGAGCTCGCCGCCGGTGTCACCATGCGGCTCGTTACCACCAGAAACTACACAACACTATCGCTGGTTGTGTCAGTGGGCTTCAGCAACAACAACACGTAACAATGGTAAACTTATACCAGGTTAACGCCACGGCTAAACAAGTAATACGTTTAAGTTTCCTTGTCGGCCCAGTTAACACTGCGCCACACCTGATGGTAACTAGAGATATACGCTTCAGCCTTACTCGTATAACACACGTTTTATCGGAGGCCGCATAAGGTCGACGTCGCCTTCTCTGCACGGTGCAACTTCAGCTGCAATGGCTTTTCGTCAAGCGGTGGCTACAGTTACAAGACAATACTGTGCGGTAGTTTTCGATCGGCGAGGAGTAGCTCCGGCGCAACTCCATTCGACTCCAACACTGAAAGGTCATTTCATTACTCCGAGCCTCGGAACGGAATCAAACCGGCGCTATTATCGGCCGGCTCCACCGACACCTTAATTCTCATTAAGGGCGGTCATTTGGCGCTGAACGAATTAACTGGAGACGGGCCCCCGGCCGCCATTTATATAATTGCTGCTCGAAGTTTGACAGCTCGGATGAAATGTCGCGCGATTTTTACTAATTAAAGGAAGGGGTTGATCGAGCAAACCACCCCCGGGGCACCGCACCTCCGTTCCGCATCCCCGCACATAATCGCCCTGGTATTTTGGGAGCACCCGTCGTCGAGTTTTTCCTGTCTTATAGTTATTGTAATATCCATGATTATCTGACAATCATAAGAATTGCAATGATAAGAACTGCATCTGGTTTTGCGGAGGTTGCGGGTCGCGGGTAAAGTTCTATTTTATATGTTTTTGAAATGAAAAAGAAGAAAAACGAGAACATGTCACATTCGCCTTCTTCCTCCTGCCCTTTTCCCACTCCATATGGGGTCGGCACAGCATGTACCTCTCTTCCACATCTCTCTATCAGCCGCCATATCTAAATTCACATTCTTCTTACGTATGTCATCTTTCGCACAATCTATCCACACTTTCTCCGGTCTTCCTCTACCCTTATAATCATCCACGTTCATTCTCATTACTTTCTTTGTTATATGTCCTTCACCCCTCCGCACAACATGCTCGGAACACGCTAATCTCTTGCTCCTCAACTTCTCTGTCACTGGCGTAACTTTCAGGCTTCCTCTTATATACTCATTCTTAATTGTATCCATCCTCGTCACACCACACATCCATCTTAACATTAACATCTCGGCCACATGTAACCTTCTTTCATCCGAACCCTTGGTGGCCCAACACTCAGCACCATACAATACGACAGGTCTAACGACCGACTTGTAAATCTGTACCTTAACTTTGAGAAGCATTCGTGGATCACAACTCCTTCCAGTGACCCGTCGCCATTTCATCCAACCTGCATTTATTCGGCTTCTCACATCTCGATCAATTGCGATCGCCGTCGCATTGTATGAGTGAACCTAGGTACTTGAAATCAGAGCAGGTTGGTTGGGATACACCATTTAAGGCGATTGGAAGTAAGCTGGTGGGACCGCCGAAGTCACAGAGCAAATATTTAGTTTTGGTCCTGCTGATCTTGAGCCCAGCGTTCTCTAATTTATTTCGCCATTTTTCCAACCTGCTCTGCACCTCGGGTTCGTCTTCCCCGACAAGTACGATGTCGTCGGCAAAAAGGATACACCAGGGTGCCTCTTCCTGTATGTCTGATGTCAGTGCATGCATTACCAGGAGGAATAGATACGGGCTTAATGCCGACCCCTGGTGTAGGCCCACCAAGACCCCGAAACTGTTGCTTTCGCCAGCAATGGACCGGATGTGTGTACTGGCACGACAGTACATAGCACGAATAAGCTGCAGGTATTTCCCAGGCACTCCTCTCACTTTCAGAGCCCACCACAGAACTTCCCGCGGAACCTTATCGTAGGCCTTGTCGAGGTCCACGAACACCATGTACAGATTTTTATGCGCACGTTTGTATTTTTCACACAGTTGGCGAAGAGCAAAAATGGCGTCCGTAGTCCCCCGCCCAGGCATAAATCTGAATTGGTTCCGAGCTACCTCGCTCTCTCCTCTCAGTCTTCTCGCTAAGAGTCATTCCCACACTTTCATACTATGTGACATGAGCTTTATTCCTCTATAGTTGTTACAGAGTTGTTCATCACTCTTGTTTTTAAAAATGGGTACCAGTGAACTGGTACACCACACATCTGGGATCGCCTCTTCTTGTACCAACTTGTTGAAGAATAAAGTCAGCCACATCCATCCATCCGCCTTTAACAACTTCCATACCTCCACTGGTATTCCATCCGGCCCAACAGCCGTTCCATTCTTCATACCTTGCACTGATTTTCTTACTTCATCCATATTAATCTTCCTCACCATACCCATGATGGCCGGCACGCTTTTCAATACTCCGCTCCAGTCTTTCTCTTCGTTCATCAGTCTTCCAAAATATTCCTTCCATCGTCTTTTAATGTCATCATCATTCATCAATACTTTTCCTTCGTCGTCTTTTATACATTTGACATGATTTATATCCCTTGCCCTCTTTTCTCTCTCTCTTGCTATCCGGTACAGTTGTTTTTGTCCTTGCGGGTTGTCCAGAGAATGGTGCAGCTTTATTCGTACCTTTGCCTTAGCAATCACGATAGCTCTCTTTGCCCATCGGTTACGCTCCTTGTATAGTTCTCTCATATTTTCTTTTAAATCTTTTTCATTTCCTTCCACACCTTGCCATTTCTTAAATGCATTCTTCTTTTCTTTTAAGGCCTTCTGCACTTCTTCACTCCACCACCAAGTTTCTCTATCGATTTTTCCTTTACCTTTCGTCTCTCCTAGCACACCTTTTGCTATTCCTCTAATGGACCCAGCCGTTTTATTCCCATATTCATTTCCTGCCATTCCAGTGAAATCCTTCATTTCTATCATCCTATCCACAACCTGCTTTCGAAATTCTTTTGCATATTCACGTTTATCTAACATATACCATTTAATCTTAGAAGAGGGTTTGGGTCTGATGTTGTTTAGCTGAATTCTAATTTTAGTTTCTAGTATCAGGAGCCTCTATTGACTAACTAGATTTTCACCGGGTACGACTTTACAGTCTTTGGCTGATCCAATTCTAGTTCTTCGTAGAAGAATGTAGTCGATTTGCGTTTTGTGGATACCGCTTTTGTACGTGATCGGGTGTTCATCCTTTTTTTAAAAAAGGTGTTCACAATGGCCAGTTCAAAAGCAACAGCCGCTTGGAGCAAGGCTTCACCTTCACTATTTCAGGTTCTAAACCCCTATCCTCCATGCACTCTCTCATATTCTGCACTTATTCTTCCCACATGCCCATTAAAATTTCCTCCCACATACAATTCCTCATTTTCTGGGACATCCATCTCTAAGGAATCTAAGCTGTCCCAAAATTTCTCTTTTTCCTTCTATCATCACATCCAGGTTGAGGTGCATAAGCACTTATTACACTTAGAATCAACTTCCCTTTTATTATTTTCACTCTCTTAACATTCGTCACACAAATTTTCAGTTCACTATCTAGCACGATCCCCACTCCATTTCTCTTACCATTGCTCCTACAGTAGTACAATTTATATCCTTCTCCGATTTCTCGAGTTTTCAATCCCTTCCACTTCGTCTCGTGCAAACAAGCTACATTTATTCTTCTTCTCTTGCATACATGTGCTAACTGTCTTCCCCTGCCAGTCCATTGTTCCTACATTCCAACTCGCAATTCTCAGCCTTACATCCTGGACTCGCGTCTTGCGTCGCACCCGTCCTTGATGCGACAACCCTAGTTCTCTTCTCACAGAAGCCAGGTGTCGCTTCTGCGTGTCGCCTGCAGGGGACGCCCTAACTCGGTTGCAATCATCATACTTATTGTGGTCCATACTGCAAAAGTTTTGGCTTGAGTTTTTACGGCCGCCCCTGCCTGACACCAATCCTCGCCATCCTCTCTAAATATCCAAATCTTCGACAGCTTCTTTATTGTTAGTTTTTTTATAAGAAGGTTGAGCGAACGGGCGAACAGTTCACCTGGTGGAAAGTAATCACTGACGCCCATGAAGCTAAGTGACCTGGCGCCGCATCGCGCTCGCTCAATAGCAAGGCGGAAGTCGTCACGCGACGACGGCGGCTGCCGCGGGGATAGGATAATGAGGAAGATGCCTCAATTGTAATCCCGTCACTTACCCTTCGTCCTGCGGCCGGCCGACAACACTCACCCTGGAGGTTCGGATTGATCTCCCGCGCCGCCGGGACGGCAGGTGTTCACCTGCTGCCGCTCCGCTCTCTGCTAATTAATTTTGACATTCAAATGGGGTCCGCCATGCGCGCCACAGTCCATGCCGCGGCTGCACACCCATCCCTTCACATTCTCACAATATTTGGGAATAGTAGTAGTAGTAGTTATAGTAGTAGTAAGTAGGTCTCTAGGATTCCTGCGCACCGATTGTTTTAAATTTGATCATCAAATATTTGAACTCGCTGTGCTCGGTGCACCGAATTTGTGAACTATTGTCATAATGTTTATTTATCTGATTTTAAAACTTCGACGCATGCGCCGTACACGTTACAAAGGACGGACGTAATGCCTGCAAGCATTCTGTGTCAACCAGCCCCGGGAGAACGTTGAACAATGAAATGGCGGTTGTTGTTGACGGCGCTGACCGAGCGCGTGCTCCTCGGGAAACGCGGGATAATCTGGTATTGCATTGGTTATGGAGGTGCGAGCTGGTGACCCTGCAGGTCGGAGCTGCGCGGCTGCTATCGATCATCAAGTTTTTGTAAGTGTTGCGGTGGTAAAGTGGTTGTGTGTGTGTGTGTGGGGGGGAGGGATAGGGATTATAAAGTTTCGCAATGTACTTTGAGATCTTTTAATAATTAGACAGCTGAATAATAACGGAGTTATTGCTTACTACTGCTGGAGGGTCTCTGTTGCCGGAGACGTCTAGACGAGTCTCACCGCAGCGCCTGTTGCAGCCGACAGAAAGCAGTGGCCAAACATTACTGTGTTTCGGTTCGAAGGGCGTTGTAGCTTGTGTAAATACTGCTATAGCAGCAATGTCATCCATATTCTACGACTAAAGACGTATGTTGTACTAGAACCCTTCTGTGAGGTCACACACAAATTCCAATGGTCATAAAATAAGTATAAGTCCATTCGTTCATATGTTACATGACGTTATGCGTAGCAGTAAAAGTTATGTCTTCAGTGCATAGAACGCCGACCAATTCTGCAGGTATTTGTATTCTAGGCGGAGGGCTCAGGTGACGGTTTGTCTGTTTTCTGAAGATGTTAAGCGCTTGAAAATCATATTGATTCCTATAGCCTATTTTTTAAAAAATTGTATTACTTGGAGTGTGTTGTCCGACGGCGGAGAAGGTCGTATGCGCGCCGGGTCAGTACGGCGGTGCGCGCTGCAGGCAGTCACGATAATACTTAGTTACATTGACGAGGGCTGCAACAGTGAACGAGAGAAATTAGAGGGAAGATGACAAAATTAACTAAAATATACAAACATATGTTCATTTAATGGGTAAGCTGGTGTTCAGGGACGGGCGTTGGGAATGTTATTCATTGCGTGGTTTTATCACCCATATTTAATGACTCGACGACGAGTTGTTTGAACAAAGATTGAATTTAAAAAAGAATAAATCTGCATCAGCACGTACCGAGTTATACATTCGTGATATTCCTGTTAATGGGGAGTTACTTGCGAAATTTGCCGAGCGAGCTGGTGCACGCTGCAAGGGTGTGCTGCGCGCTCTCTGCGCCGCCAGCTCCTCGCAGTCTGATTCAGCGTTTATGATGTCATAAAGAAAACATATGTCCAGTGCTTGCTGTCGTCTGTGCTCTACAGTTAATGTGCCAAACGGACGACAATCCTCCAGGTATGAATATGGCAGTGAGCCTAATAGGTACTTTAGATGTATAATGAGCTTCTGTTGGAGTCGACCGATGGTGTCTATGAAGTTGACTATTGAGGCAACCATACTTCACTAACATACTCCAAGATACTGCGGGCAAACGTGCAGTAGACAGTTTGAATAGCTGCAGTATTTTTACATGGTTTACGGCACCTGATAACAAATTCCAGGCTTCGGACCACTTTCGAGGTTACATTAGCTACACGAGTTCTAAACAAAGTTTCGCCCCCAGTGTATACTACCAGAACAAGGACCACATTAATCTCTTCAACATTGACACTATCAAATTCAGAATTAAATGTTGTGTCAGCTTTTATAAATGTCCTCCTTGTGCGGCAGCCCCCCGCCCCCCGACCCATGCCGCCGTCAGTCAACAGGAAGTTAAACAAATATAAGATTCACTTTGTTGTAAAAAGCGAATAACCTCGTTCTGGGTATTGTCGCACAGTGAGTGCTGTTGCTGTTATTCGGTATTACTCTCTTATTGTTGCCTGCTCTGCTTGTAAGCCTCGACAACCCCATAACAGTCATTTCCTTCCAGTTATAGGGGGCGTTAAAACTAATAACAATTAAAACCTTTTTCAAAGTTGGGCCCAGTTTATGGACTTGGTTAACTCCTAATTCAATTAAAATCGGAGCTAATTCTCGATCCAGCTCCTCAACGGGCTGCGCATTGTGAGGGGATTGGAAAAGTTCCTTCGATTCCGTCGCCGGCCGAAATCTTTGTCCAAATGTTTACGCAGAGCCCGCTCCCCCGCCGCGGCCCGCTCCCCCATCGCGCCCCCGTCGCGCCGCGGCCGCGCCCCCGTGCCCCCGCGCCCCCGCGCCCCTGGCCGCGCGCGCGCTGTTTTTAATAAATTAATTTGATTGTTTCGCGCGCGGCCGCCGCCTTGCGTTTATCGGCGGAACCGCTCCAGTAATTACTCTTTTATTATTATATCATTTTTGGCGGAAGGGTTCCGTCCCGGCGGAGGTGGAGGCGGCGGCCGCCAGATGCTCCGGCTCCTAATTAAAAGTGTTTCGCCGTGGCCGCGCCGCTGCACTAACGACTTCCGGCCGCGCTTCCGTGCTCCGACTTCCCCGAAGTATCCGTATTACCTCTTCTGATCTAACAATAATTGTTTGTTGCCGTTCGTAACGACCAGCTCCAGGCACGGGGCACGGGGCACGTGGCACGGGGCACGGGGCTGCGTAACGAGTGCGTCTGCTTCTTCTGCTCCAAGTTGTACAAACGTACTAACAGCGCGCCCGTCCCGGGTTTACTCCCGACTTCTAATTAACAACAAGTGAACATGTCCTGCCAATAACCGCAGTAGCAGGCGCCTCAACTGCGCGACAGTGCACTGACTGCGGTCTGCACACTGCGGTCACTGCATCCAACAGTAAACGTTTCAAGCATGACCTCGCGTACCAGTATGGTGTTAAGCCGTTGTCGGAGTGTCTAGGTGGGCGCGTCGCCGGCTTACTTCGTCATAATTATCAGCCAACAGACTTCCACTGCTCGACATAGACTTCCCTAAACGTCCTTACATCGATCGATCCTTCGCTGCTCGCATCCAGCTGCTTCCTGCAACCTTCACCAGATTTGCGGACCACCCGATGGGAGCCTGCCAATACTACTTCTTCCGGTACACGGTCGCTATTCAGGGACCTCGGTGTCTCATCGCGTGTCAGTCCGTCGAGCAATGTGTCCTGCCCATTTCCACTTGAGGCCAGTTAGTAAATATCAATTTGCGTCCCCTCCCGACGTAGACAAACACCTCTCCCCGCGCCACTCCCGCGCCTCTCGGCCGCCATTAAGGTAATTAGCACGTGTTAATGCCGTCGGATAATCTAATTAAACAGTTGTTTATAACACTTTGTCTGGCGGCACTCCGCCCCGCCCGCTCGCTCGCTCAGCACCTTCCCAGCTGCCATAGCTCCGGGGATCTCTGCTGCTGTCACCGGAGTACAACGGTCTCCTTCTTACTTATGCTCATTTCATGGTTTTTTCTACAGCCTTTAACTTAATATTAGCTCCTTACATATGAACTTAGCGTTTGGTCGTACTGACCTGAACTGACTTTGATCTGAAATATCTCCGCTTTACTTAAGAATTCCAAATTCAAATTTATAAATACATTTCGCTGCTACATTTGAGTTTTGGAAACAGTCATTCATTTGTTTTTACCTCATTTTTTTTTCTTTGCCGTCGCTTATCACCGCACAATGGAAAATATGAAATATCGGTATATTGACGAGTACGAGCTCTACCGTGGCACCAGTATCAGTGCTGCAGGAACAGCTCGAAGACCAAAGCGGAAAATGAAGTATTATAGGCTATTGCGGAAGCGGATCCATCACAAAGCACTTCAGAGATAGTTGCAGGTTTCGGGGTAAGTAAACTCTATTAATCCACTTGAAGCAAATCGGGAAAGTAAAAAAACTTGAACGATGGGTACCTCATGCATTGAGTGAATGGAACTTGCGAACACGCGCCGACTGCTGCTGCTGTGTTACTTTGCACAGCCGACACAGCGATGAAGAAATTTTAAATCGAATCATCACTTGTGATGGAAAGTGGATACTACACGGTAATCGGAAGCACTCGTCGTAATGGCTGAACCCTGGAGACCCAGCCAGATTCTGTCCTAAACGAAAATTAACACAGAAAAAGTTATTTGTGACTGTTTGGTGGAATAACGCCGGTGTTATTCACTGCAGCTTTCTAAAATCTGGCTAAACGATTGCAGCAGATATCTATTATCAGCAACTGCAGACCGTGAAGAAAGAACTAGCTGCAAAAAAACCGAGATTGGCCTATCGCTCTAGACTACTGCTGCTTCACAACAACGTAACACCACCACCACACACTGCATAACAAACAACCACTAACTTAGATGAGCTACAATGGGAATGTCTGCGACATCCACCGTACTCTTCTGACCTTGTGCCAACAGATTACCATTTTTTCCGGAATTTGGACAACTTCTTACAAGGAAATAAATTCAACTTCGATGCGGCAGTCCAAATCGCCTTCAAAGAGTTTATTGATACTAACCCCCATGGTTTTTTAGTAAAGAGATCAATGACCTACCTATGAGATGGCAAAAGTGCATAGATAACAGCGGTGCATACTTTTATTAATTAAATATATTTATCAAAGAAAAATCTGCTTTATATTCCTCCCGTACAAAAGGCCAATTTGATATGTGAGGACCTGATGTATGATAACACGAGTAAGTTCTTCATGTAACTTTTGGTTAGGCTTCGGCCCCTGGACACCGGCTGAAGTAGTTTCCATTCGGTTGTCTGGCGACGGGTACTCTTATTAATGCATTGGATCCATGATTCTTCTTCTTTGTCGTAACCTCATGACTGAGGGACGTGACTGTGGTGCGTTGCCCTGGCCACCATCTATGATTAGTGCGATCAAAACGTTGCGATGAACACGAAACAGTGATATCGCGCACGATTCGGTGTTTGTTCAGGGTGTCGGAGCGTGGTCATCTTGCAACATTAATATGTAAACACAAAATAAAGGGAGTGTTATTGCTAACGAGCTCATTACACATACTACGAGGATACCAGCTCACGTTGCAGAGGGTTGCGACGGTGCACCTCGGGTAGGTTTGCATTGTTGATGATGGAGAGTAACGCCCACGTATATCCACTGTTATACTAATACAGTTTGTTACACTGCTGCTGTATGTGAATTGTCGTCTCGTGAGTACTCTATCCACACTTGTGATTCACCTGATAAGTTGGATCCGGGACCATCCACAGCTGAATGTGATGAACCGATGAATGAATCGGTGCACGATGAATATTTATATTAATTCAATGGTACTGCTGGTACATTGTCTCCATCATTTTTTTAAGGCTTTTTTTACATATATAATATATAATTAATTAGATTGTGAAGAGCTGGTGGCGCGGATAGCGTTCTGCACACCTTCGCGCCGCGCTCGACACACGCGTTTGCAGCATGTACCAGCTCGGTCGACAAATTTCACAAATAATTCATCATTAATAAGAATACCACGAATATATAACTCGGAATCTGCTGATGGAGATTTATTCTTTTTTAAAAATAAATTTTTGTACAAGAAACGCGTCGCCGAAACGAAAGTTCCGATAAAGCTGAACAACAAATAATATTACATGTTGCTATACGCGCGCCAACTTATCCATTAAGTTAAGATATCTGTTTATGTATTGTCAGCTGTCTTCTTTACCTAGATATTTTTACCGGCATTAATGTTCCACATTGACCGTTGTACCCTCGCCTCGATCAACTTTCCTTTTATTTTGCCTCTCTACCCGCGCGTACCGACGCACTAATTTGATGTACAGAGAAACCTTTATATTAGCCTTATACAAAAGCTTTAAATACTTGTAAAAAATATTGTTAATAATAACGTCCCTTGGTTTCTTAATAATAAATAAATAAATAATTTCAAAGGTATTCTGGACAATTAATTGGAGTCGTGTACACCGGCGCATGCGTCCGCGCCCCAGTGCTGTGCAGTAACCGCACGAGGTGTAGCGTGCGGCGAAGGTATTTACCTACGCGCGTGTAGGCAACAGCGACCTGGCGAGGTGGGCGTGCAGGTGAGGCAGGTGAGTCAGGTAGCGCCGCCCATGGGCGTGGCGCGCCGCCCACCTGCCGCCCACCTGCCGGCCACCTGCGAGGTGAGCGGCGACGCCTCGCAGCCCGCCACTGCGTCGCTGCGCCGCGCGCGCCTTTACTTCGCACGATTTCCGCACAATGTAATGTACTTTCCACTATTTACAAATTCATGAGCTGTTCTTGAAAATTACTTTAGCATGCGACATAGACAGGTATCGTCGCTGCTCTTATTTCTGCCGCAAAACAGCACAAATGTCACTATATTCCAGCACTATATTTAAAGCACGCTAAAGCTGGTAAAATTACTAGTAATCACTATTTGGTGTACTATCTATCTTCCTAAATAACGGGACATTGTCATGAGCAGGCGTGTCACTTACTACCACGTGAACGTGCCGCACGTGTCGTTACTTCATGGAGCATAAAGTAAAATAAAAAGCTATGCTGTTAGCTCAAGTAGACATCAGCGCGGCCCCCGGGCGCCTGCCACTGCTGCTGTACTGCCTGCAACACGATACCAAAAATATATTGTCAATTTATATTATCATATAATCTCAAATTATTATTTTTTTTACATTTTATAACAGAGGACTTTAATGCAACCAGGTCTGTGTGAAGTGCAACGGTTAAATGTTCACAAAAGGTCTAATGATTAATTAGTTATTTATTGTTAATGCGTACTTTAAATGGAAGTGGCATCGTATTTTCAAACCGTAGCCAGGTGTTTCAGGTGACTCGGTACGTACAGGTAACCGCCGCTGCAGCGCCCTGGTGCAGGCAGTTCTGCGACGTGCGTCGTGTACGCAAGGTCTGACTGCACGCACATCCGCTAACTGAACACGCAGAGGAAAATTATGTAACTATATTTTATATCGAAACACTTATGTGAATAGATAAGTGCGTACGTCGTCCTGAGCGAGCACCCACATACCACGTCCCGTGCCACTAGCAGGGTCCGGAGGGCCTGTCCCCCGCGGCACCTCAGCGCATAAATTTTTTGCCCACTTGAGGGCACGCCGCCGCCAACACGGAAGAGGAGGCGCCGTCTTACCCCGCCGTTGAAGGGTTGACCTCCTTCCGCTGACCTCGCCGCACCGGGCGCGTTCTCGGTTCGCAAACTTTACTTTGTGAAACAACCAGTCGCTGGACTTTGAAAAACTTTTATTACTGAACATCACGAGCCAGTGCTCCAAGGCGAACCTTGCGCCCGTGAGACCGATTCGCCATTTCACAATTACGTAGTTGTTAATGAAATATAATATCTGTCCCTGACTTCGTTTCCGGCTCGGCGGAGCAGAGAGACTGAGTAGCTTACCCACAGTGAAGCGGAGGGTAACCTGTACTGCCGGCCCGTGGTACGCCGCAGAGCCGAGGTGCGTCAAATGAAGTGTTAACGTCTCGTACACATATGTGCCGGTGGGTTTGCTTATGGAGAGTATAGCAGAAGGGATGGGTCGCTGCTCACTCTACGTAGAATAGTTGCAGAGAAACCACAGAAGGAGAGACGTATTTTCGCCCTGTCTATCTTTCGCATTAAAAAAGGTCTAGTGGTGGAGCCTACGACTAGGTTCGCCGCAAAAGTGAGGGACAGTTTGCCTCCTGGCTCTCGTGGCGGCTGGGTGTCGCTTTCGGGAAGGTGCGTTGCTTAAATTACGAAAAGATACTCAGTAGAAGCATTCACTATACGTTTCAGAGCGTCATGCAAGAAATGGAAAACAGGCACTCGCTTCTAGAGCTTCGTAGTCGGTACGACTGCAAGTTATCCATGTCTGTACGAGGGCAAATATGCGATAGGAGTTGCTTAACGAGAATAAGGAAACTGTAATTAAATATCGAAAAGATTAATTAAAAAAGTTCGTTTCAAGAAATAAGAGAAGGGGAGGGGCTTTTACCGCGATGTTACAATTAATTAGTCTGTACTAAGTACACTGCGTAAAACAGCCTTAGCCTCCCACTGCCTTCTCACCCCGCGGGTGTGCGCTGGCGCATGTCGAGGAGGAAGGAGCTCAACGCTGTTGCAATATATAATAGTGACTCATCATTTAATAATTTTTTACGCATTTAATAAACTTCAAAAAAGTGTGACTGAAGAGGTGTCCCAAACGGGGAGCGCGAGTGGGCAGCCTGCCGCCCACGCGTGCCCTGGGCCTACTTTTCCTTGATCTTGATCTATTCAGCATAATTTGCAAGCAGACCTCATCTGCAGCGGGCTCGCGGCGAACTCTCCTCACCGACAATATCCTGGGCTGCATTTGATTTTGCGAAGGGGACGGTAGAGGCGGGGGTGGGTTTCGCTCCCGCTTAACATTTTTTTTGTGATTTGATTTAGTTTGATTGCTATGAGGTCGTTTCCTCCGATAGGGTTGGCAGGTGCTCAGCGCGTGACAGAGTCCTCGTCGCGTGCCCACTCGCGGTTACATGCTACTATGCTACATCAATCGTTGCTACGTGCACGTGTTACGTTTAACCGTTTGCGATATACTAAGTACTTTAAGTTAACAAGAGCCCCTCAAGTTATACTCTGTTCTTCCTTTATGCCTCGTGATGCGTTGTTAATACTAGTTGTTACTATGTTAAAGTGGGGAAAAGATCGTGTGACAACTTTAACTATCCAAAAGTAAACTTTATACTTTAGAGAAGTTGCCGCTTTGTGTGGAAATCGAACGAACATGTTTTTTATTTTTTATACATAGCTTACATATTTCCGGAGTCCCCCTCACACGGCCACATTTACCTGATGGTAAAAGCGATGCTCACCCATAACAGTTGTAGCGCTAGCGAGGACGATAAACACTGCACCGCATTGTTCTCGTCGCCTTGGATATGCCACTAGTGTTTATTAAGTCAAACAAACAGCTTTGGTAAACAAGTAAACTGGAAACAGTTGAACTTGTCTTCGCGAAGCTGAGATGCTGCGGGATGATTATATTGTGTGGTGGTGTGCACAACGCGGTGCACCCCAGCCTTCAGCTTTTGAGTACAATCTGCGTGTTTTTGTTTGAAGTAGACGAAGTTAATTGAAACTTAAATTAAAACAACACGGCGCCGTGTGTGGGGCGCGCTGCCGACGACGGCAAGCAGACAGACGCGCGCAGACACGCAAAGTGCAGTGTCGCCGCGGGCACGCACGAAGCGGCGTAGTATGTGTACACAGCACCACCAGCGCGCGGCGCCGCCACTTGCGAGATACTTTGCCTCACACTTTCAGTAAACGTACACCCGCTGCGGCAGGACGCAGCTCCCCTACGACAACTGTGTCCGCACCGCGCGCTGCACTGCGCCAAGCGCCACTCGTGTACCGACACCGACGGGTCCAGTGTTTGTTTGTCCACGTGTGAATAGGTGCAACCACACCCCCCCCGCCCACCTGCGCGCACCGCATGCCAACGTATCGCATTGAATAGACGACAAACGGGTAGAGCGCGCAGCAGCCCGCGCGCCGGCGAGCGGCACACTTCCGATCAAATTACTCCTCGCGGCGCGGCGCCGCGACAAGGCGCTCATTGTCGAGGCAAAAATGGCCGCCAGGCAGGAACCTGGATTGAAGTGCAAATGGAGTAATTTCGCCGATCCACGTCTAGGGGGTGGGAGCAGCGGCGGTGTTTGGGGGTGGGGGCTGTGTATCTGAAGACGAACAAACATAAATTTGATTAGGGCAGGTTCGCTGCGCGCAATCAACTATGCGAGAGATATTTGTTTGCACGTGGGAACGGCTGATTGAAGTACAAGTGCCGGGGCGCCGCGACACGCCGCGACACGCCGCGACACGCCGCGACACGCCGCGACACGCTGCCGAGCCGCCGGCATGCTGAGGTGTTTACACTGTTTCATCGTTTTGTTTTGTTTATATTAGTATGAAGCCTGCAATAAGGGCGGCATCTCCGGCGTTCCGCGCAATGAAAACAGTATCAGCCTGTAGGACATTTTTAAGACCTCGTGCGTCCGCGTGTGCGCGTGTGCGCATGTCCGCGCCACGTCCGCACGCCGCCGGGGCTGTTTCAGTTATAAACATATACATTTGTATTGTAACAGAAGCATATTGTAGTTTCTCAGTAATCTTTTAGAAATGTAAGGTTTTTATAAACTAATGCTACTAACAATACATGTAATAACAAAATATAATGTATGTGTGCATATATATATATATATATATATGTGTATGTATATATATACACATATACATATATATGTATATATCATGTAGTACGACCGAAACGGAACAGAACATCAGCCGCGTGTATTTATTGTCGCTTTACAACCGACACTATTTGTTTGTTTGTTTGTTTGTTTGTAATTTTCTCCCCTGCACCGCTCGTTTCCTGATACTCCGTAACTGTAGGGATGTTAGGGCACGTTTATGGCAGCGCAAGATCAAATATTTTCTGAAAGCAAACATGTTATTTAATTACAGTCGGCTGACATTGAACTGACCATGAAAACAATAGTCAGGCTCGCGTAGGTGTGCGCCTGGCTCCTGACTGGAATACCAGGCTCTTGTTGTGTCACCAGGCGCCACGTGCGGGTGGCAGACGGGATAGTATCGGGCTAGTAAGAATAGGGCTAAGGCAAGCCCTGTCCTGCTCTGTGTAAGGTTAGGTATAGGCGCGACACAGCTCGTAGGGCCGATGGACGTCGGACACTTGGAAGTGCTGGACTGCTGATCCCCCACCGAATAGCGCAGCGTTGACAAGCCCTCCAGTAGACGGACAAACGACATAAAAAGATTCGCTGGGAGCCACAGGATTCGATCTGTAGATGTCGGAAGACCTTGTAAAGAAGATTAACGAGAGAGTTTTAGTGAGTAGAAATCTCATACAATCCTAATCTCCCCTTAGAAGCCCCCAGTCGATATCTAGACAAGGCTGGCAACCTGAAACCCTCGCCACCAGTCAGTTACTGCGGTTCTGATTACTCGAGTTGAGTTATATTTCTATTAAAAATCATATTCAGTCTTTTCCATTAGATATTATATTTTAAAGTTTCAATCGAGGTATTTATGGAGGGTGTGGGGGTGGGGGTGGGGGCGAGTGACGCTGCCCGCCACGCAGCGCCTCTGTGCACATACCCTTATAGCTATTTTATCCATAAACAAAACCTTGCCGTAATTTTTGGTAAACTCTGTAAAACTCAGCTCCGGGTGGCCGGGTAAATGCAAGTTATTTTTTACCCCGTTTTGTAAAGATCGTGGAAAGGTTAAGGTTTATGTTTTGCAAATTCACTTTAAAAGAAATACCTGCGAAACATTAACGACTTGTTCATATCTGCCATCAGCGAGGAGTTAGCAGTCAACAGTTCTTGTATCACCACTTAAAATGGCGGTGAACGTTTTGCTCGTCTCATAGTATAGTTAAATAAAAATTTGGTACCGCATCGAACCTGGTGCAATATGCGGTAGGCAGTTCAACGCACTGCAGGTGTCTGTATCCCTCGCGCGCCTGCACTGCCTGCACTGCCGGCACGATGCGGCGAGTGCACCAGTAGTACGTAACCAAAGTTCAAATTATGTGTGAACGTGATAAAGAGTCCCGTTACTAGTTGCTGCATCGGGTGGGTTCTGATGAGCTGTGGGTAAATCTAGTGGTAAGCGATACATCCCTATAACTGCTCAGCAATGTGAGGTGTATGGGCGATATGTTGGTATGTACCTACACACCAGTAATTTCACCGGCGATAAAAATTGCATAAGCGGGGCTTCTGGTCTTCAATGTGAGATTACCTCGAGTTAGCTCGTTGGAATAAAGTAATGGACCAACCGGTACCGAACCAAACTTGATGCGTGCGCGACCCGGAGAAGACACGAGCGCGCGATGTATGCAAACACTCGGACGGACTGCCTTCGTGACATCCAGCTTTCACCATCCCTCCGCGCCTCACCCCGCCCAGCTCTCGTGCCCCCACACCCTACACACCACCGCACGCTAATTGTACTCGCAGTTGTCCGGCCGCGGCGCACACTTCCTGTTTCTGATGCGAACACCGTCACGGCCGAGGCTCGGCTAGATACAATACTTAGTGATTGTTAAATATATATAATCATCGTGCGCCAGCGCCACGAGCTGGTACAGCGACGAGCGCCAGCGTTGCCGATATAGAGATCTATATATTTTTTTAAATCACTGTTACGTTTTGCAAGTGAAGAATTAATAAAATGATCTTAATGTCAGTAATTACCTTAAATACTAAAAAAATGTCGGTTCTTAAGTTAAAGACCGGACACCGGCCGCTCCTGTGTGTGCGGTGCGGTGCGGTGCGGTGCGGTGTGGTGCCATTTAGTTGGCGCGCGGCTGTGCACAACTGCGCAGTGTGTCGCGATCCGAACTCCGGGACTTTCTTACAAGTTAAACTTGTGTGGAGGTCAGCAATTAGTCAAATTGAGGTCGTCGAGGGAGGGGAGCGGGTGGTGGCGGTGGCGACCAAGCCTTGCTGCCTTTTGACTCCGCAGCAAGGCTTGTGTCGCTCACCAACGCGTTCAATCTTGATACAAATGTTTTCATCGAGTAAATTGCAATCAATAACTGAAAACATCAACACGGACACATAATTGATAGTTTTTTCTCTTCTTTTGAGATATACTCGTTTGTTTATGAATGCTTAGTGTAAAGATGCCCACCGGGAGCCGCTCCGCTCCAGGGTGCAGCCGTGCAGCCGTGCCGCGCGTGTCGGCCCGTCGCCGTCGTCGCGGCCAGCGCAAACTTTACAATAATAGAATTACATTAAAGGTGCCGGGGCCGGCGCGGCGGCGATCCATTACTTCCGCTCGGCGCCGAGCAACAGTTCCAATGGAGCGCGCCGCCGGACGTCCGGCATCCGTGCTTTTGTTTTTCGACGCAGCGACCGCCCCTCGGCGGCCTGCTCCAGTCGTAATTAATATTAAAACCTCAGCACTGCTGCGGGCGGAACCGGACATCTACACATTGATCGTCGCTTTAAATTCAATTTAACCGTTTGTTTCCATTATTTGTTCAGCTTCCTTATACCTACAGGATGATGATGGCTGACCTGAATCCTTCAATTTCAGTTAAAACCGATGATCATTAAGCGCATCCGTCTCAACTGCTGGTGTCGCCGTTCGGAATCCTGATGCCTTTAAAACCAAGGCATCGTTCCGAGCGACGACACCATACAGGCAGCACGCAATAAGAGCTGCCGCGGTGTGTGCTGTCGAGAACAGTGTACATACACTTGCTTGCTGAAGAGAGACGACTGCTGGGATGGAACCAAAATCAACACGGGGGAAATAGTAGCTAGAAGTAGTAGTAGTAGCTAGAAGATAAACCTTCGCAAAATGGCAAAAGGAATGGTGGGAGATTAGCAAACGAAGATAAACACACGGGCTGTTTAGGTACGTTAGTAGGTGTGAGGGTAGACTGCTGACGGAGGTTCACCTCGATGTGATTAAAGGAAGGACTGATATCAACAATAACTTATTTTGTTTAGTTTTGCGCATGTGCTATATGTGCCAGCCTGCAAGAGATGGTAACCCTCAGGTGATTGAGTGCTGCGTATCTACATCATACACTTGTATAAGCGTGAACACTTAGCTTGTCTATATAACAAAATAATTAATCGGCACTACATCAATACACACTTCCGTCAGAGTAATGCATCAGTAGATTTAGAAACAAATCGGTGACCAAAAGCCTGCGACAGCTGGTCTGGGCAGTCTTGAACACAGGCACCTTATGACCAGCCTTGCGCTGTTCAGGAGTGTGCGCTGAAATTATACGTTACAGGAGCACGGAAAGTCACCATCCTTACGTGTAAACATTCCCAATTTGAAAACGAACAGGTTCAGCTTCTCGTTCTTGATAAGAACAGGAAGGGAAAACAACCTGTCGGCGACAGTGCCCCGTCGGAATATCACGCGGGTGTCTTCAAGAAAAGAGTGAATATGCTGTCACTGGGTTAGTGCGCACAGCGCCGCAGGCCACGTTACCGCTTATCACCAGGTGGAATCCTACTGAAGAGCTAACCTATTTGATTTAAATGTCTTTACCCACAAAGTTTAAATAATTCCAACCATCGTCCTAATATTAACATGATAACTAGGTCACGTCGAAAATACTAAACATCTTGTGTGAGCCTGCACTAACGGTAATGTTCGCGAGAAGATGTAGGCGGCGGCTGCGGCCGGACGTCACGCGATCGTCAGTGACGCGGGGTGACGCCGGTCACGCGGGTTTTCAGATGCGCACCAACAGATTGTTTGAGAAGCCATTGCTTTACGAGCGCCGCGGGTCCACCATTCAGTATACCATAACACGCGGCGCTCATACATTTTCATGGGGCACATTCGCGCTGACCCCGCCCGGCCCCGCTCGGCCCCGCTCAACCCTTGGCTTGTTTTTTGTCGTCTTTACGAGAGAGCCTGATTCTTTTATCGCATTGTTTTATTGCTCGTACCTATTAACATATGCGCTGTGCCGGGCTGCTGTAATAAGCTGGAAAAAATGAATAGGTACTTCTGCTATGGACTGTACGGTCCGCAAAACAAGCTGTATTAAGTTCTTGTTTTTTTTATTTTATTTCGTCTGACGCCTGAACCGATGGGAACTCACCACCGCGTTACCTCCACCCCAATCACCTAAATGTGCCTGCTCTAAGAATCAGTGAACGTGCACTTCAACGAGTGCCGTACGAGTGACGTACGAGTGCCGTACGAGTGCCGTACGAATGACGTATACGAGTGACGTACGAGTGACGTACGAGTGACGTACGAGTGACGTACGGGGCGTGTTGTGTGCTTATTAAACTTTCGAGCTGAGAACTGCGCTGCGCTGAACAAAGTTGTTCTTCAAATAAATTACAATACGGAAGCAGGCTTCGCAGTCCCGTGAACAACTTACCTTACTCATGATATGGTTGAAGAGATCCATTGCAGGCGGAGAGGGAGACACGGGGGCGGGCGGCAGGCTACTCGCGCAACACACATCGCCGGCCCGGCTGCTGACGGTCCCACCGGCGCGTGCGGTGGACGGTACCTCGGCCAGTCGGGAGCCAGATATTGGCAATTATATTTGCATAGAGATCAGCCCTCTCCCCGGGTCCCGCTCACCGCTCACCGCGTCCGTCCGCGACTCCGGCGTGCCGTCCATCCGACGTCTCCAGAACATCCATGTTAATGGGAATATTATGCGCGGGCCCGCTCGTGCGCCGGGATCTTTTTATTGTATCGCTTTATTTCGTCGCAGTGAGACGTCACCTTGAGATAAGACGATCTCCTCGGACGCCGTACTTTATTAAACCTCTCCCGTTGCGCCCTCCGCCTTCCGCGCTCCGCCCTCCGGCCTCTCACTGATTGCCGTTTTATAGTTGCGGAGGGTCGCGCACTCGCCTTCAATTTAACCCTGGCTATCGGTGCTCAGTTTAAGCTACAAAGCCCTGTTTGTTTTGTGCAGCAATGAATCTTGCGAATACGCAAACTCGAGTGCGTGCAGTAATTAGAGGGAAGCAGTCGCGTGCGGCGCGTCCTCTGCGATCGCTGCGAGGTGACGCGGGCGGCGGGCGGCGGCGGGCGGTTACAACGGAGCCCGATCAGATGCGGAACTCGATGAAGGTAATTCGACTGTTGGAACGCAAGTACACCAAAGCCATGGTGTCTCAGTACACGCGCGCTACGTTGGAACGTTAACCGTTAACTACAAGTGTGCGAACGTAGCCATCACCGCTCTTCTTGTCAAGTTTTACTTGCAGATCGTCTTCGAACAACAGCTCATTTCTTCTACGAGAAAGAAGTATTGTCTTAGCTGGATCCCGTTAATCAGGTGCTTATGGAAGGTAGCTATGACCCTCGTCGGCGCTGCGGCTGTCTGTGGGCGACGGCCAACATTCACCAACATGTAAGCCACTTACGACTTTCCTAAAACGACACGTGTTATTCACTAGTTTTCTTTTAGTTCTATTCTTCCAAATATGCGATTCCTTTTCACATTTTTCTCTTGCTGCAACTCCACCTAAAGATGACTATGTGCAAGAGCTGCATTAGTCTTTATTCGGAGGAGAATGTACATGCAGTGCCGTAAATAGAGAGTTCAAAATTTACAAACTTTAACAATTGGAAGCATAAGTGTGGCGCTGTTGTAACTTAAGTTTGTTTGCAATAAAGTATTTGTGTGTGGGCGGGCGGGGGCACCTCTCCGAAACCACCGCATGTCCACGATCTCTAAATCACACGTCGCGACCAGCCGCCGCGCCGCACACACACGCACGCGCACGCGCATCCGCACACCTCGCCACTGCCACGAATACGCGTGTCATTTTATTATAAAATAAAAATTTTCGCCGAAGGTGAGGCGTCTCCATTTGAAAACAGCTGATGAAAAACGAATCTGAAGCTTTTTTGTATCGCTACGCGTTTATGTGTGTGTGTGTGTGTATGTGTGAAAATTAACATTTTTACTAAGTTTATTACATTACATCTTAAAGACATCATTGGAAGGTGTTGTGAAGTATGCACGGTAAACGAAAGATGATATAAGATGAGGTATTTGTACGTGTGCGCGGGTGAGGGTGCGGGTGCGGGTGCGGGGGCGCGCCGCGCGTCATTCCCTCGGCGATATTGTCTGGAGCAATTTGTATGTAAATCAATTGTTGTTAATGGTATTTACGTCGCTGCTCAGCGCCACGTTCGAACCTCGCCTCTGCCGCGCTCGCGTTAAGGCGCAGCGCTCACCGCGCGCGCTGCGGCGCTTAAGTGGGGCTTCACAAAAAATGTGCGACGGCGGCGCGTCTCTTACGGAGTATTGTTAATAAGGGATTGTTCTTATGTCCGCATCGTGGGGGTGGTTGTAAACTTTATTATATTATAAATACGAGATTTATGAACGCTGCTTTATAGGTGATCAGACGTAGTTCGGCAGGAGAGTGGAGGAGCGGAAAGTGAAGTACCTCTTGTATTGTATATACCTTGCCTGTATGTTTTCTCTAACGCTTCCATTTTTACGTCGACGTATTGAAAGATACCAGAAGGGCGAGATGCTCCGAAAAATTGTTTCAGTTAATAAAATTGAAGTTTTGTAACATGGGCACATGATTGATGTAGTTAAACGGGTGTCCAGCCTCTCTCGCGGCAGGCCGGTTAAGGAATCACCGCCGTGCCTAGTTATGGCGCCACGCAGTAGATTGCGAACGTTACAACTTGGGGAACATTGTACGGAACATGGTGTAGTTATGGTGTGTGTCGGCATATGAACTCATCGAGGTTCAGCCAGGCCATCGCAGCTGACTCCGTGGGCGCTGCCAGGGGGCGCCCGATCGGATTAGCCCCATAAGTTATTTATGTTGGCTGACATAGCGATAGCCCACCGCGAGCTGTAAATAATGGATGCGCTAATTGAAAACTGTTTGTTCAATACAACATTAAGTGTTGTAAATAGCATTTAACTTATTTTCGTTATTTTAAACACATCGTAAGCTCGTTCCTCCTGCTAAGTTTTACTACGATGCAATCGTGCTTAGATTGAATGTCACTGAATAAAACATACGTAATAATATCGGCGGGTTGAAGTAATGAGCTTCGATTGTTCGGCGGTGATGGGGGCCCTCATTTCCTCACTTCACGAAGATTATTGGTTATTATACTTCAAGGATGAACTTATGTCGTAGTAGATTTTGCAAGCATTGACCGTGGCAATACATCGAGAAGGTTGCGTTTATTTAACCGCAACGATAACATGCCGGATCCGCGGGCGTGTAACTCCGGTTGTGAAGACGTCTGCGCGATATCGCGTCGGGCCCGGCGCGGACACGCCGCCGATACAGCCTCAATTAGCCGCGCGTGCCGCTGCATCCGCCTACGAAGCGCGTAGACAGGGCGGGCGCTACGCGTGCTACGGCACCGCGCGGCTTGCCCCACGTGCGCTCTGCTCGCTACGTGTGCTACGCGAACGCTACGGAATGACGCAAATTAAATTAGAACAGAAAATAATAATGTAAGTGCGACGTCCGCATCGGGAGCACGCGTCCGAGTGCAGCCGCCCGCTGAATATTTTTAATATCTTTGATCTCTCGACTCAAATGAAATGTTTCTACTGCATAACGTAACGAAAGTAATTATGAGGGAGGCTGGTGTAACCCGTGCACAGTGTCGACGTGCACGCAATGCGAATACGGAGACGAAGCGGTTAAATAGGAATGTATTAATTAATGGCCGCGTCTGTCGGTTGCTGGCGCTGTGCGATGTGCCCAGTGCGTGTTGTTTATTGCAATAAATCAGCCGGGGACATGTTGGTTACTCGCGGGCACTCCCGGCGCCCTCTCGGAGTGTACTCCATCCTCCTCGAAGCGGTCTCTTAATTTATGTTCGCGGCACTTGTTTATAAGTTATAGCAATAGGATCTGAATAGATGTTTCGCAAAGATATTGGCAAATATCAGCGAATGTAACAGCACATACGTTATCGTATCATTATATTTAATAAAAACGTGTCAAATTTTCAATGCTTTTGTCTTGAACGTAGCGCCGCGGTGAAGAAGAGCGAGGAAGTAAAATTTAAGACCAATGTGAAGTAATGCCAAGTGCTGCGATGATTTGTTAAAATGAGTTAAGTCAATACTTGTTTTCCCACAAACTGTTTTCCGTGTTATCATGACTAGAGGATTTAGAAGCCGTGGTTTGGTCACCCATTTACCTACTCGACCTGCTTGCAGGCCTTGCATGTTATTTTTCGTTAGATGTGTGCTCGAGGGGCTAATGGTATAATGCAAAAACAGTACCTGTCCTTACGGACCGTCGAGCTTTCATCCGAGTTGAAGTCATAGTTTTGAACTGGTGTTTACACATCGGCCTTGCCGACCTCAATATTCACAAAAAGTCTTAAAAACACGATTTAATGTTATATTAACTTCAAAATTAGGTGCAAAATAGGAACATCGGACAAAGCTATGCAACTCGTACTGCGCTTGATGAGATGTTTCGCTGTTAAATATCACGCATCTCTGGATTGACGAGCTGAGACACAACGAGTACTATCTGAAGTGTATGATATGAGACATGTGGTTTATTTAAATTAGTATAAACTGGATTATTATTCTATATTATTTTTAAGCAGCATTTATCTTGAAATGGGATTTAGTTAGCAGTTGCAACTTGGAGCGAGGCGGCGCGGTCCGCATATATCTACTTAAGTATGCAACGCTGTCCTGAAACGAGCGCCGTTCGAACACATTTCTGTTTTAGTTGCAGACTGAGGTCACCGCTCCGCAGCTGCAGCGGCAAGACGTGCTGCGGCCCCGCTGCGGTCCCGCGGCGAGCCCGCGGCGAGCTCGCGGCGCGGGATGCGAGCGCTGTCGCACTGTACGAGTACATATCGCTGGGCGCTGTCAGACAACTGGAACAGCGTCGTGTTCTAATGTGGTCGTGTAGTTGTATTCAGGGAACACATTTTGCTAAAAATATTGCCGCACGAGGCATAGTATTGCCACACAGCTAGTTCTTTAAAATTGAAGCAGCCATCTACAGGAGCGGTTCACTGCGCTCCTTTTGTTGCCAGGCAATTATCACACGCGCGAACGTCGTCCGCGGTGAAATATGTGGCGCTTGCAGATTTAGCAAACAATAACCTAGCGTACTAAAGGAACTAAATACTCAAAACTTAAGTTGAGACTAATATGAAAAACACTTTTATAATCGCATCGTTTGCTTTATGTATAACCTTTATCTCTTTTAAACTTCGCAAATGTACGTTTCGTTTGTTTTGTCCTGTCATGACTTTCGGAGAGGTGTCTGTTCGAAGTGTTCGTGTGCGGGGTCTCGCTGCTGCTGAAACGATTTGAAAACCCAAATCGTATCGCAGGAAACGTTCGTAAGCTGAAATTGCTTAGCGCACATGAAATCGGCATGAGAGTACCACGCGCGTCGTTGGGACCGTTTGCAAAGCAAAAGAAAGCGATCGCGGCAGTAAAAGTCCGGGCCCGTTAACTCCGGGATTCAATCGGCGCCGCCCACGGCCCGCCGCCCGCCGCCTGCCGCCCGCCGCTCGCCGCCCGTCGCCGCGCATAAACAAACTGTTTGCGATTTTTACAGTTTACAGGGCCCTCGTAAACGCGGACAACACGCCGCACCCAGTCAGCGGTTTTCCACTGGAGCTGGGGCTGTCGATACATCTCATAACAAAACTTATACTCCACTTTTTTCAATGTATATGTATTCCAGTGGTTACTTATATCAAATAGTAAATGATTAAGTATAGTAAAGTCCGTTTTCCAATGACCTAAGCATATATAGAAAGTTTAAATCCATTAGTGCGAATAGCCAATAGTCTAATCGCCGCGGTGCGGTGAAGCTATTTCAACGAGTGAACACGTTCCTTAATCTGAGTAAAATATACCGTGCGTGTATCGAGCCATGCCGGCCGCGCTGCTGCAGCCGGATAAAGCTCCTTACAGATATTTGCATTCGTCGCTACGTCGCTACGTCGTTACGACACCGCGTTGCTACGTCGCTACGAGCGCCTTTATGTCCTCCAGGTAATAACCTCTTTGACGGACCGCGCCCGCAATGTTCTCCGCACACCCCAGCCGAAGGGTTTTGGACTTTATTGGCGTACGGTAGACGAGTGGGCGGATGCAGGCGCGGGCTGGCTCTCGGACAAGGGGCTTAGAGATAAAAGTAAACGGATTATTGGTCGTGTATCGTCTGAAGGATCTGCGCGGCCATTCGGCGCTCGACGCAGGAGACGAGCAATTTCAGATCGCTGCACGGATACCAATTCTACTCGACGAGGGGTCCAACTTTACACGTCAAATACTAAGATAATATAAATGAGTACGGCGGTCTAATGGGCAGTTTCTTACATACGTAACGTATGAAAATATATGATCAGTCAGTCAAGATCAGTCATTCTTAATGAGGATATAAATACAAATATTTTTTTTATCGAAGACATCATTTATGAACTAAGTAGCAGGTACAGGATTGTGAGAAATATTTAAGTGCAAGGCTAGGGTCAAGAACGTGTTCCAATTGAATTTATCGGCTGTGCAGCAGATTTGTTGTGCTGAACGTGTGCGTCGTGTTGCGTTGCTAGGGCGGCGACGTGTGAGCACGTCACGCAGCCGTCGGCGGCACTAATGAAATAATGCGCCAATAATTAGAGACGAGGCGCTGATCGGGCGCTGATCGGGCGCCGATGGAAGAGCCCCAAGTTTAAATCCATTGAAACATTGCGTCCGGCCGCATCGCGTCTCCGTTTTGTTACATTTAAGCTCTACTAGTTTTTGGTGTTTCTCATTTACAATTACCCAGTTCTCGCTTCGTCTTTATTTATTTCTATCCAGAAGCAGCGTGCACAAGAGGATAAAAGCTTTGTGAACAAATCAAAAAAGAGTGATGCAGTAAAACAATAGTTTGTGTGTCCGCGGCGCATCCAGCGCGCCGACAGCGCCGCGGCAAATATCCGCCGCCGACAATCCACGTCAATTTGCGAGCTGACGAGGTGACGAGGTGCGGTCGCGGTGTCCACCCGCCGCCCCGACACCGCCCCAACATCGCCCCGACACCGCCCGTCCGCGGAGTCGCCAACAGATATCTGTATATAGTAAAAATTTAAAGAAGTCTGGTGACACAAACATATTAAAGAAACTAAATATCCGCAAGAGCTCGTAATGCGAGAAAATCCCCACCGGATATGATGATTAGACGTGCTTTCTTAGTGAACCCACCCGCGCCCGGCCCGACCAGTGTCGATCAATGTCGAACAATGTCGAGCAGTGGCGAGCAGTTTCGAGCAGCGCCGGGCAATGCCGAGTTGAAACTGAAACTTTATTTTTGTCACAATTTACAACTTACAAAATGAAGTACTTTCTCCATCGTTTCCGCCGGTAGTCGATCACAACTGAACATCTCCGCATTGTTAGTCAATACACGCATTTATACGTATGTCTTTGTTATCTATATAAATCACTCGATTTCGAGTATCACTTTTAATTACAATAGCTGCAGCGTGCGTTCAGTTTCAGCGGTTATTGCGGTAGTTTTAATTTGTTAAATATAAGTACACTATAAATATTTGAGTTCGCAGGCGACTCCATGGCCGTCCTGGCCTGCAGCGCTCGTGCACGTCACCGGCTCCACCCGGAGCACCGGTTTAGCGCACTCGAGTTGCAGTGAGCTGCGTCCTCGTATTTTGCATCGATAGGACTCCTATCGTCGACGGGCTGTTATGGACACACAGCTAGACCTACAGGAACCTAGGGAACATGAATTGTTAAGCTACGCATAGCAATAGTGGAGATCACAGAGACAGGGCTTAAGCCCACCAGTGGGGTTATCCGGCTGATGTATGATAGTAGTAAGTGGAATAATAATAAATAAGTTTATTTGCTGGCGATAGGTGTCTGTGCCGGGGACTGTCAGATGGACGGGTACTGCTGCAGGAGCGCGCTTTATCCCCCGTAAGGTAACGAGTGATAGAGATTTAAGTCGGCTCTTTGCTCCTGCCGGGGGTATTTGCACGGCCTACGCCCATTTCGCAGCAATCACTCTACTCTTTGTCTTCAATATCAGTCGGAGTACTAGATGGGGCACAGTTACCATGGCACGGCAGCTTTTTTTGTTTTAACTATAAAGTGAAGATTCTATTTAAATAATCGAAAGTTAAGCAAAAATCAAAGACATACAATAATTTGTGTTTCATTATCCACCGACAGACGTCCCCTACTGAACATAGCCCTTCCCAAAAGATCCTCACATCGGTTGTCGTTTGTAGGGGTTAATGAGGGGAGATTAGGACCATTTCCTACGACGCTGGCCCAATGTGTGTTGGTGGGACCCAGAGCCTCGTTTGTTGATTAGCAGGGTGCAGCACCAGCAGATAAGGTTGGCTTGGGTCCCGTGAGTTGTTGCACGGGGCCCCTTAGACCTCCACAACTTGTCTTTAGGGAGAATGGATCTGTATGCAATGCTATTGTTAGTTATATTTCACTAATCAAGCGCGCGATGAACGTACATCTAGCACATATAAACTATTTATTCATCACGGAGAATAGTTTTTACTATACATTTGTTAACTTAATGTGTTTGTCAATATTTATTAAAAAACTTATTATTGCAGTATGCTTACGTGCTACGCCAAGCTCCGCGTCCGCTCGCCGCGGTGGACAGATTCCTACTAAACTTTTGAAGGGTTATTAAGTTTATACACTCACATATTGTAGTTTTCACCATGTTTATTTGTGCTATACCACATAGTTATTTATTCTCGACCCTTGATGGTATTACAGCGTCAAGCTCTCTACATCCTCACTCCGATCCGCCGCGCTATCCATTTTTGTAGTAAGTAGCTGGTGGGTTCAACTGCGGTATCAGAATTCCTTTGCCGTCCAAGCAAACAGTTCATTAGCGATGTCTGTGTCTCTCCTCATCCTCAATCGTTTGACGCGTACAGATACACGGCTGGCGGCGGGTTGGCGGCGGGTTGGGGGCGGGGGAGCGAGTTGCAACTGTAAAACACGAGAGTGCTTCACAAACGATGTAATTCATAAAGCCGGTGCGACCATAAACATCTCATCCGGCGGCTCGTAAAAATATGATTACATTCGCGTAATTACGGGCACCGTCGCGCGCCCTCCGCCCGCCGCCCGCCGCCCGCCCCCGGCTCCTGACCGCTCCCCCGACGACACACACAGCAACCCGCACAGCCCCCGCGCGCCCTGCACCGCGGCTAATGTGCAAAGTTGGAATTGAAATTTGATCTATTTATTGGCGCGCGGCCGTTCGGCGGAGCGGGGGCGGCGCGCGCGCACTCCCGGTCGCGGTGCACGAACTTACTGCAGTTGTCCTATTGCTTTGGGGTTACTACGGCGCGAGCTGAAGCCGGCGTAGCGACTCCCCCCGGGATGTGTACATTTCATTATTATTGCTTTGGTTAATTGCCAACACTGAGTACTTGTTTGCCAGTACCATTGCGCTTAAAATAAAACGCGTTTCGATTTTTCTTATATATCATGTATCAACTTCATGGATTAAAACTATTACTAATTGTCAATCAGGTGAAACATTTTCACCCGTTTCTAGATGAATCCGGACTAAATAAGTCTGGGAGTGGGTTAACCGGTTTAACCGGAATATAAACTCAAATTCGGTATAAATTTATTAGTATATCGGGGTGTCTGTTTGTGGCCTGGCAACCTCCAACCGGATAAAAAGGTTTTATCTTGCTTGATTTGTTTGAAAGATGACCTGACCGACATTATTTGACTAGAATTCAATAATTTGTAAATTACCGGAAATTACAAAAAATTTATCTTTTTTGTTTCTGCAGGCGGTTTTAACACTCATGCTTACGAGAGATGCCATCTAATGCTGCGGTTGTTGTTAAAATCTGATTTTAATTTAATCTTTTTTGTCATCCAAACCAAATCCCGTTTTGTATAGATTTACCACCGCACGGACGCACAGACACCCCACCGCGCTGCAACGAACCCTTTAGTGTCGACTTCCGTAGTGCCGACAGCGAAGGACGGGGGCAGTTAATTTTTCCGTCCAGGTATGACGTGGGAATCCTTGAGTAGAGGGAATAGGCTTGTCCAGACGAATACACTTTACCATTACAGCGGACTTCGCCCACGGGTGGGATCGTGACCGAGCGCTAGGCTATACGAGTATAATTATGAAGACATTGACCGTGCGACCGTTTAAACTTGATGCAATTGAGATGAAGAAGTATAACCCTGGAGGAGCAAGTGGAAGCGCACACTTACACGCGTTACACTTGTTATCTTTTTGGGACACGGGGTAAAAGGAATATTATCGTAGCTACCCTTAACTCTATCTCCGTTGCCACATCTACCCACGCGACGGTGAGTGCAGCGCCATCCACGTGTAAGCGAAGGCGGTTCGGTACAAGTAGCCCCTGAGCTGGCGCTGGTGTCGGTGCCTGTTAGGTAGTTACTGATGACTGTGTTTTGTTTATGAACAGCGACGCCGCTGATCAGGTCAGCTCGACACCGACCTCGCCCCGATGCCGAGTCCGCGTGCACCGCATAATCTCGTCCAGTAAAGCCAAAATATAAATAAATCACTTTGGCTGGTTCTCTTCGCTTCGTGTTTGTTGTTTACATTCACCTTTATCCTACTTCCGTGCTGGTGTGTTGTACCCAAGGAACCGGTTTTATTGTTAAAAATCAGTGTAACATCTGCGCTGTCCTCGTTACGTTAACTTATCACACGGATGATCCGGCGCTGAATGCTTCACAGCTCCAGCCGAACGCGCCGGCGCATGTTGTATTGTCCGTGTGCAATGCACTTACCTGACTGCATGGAGTGCACCCGACGCTCCGCGTCGCTGGCGCTGCGTGGTGTAAGGTTACCTGCGCGGTACGAGCGGTGGGCGGGCGATGGGGTGGATGGTGGTAGTGGTTGCGCGCAGTAATGGCCCATCTGTCGGCGAGTGGGGCAATGCAGAGATCTATTGTCGCGAATGCGTTCAGGGAGGCAATGGGGCGGCAGGGTGGCGGTGCGCGGAGAGCGGCAGGGATTGGGTTTTTTGTCGGCTATCAAGTTTCCATTAGCTAATTTCATATCGATTTGGAGCCGGTGAACGGGCGCGCGGGTGAGCCGGTGAGCCGGTGAGCCGCCGGAAGTTCCGCCCGCGATTCCCAATTGATGGATCGTTTTTATTCCGAGTGTAAACGAGCCGGCGAAGTTTCCAATTCAATTTTTACGGAGCAAATTGGATTGCGGTGCCCGTAACCCAACACTGTGGCAGGGAAACAAAGCAGGGCACTTGTGAACACTGCTCATCATCGCTTCAGGTCGCGCTTCAGTGCAGATATTTCCAAAGCAATCGGAGAGGGCGGGCGCGGGAGCGGAGCGGGAGCGGGATGGGCGCATTTATATTAATTGGAAACGTTAAAGGGAATCGCCGCCGTCACCGAGTTGGGCTCCGCGCGGAGGGTGCGCCCTCCCTGCAACATCTGCATTATCTTACCTAGCCGTCCCTCGCCGAATCAGTTATACTGCACGGGCATTCACCGAGGTGCATTTACCATTCCACCCATCAGAGCTTGCAATTATCTCCGGCCGCCCGCGTTCCAATATCACCTCTCCACTCATCGTAGGACGATTCATATCTCCGAAACTTCCATAACTCACTCTCCCGCTGCGGCTTTCTAAACTATGATAAGTTACATTTAAAGCAGTCGCGGTAAAACAACTTCTTCGCAAACGGGATAGGGTTCAATTTGGCAACAGTGCACCCTGAGGTGCGTGGAGCGCGCACCGTTTAAGCTAAGAGGGTAGTTCGCATGTTGGCGGTTCAATTTATCAAATTTTATACGTCGCAGGGGCAGCGACATGTGCGCCGATGGAGTCCGGACAATTGCTCAGCACGGGGGGAGGCCTGAGGGAGGGGAGCGCGCGCGCGGGACGAGATGTGTGGAAAGGGAAGGAATTAAATATGGGACGCGAGGTGGCTAATGGATTAGAGACAGACGAGGACAGGCCGCGGCGGGCGGCACCTTATGGCACGCAATCGGATTCCGCACATGTGACTCCGGTGGGAGCCTCCGATTGGATCCTGCTCGCTTTGGTGCGTGCTGGCGCACGGGTCCGCGCCGCAGCGGACCTGATAATAATCCGTTTATGTATTTGAAATTACAAATAGAAAAATTTAATAACAAAAGAATTTGGTAAATGCCAGAGCTCATGTTCAGTGGCGTGTTCAGAGAGGCCAAGTCTAGCAGTAAGGTGTTGCAGGCTGTGTGTACTGCATGAGGCGGAGGGATTGTCTTATTAGTTTCACATCATCACATTTTATGTTAAAATTTACTGTAGACTTCTACGGCGAACGATAAATTGAGCAATCACCGCCTGACCCCGGCCGCGGCACACGGAGCTGGACAGGCAGCGCCAGCGCTGGTGCTGCGACGTTATTAAGGCATCGGCACCGGCACCGGCACCTACACCACACTGTGTTCTTGGTGGAGTTAAACGCGGCATTTGGTATTTTTAGGCTGAAGTGTGGAGTGCGGCGTGTAACGTATAATTTATTCAATTACCTACAGGTAGCGCTGGGTTGTGGCACGAAGTGGCGAAGCTAAGCGGAGCCCACAAGTAAAAAGTACAGTCAGCCATTTTTAATGAAAGGGAAGGTACCGGGCGGAGTGTTCCGCTGACGGTGCCGGCTCACCTATTCACGTGGGTGATGGATTGCGGCGGCGATTAGGGCCGGCGCTGACCTGTTCTTTCATATCTCGCTAATGGCCGCCGCCGCAGCCGCCGATACCTACACATCTCATCTCCGCACCGCGCGCTAGATGCGGCTCGCCACTCCGCCGCTTGTGGAGGCAGAAACACTCTCTGCACTGAAAAGATATCGCGTTAAACATGATCGCCATCAATCATTGCCTCGTAAAATTACTTAATAATTCACAATTTCTGAAGACCCTTGCTAACCATAGTGTTCCTCGCAAATTAGTACATACCACAAATTCACCACCAGTTTTAATATGAAGGTCTTTACTAAAGGGTCGATCGCAGGAGAGCATCCCTCTCATTCTTCTAAGTTCTGTATGGTTGTATCTTAAATTGACGTAACACAAATCACTTATAGACAGGTAGCTAAAGTTCAGAAACTCCTGCACGTGAGTAAGGCGGTGTCATGGGCTGACCGATTCGTTCTCATCACCGCCACGTCGACGACCCCTCATCGGATTCAGGCAACAGCTATCACGCTCTGTGCTTGCACGTTCTGGAGATAACCCGGCTGGAAATAGAGAATAGCATTCGACGACAACAAATCCTGTAGAGATCCTTTAATTTTGTAGGTGTCATGTTTGACAAGCTGTGTCTGCAAGTATTTGTGTGTTTCGCGCTGGTTGCGATGGGTGTAACATTTCAAAGAAATACCAAGTTGCGTTGTACGATCCAGCGCTGTGACTCCGTGTGGGCACCTGCCGCCGCCTGCCGCCTGCCGCCGCCGGCGCGGACCTGCCGCCTGTCAAATGTACAAGGGTCATTACTTAGCGTATTACTGGGGCCGTAATTAATTCGCTGAGCGGCGGCCGGCATTGACTTTTTGCCTGCGTCGGGTCGGCGACGTGTCGGCTGCGTATCGGCGGCGGGTCGGGGCCGATACGCGTTGACCTCTCCCACCGCGTGACTGTGTACTTTTGCTGCGCGAAACAATAACTACGTAGCAATTAGATTGAATGTAGTAAAGAGATGCAGAGGCGGGCGGTGACGTCACGCAACGCCTGTGCTGCACCTGGGTGACACTCCATTGCTCCACGAAGCTGCTGCACGCCCAGCGAACTGGTACGTTTACTGATAACAACATGGTGTTACTTGACATCACATACTGTGCACCGCACTGCGCTCTTCTTTTAAACTATAGTATTCCAAGTGCCGCTGGCCCAGCGGCCTCCACCACTGCGCGCACATGGAGCAACTGCTTAGTGCACAAAATTGAAAGTTATCAAATCAGTAAGCTTGTATGCATTAGCAGGTAAGTCCAGTACACCTAGGCAGTTGTTACGTTTTTGAATCAGACCTAGTCTAACTGTATGTGACCGTCATCAGCTTGTACATCATGCCCGACGTCTAGGTTTTCTCGGGGCGCGGCGTGAGCACTAAATCACTGCGCGACAGACAACACGTAATGTCCACGTCACTCAACGGTACCTGGGGTCCTGTAGCAGGATCAAACAGTAATTAATCTCCACCATCCCCCTCCCCCGTCCCAGGGCCGACGGCCCCGCCCGCAGGCCCGCCAGCGACGGCGCGGCGCCAACCGGTTTCAGGTGACCACCACTCGACGAGTACTGCCTGCAAACTCACGTCAGGTATTTCTATGAGGCTGTTTGTTTTTTTATTAGATTCCAGTCGCCGTGGACGCCGCGCCACCGGATGTCCGGTGTCACAGCTCACACTGACGCGAGCGGAAACTAACATGTGTGTGATATCGCACCGCTGCTTCATTGATAACTTAAACCGTAACATCTTTAACGTTCCTCTGCTTATGTTGCTGTAGACATTTTCTTTATTCTGCTTCAGTGTTTTCGTTAGGACGCTAACCTCATCTGCAGCATTCACAGGGAATGTCATCTTGTCTAAGAAGTGATTTGAATGTGGTCAGCTAATTACTGATGTCGATAAAGCGTGTGTATGCGTGTTCAGTGGGGGTGAGGGGAGAGGGTGGAGTGGTTTAGTGTGGTCGGTAGATATTAACAGTAGGGAATAGTTGCGTGTGAGTGGTGGCGGCGGGTGCGGGCGCGGGCTCAGGCGCGGGAGCGGCAGGCGCGCGCTGCTGCAGCGTCAAACGTCTGTTCAGATGCCTCCGTAATTAATCTCACCTCCCGCGTGCCCCGGGCGCCGAGCTGGCAGCGACGCCAGGGCTGGCACGCGCGCACGTGATGGAGTTTACCATAAACTAAATAAATTGTTCTCTGTTAGCGCTATCAATTAAAAAAAGTGATCCAGCCTGCGGGTACTGCCTAGGCCCTCTCGACACACGTAACTTGGCACGTTGCGGGCGTTGTGATGGTGTCCGGAGACTGTTGGACAGGCACGCGCAGTTGACATCTTAGCGTATCGAAACTTTCAGTATTCTGTGAACACAAACCAATTATCTAATGAGCATTACTAAATTTGCACGCGTTTCGTTGCGATAAGCGAGTGTGCGGCCCTGCCGCTGCTGCTGCTGTGTATCTGGGAGCTGTAAATTACAACGCCGCCCTGCTCGTCTCCACACGGAGCCGCATGGCCTGCACTCCGTACGTTATCAAGATTATTGTGACTGTGATGAAATAATGAATAGAAATGTTCTGTTCTACGATAGAACCTTATTACCAATTACCTTTCGCCTGGAGTAACGAGACGTACCTTTGTCGATATAACAATATAGCGATAGTTAAGATGTTTACACGACGTCTTGATATATAGGATATTGTTCTGTTACCCCAGAGAAGTAGTGTTGCTCGGCAGCAGGATTAGATGATGAGATGGAATTTTGTTTGACGGTGTCCGGTAAGCGTGAACTGCTATCAGCAGTACTTGCGAGTACACATAGTCCTGGCATCTGTGGCACTGTATCTGGAGAGTGGACACCTGCACGCTACATCGCACTAACACGTAATTGCGTGGGCGCAGCGACATGCGCTTTATAAATTTGTGCGAGAAAATGAATCGTGGCAATAGCTGGGAATTTATTGCGCGCGTAAAGTGGCTTAGCTGGTGATATCGGCGGCGCGGCGCCGGCACCACGATATTAAGACATCAATATGTGCCGCGGCTGCTGCGGGCCGCACTCTCGCCGCTGCGCTAACGCAATCAAATCGCAGTGAAATCGCAGCCAGCTGGTGACTGCTTCGAACTCGTGGCACAATCAACTCGCAGTGTTTACTTAGTTCACACTTACAGCTAGTAGGTGTTGGACATTAGTCCAGGCCAGTCCAAAGAAAGTTCAATTATAAACATTTATTGGTAGCAGCACGTCTATTGGTATTCTTCTTTTCAGAATTCGCGTCCAAGAGCGAGGAAGTCGATCAAGTTGCTGACATAATATGGGATCACAGCAAGGAACTTAATCCGAATTCAAATTTGTTTATTTAGGTAAAGGTTTACACATCACGCAATCGGACGTGTCGCCGAGCTGCAGAACAGTTCGACAGCGACATATATGTTATAATGCTAACTAATGCTTATTGTTGAAGTAATTACTGTTCCAGGACATGATTTTTTTATTTTTTTTAATCAGCTTTAGCATCGGTTCGTACCCAGTTTATGTTATTGAATAGTTTAGTGGCTTTTAGTAATGTACACCCCGACTGTCCCCGAATCTGTCCAGTGTACACCAGGCTAACTCATTGCGCCGGTAGCTCCACCGTTAGTTGGCGCCAAACCAACATGCCGTTACGTAAACGATTTGCTCCGAGTGTGCCTGCAGCTTGCTAGCTAGGTAAGTGAAGCAGTTTTCATATCGTGCGGAGCGATCCGCGCCCCAGTGATTTATATAGCGCGCACCGGACGTACGAGCAGATGCAGCGCGCCCCGTGCACTCCACCCCACCACCACGACCGCCCCGCACCGACCCGCACCGACCCGCCCCGACCCGCACCGACCCGCGCCAACACGACCCACTCTCTGCCCTCGGACGCACTCCGCTTTCTTATCCTCCCGAATCTAGTGCTTAATACTCGACTTACTTGCAAACTACTGCACATCATCAACATCTTATAAACGCGTTGTTAATTTCTTTAATGAGGAATCTTCACCTTCACCGCGGAGAATTTTGTAATTAAGTATTTCATAATCCTGGCAGCGGGCGGGGTGCCCTGACTGATGACCTTTTTAGCTTAATAGAACTAGTTAATGCGGGACAAAGTGAAATAGATAATTATCGGTAGGCCGTAGAGGACGCGAGGCCTGCGGCTGACCGCCCTCCGAGGAGGACATACATCACACCGACTGACTGATAACTGTCCATAGCGGCAGAGGGCGCCAAGTGAAACGCGCCGGCGGGAGCGGGCCGGCCACTATACTTACAATGTGATCCAACTGGTTCCTGCCGCCAAGTAGTGTGCTCCGCCGTGATTAGCTGACTGGAAGTAGCGAAGCCAAGACGCTGCGCCGACATTTTTTTTTTCATTTATTTTGGCACAAACAGGCATTACAAATAAACATATGAATAGTATAGCGTATAATATTAAGTACACAAATAGCGCCCAATATTATAAATGCTCAGTATGTGCTCCATGTGTTCGTATTTAACCAAAAGTACTTCTCAGTAAACATCTGTATAGTCTACCATCAGTGCGGTCGGTCTTCATGAGCTCTTAATGTAGTGATGACGTGTATTGCTTTTGAAAAGAGACATCTCACTCCTAAAGACCTGCCACGCAGTTGAATTATGTACACGGTTCGGTTATCCCTTCCAGCATGAGTGCTACTTGTTAGTTTACCCTCCCTAGGTTTAGAAAGAAACTTGATCCGTAAAGCGCATTCCTTGATATCTGATAACTGATGGTTAATGTCTTTGTTGTTACTATTGGTCACGATTAGCGATTAATCTGCAATGGAGTAAACACCGCTGGTTGCCCGCTACAACTTATGCTTCACGCCGCACACGGCGCTGACCGGAGGGCCGCACGAGGAAGACCCTCTTTACCTTCCAGTAAAACTAGTAAATAGTCGGATTAACTCCAAGTATAAATCAAGTGGAGCGGGCGCGATGCGTATCGCCGCCGCGATACGGATCTGCGCGTACGAGCAGCGCGACTCGCTCCGACTCCGCCTCTACCCGGTTGCGAAGTATCGGAGATGTTTACATCAGATACAATTTATCTTACTTTGGTATTGTTGCGTTATCCGGCATCTAGTTTCAGCTCACTGCGATATTTATTGCGCCCGCTCACTCATCGCTGGACAAGGATCAATTACCATTCGATACAAATGAGAAATCAAACTATCAGCCGAAGCGTTGAGGTGACGCATCGCGGAGTTTCATCGGAAGCAGGAGCCAGGAGATGGTCTAGTGTTGTAATGAGACCTTAAACTAAATTATACTAATAATAAGGCGTTCGCACTCGACACACGTGGTTGACACAAGAGGTACAGGTGCTACAGTGTACGTACATCAATGAACGTTATGTGAAGACCGTGACGCGGGCAGGACGCTGGGCGCGGTGCGGCAGCAGCTCCGGCACATAATGAGCTCATTAAAAATCGGATGTTTTACAATTGCTTTTCACAAAGGGACGGGGCCGGCCGGCTCGCATCGCCGTAATATCTCCTCTACCCCTCAACCCCTCCACTACTACACCCCGCCGCCCCCGCAATTAAGGGAAGATCACTTTCCATCTGAGAAGGTAAGTCTTATTATTTCTGCGGGGAGGCGCAGGGACGGCCTCGGGGAGCAGGCGCTCGTTAATTAGAAGGAGTATTTTATTAAGGCCAATTTGTTGCGAATACCTGCCAGATTGGCGGGGCTTTGCATTGCGGTGGAGACGATTTGTTTCAGTTTTTTTCCGGATGATTTCTGAGAGTGAGGGAGTGGAGGGTTGTGTCGCGCATTCGAGTGCCGATGCGCCCAGCCGAGAGCTCCACTTAGCGCGCCCGGCGTTATGCAACATAAGTGTTTACCTCGCGGTTGCTCCGCGTAACGCTGCGGGTGCGGTGCGGTGAGTTTTGTACAAAATTAGCTGGTAGATGTCCACTCCTCTGTCTCCCCCAAAGATTCCTACACGAACGGATAGAGATTCATATAGAGGGATTTGCGTCCGCCCGCTTGGCCCCGCCCGGCCCCGCTCGGCCGCCGGTGAGTCAGCGCGTTCCCACGTCGCGCGCCGGCCCGCAATTGTCCGAATTGACCGGTATGCGTGCGTCGCCGTCGTCGTTGACCCCGCCCGACTGTTAATTGTCCCGCGCACCGAACGCGACCGCGCCGCCGTGGAGTCGATATTACGAGAAATATTTATTCCCTCACAAACTTCCTCACACGCGGCACGGCATGGCGCGCAGCAGGCTTGCGATGTACTAGCTTGCAGCAAAGCTACATCGCAACAGCTCGTGCTCAACAGAGTCCAACGATGTTGAAATGTTGCTCGGAGGACAGACGTGACTTATAACGTTGCGACACTGGCTCCGCATTGTTGACAACTGCGGCACGTGGTCGGCGGGCGCACGCGCTACGCAAAAGTGTATCAGAGCCGCCGCGCCCGCGACCACCGCCGATTGAGTGATTTGGCATGGGGCCGCGATAGTTAAATGTTGTATTAAATACTTTAAATGAAGCGCAGCGTTTGTTGCTGTCGTACGCTGTTGCTGGTTGTTTGTGTCAAACGCGAGATAATATGTTAGCAGTAGAAGAAGTACGCGGGGGGAAATGCATTCGCATACCTGCCCTTGCGAGGGCAAAGGCAGGTATGCCCGATTGGCACCGACTAAAATCTTCACGATGTTCCTTCCACCATCGTCGCTTTACGGCAAGGTCACGGGAACACTTTCCCACACCTCTGTAACTCTGCCAGTGCCGGCTGCACCATGTAGCTCCATCTCGGGAGGAAAGACCCCCTTTTCCACCTTTGGAAGGGCGCGCTGGAACATACAACGCGCCGTCCTTTCGGCCTTTAATCATCACCTGGGCGACGGATCTCCCTGAATACGTCACCCAGAAGACATGGGAACTAAAAGACATAACTCTCCCGACACCCTGCGGCAGATCTGTTCTTGGGTTCCGCCGCCAACTGTTACGCAGCTGCAGAGGAGAGAGAGAGCGGCGAAACGCAATACCGACACTCCTCTTGCCCCATAGCCCCACGTCTCGGGCCGGCCGGATAGGTTCCTCTTAGTTTCACCGTGGGTGATCATGCCACGGATACTGAGTCTCACCACTACGACAGGGAACTTGATCGAGGGTAGCAGTAGAAGAAGCACCTAGAGCTTGCGAAAGTCTCATCTCGCACCGGGCATTGTAATTGACTTGGGGGACGGGCCCACATGTTTTCTCCCCCGGCCGCGATGAGGACCTAGGTGACAGCCGCGGACACGCGTCCAACACCGCGCGGTCTACCTGCTCGTGGCAACCTGCCAACAGTTCCATATCGACACGCGTACTGCGCTCTAAACAATACTGTTCAAGCGCGCTGGACGACGACAATGCACGTTATTACTTGTTTACATAAATAATTTGATTAACTTTCATATGATCTATTGCTACGGCCAAAAAGAGAAACATGTTTACTAACCCAAAGGGACGTGGATAATACCTATGATGAAGTCACTTGAGGGGTCATGTCAGTCACTCAATAAGAACCTAAATGGGAGCAGCTGAAGTAGACTCGAAAAAGTAACCTTAACCAAATAAAAGTATGCGCGAGATCATTCCACAAACTAGAGCACCTTGTTATGACTTAACGAGGAGAATCAAAGTAGCGTGTGGTCGTGCCACACACACACACACGCACACACACACACAAACACATATATATATACAGTATAGTAGTATAGTATGTTACGCAGAGCGGTGTTTGTTTCGTGACCGAGTTGTACAACAGCAGCGTGACAACACGCACTAATTCTGGCGAGTCATGTCGCCTATTGACGCGACCAGCACGGCGGAGCGGCGCGGCGAGCGGCGGCAGCGCCCGGTGCCCGGTGCCCGCGCCTGGTGCCCGCTCCGAACCGTTCCTACACTTATCAATGAATATTTGGAGGAGGTTTACTGGTGGAAGGTCTCTGTTGTCACATACCGTCTACGTAGGTACCACCGCAACGCCTATTGCAACCGACAAATAGTATTGTGCACACGTGACTGTGTTCCGGTTCGAAAGGCGCTGTAACTAGTGAAATTACTGGGATAATGGGGCCTCATTATCCCAGTAAATGTTAGGCCTAACATTCTACGTCTCAAAGTGACGAGTGCAATGTGGTGCTTTGTACAACATCCTAATTAACGCCACGTTGTTATGAGTAGACATATCACTTACCATCAGGTGAACGATTGGTTCGTTTTGCCGCTTGTAAAAAACGCTATGAAAAAAAAGTGGAATTGTTAGAATATCATCTAATATATATGCAATCATATCCTGCCGTGACCGGTGTGTGATCATATCCAGCGTGTGTCATCACCTCATTGATTATGATGAGTAGGACCGAGGCGTTACTGGGTGCTGTCGTTATTACTATACTTCATGCAATTAATCTGAACAGTGCGAGGTGCTGAGCGCTACGTCCGTTTGTTACAGGAAGTAGCTAGATAAGATATGACAATAAAACAATGCGTTCATTGCTGTTCAGCATAAAATGCAATTTGTATGAAGGTGGAGCAGTGGATGCGTCGTCCTTGAATGGTCCAACGCTTGTTAAACTTATCCGACCCGGGATCAGCCGCCAGACCTTCGCGGATAAAAGCATTAACAAGGAGTGTTTGTCAGCCGCGGGAATCGTAACACTCGAGCCGGCGATGCATCCAGCGACTGCTGTGATAGCACTTAACATTACGTGGGCATGTTCCGGCCGCATTAACTTGTCATATTTATGCCGCCTTCTGAGTGGTGCTGCTGGCGAGTGCGATAAAGCCAAGTAGTGTGAACGAACAGTTAATGTCATTTCGATTTTTTTCAGCGACGACCCATCGGTCCAGGAGTTGTGTGCGCACTGTGTACAGGACGATACGTATGAACCAACTAGTCTGTGGTGTTCAGGTGGTATGTTAATTACAATCAGGATCGACCCGTAGTAATCCACTGTTCAGCTATCGATAAACCACTACATGGTTTATATGCTCTATCCTGATAAGGAGTGCTTGGCTTTCAGTGTTCTGTGAACTGGAGAATAATAACGGTAAAGTCCATTATTTAGAATACTTCGCCTACAAAAAAGTAAGCAACATATTGTTGGTATTGGCGAGAGACCGGATGCCTGATGATGATTAAGTAAAACACTGGTATATTTTTGAGTTCAGCTCAGCTCAGCTCAGTCCAGCTCAGCATGTTTTGCAGGGAAGGTGTGACGTGAGGGACGTAGATGTCAATGTTTAATTAATATCGCTTGTGCGCGGTGGGTTCCGTTGGTGCGTGCGCACTCTATGAACACGGTTGTTATACGAGTATGTGTTCAGGAAGGCGGCTCGGTGCTGGGTGCGAGCGCGCGCTCGGGACACCTCTCAGGGGCCGGCGCTGCGCGGGCGCCGCGGTGTGATTCACTCGCACAGATGCGACCTCGTTACCCGCGCCGCACTGATGTGTAATGCAGGCTGGCGGCTGGCGGCGGGCATCGTTACTCACCACGTTTGTATGCGCACGCACACATGTATTGCGACCGTTGAACACTTACCGCGGGCCGCTGCAGATGTACTTACTTCAAGGAGTGTCGCGGTGGTGAGCCGACACACACTCACCAGCACCGCGCCACGAGATTCACGTAGAAACAGAGACGCCGAAACTTTAAGTTCGGTCGTTTGTTTCCGGTGGAAGTTTAGGACTGTTTTTAATTTAATTATTGTAGATCATCTTTGCTTTAGTATCCTCACTCGTACAGTACTTCTAATGTTGGTAACTTAAGTTTTTGTTATACTCGTACATGTACATGTAAATATATGAGAGAGATTTTTTACAACTGCGCTCAAGTGCATTCTCCGAGAGACATGACGGCGGAGTGGTCAACTCCGCGTCTGCGACGCGATGCGCGATGCATGGTGCATGGTGCACGGTGCACGGTGTGGGGTGAGCGGTGAGCGGCGTGAGAACCGCTCGCATGTGTTGGATACACACTTGTTCTTTTATTGGCGCTAACGCACAAACATACTCTTTAATTACGCCGTAGGTAGATGTGTTAGTGTGCGTGCGTGCGTACGTGCGTGCGTGCGTGCGTGCGTGTGTGTACGTTAATACATTTTTACGCAACAAACTAATCGTGAAGATTCCGATGCAAGACACTTGAGGTGCACTGCTGCAGAGATGACAAACTAATGATTGATCGCGACGTGTTCACATAACGCTAATAACTTTATATGCTACTTGTGTCTTAAATTGGTTGCCTCCCATTAGAACATACTTTTCTATAATTATTACCAATGGCCCATATAAGCCCATTGAATATAAACCTAAGTTTAAATGCAGGTCTCTGATCATAAACATCGGCAAGTGACACTCCGTTACCCGGTGGTTCTGGGCAGATGATCGCCGCACCTCGTCTGCGGCCACGCCACACCATGCCTGCCGCTCTGGTATATTGCAACAATCATCGGTTCTTTAAGTAATATGGCAGGTTTACTGCCCCTTCATCTTATTTATCCGGTGAGCAGTATTGACGACGGGTGGTAGATCTTTCATATCAGTGACGGTCTCGATTTATCTAGAAGCAAACATCTCCGCCCTGAGTCATTGGATGTTATTGGTGGTGAGATTACTACAAACTTTTAATATCTGAAAGCGACGAGAACTGTATCAAACACATTGCTGCTGGAAGGCGTACTCAGCATAAGGTGAATGTCCTCACCACGTCGCTTCATTGTATACATAAAGGCTTCTTGGCAGTAAATACGACTCTCCTAAGACTTATTGTCAATTTGTGGACCGGCCGTAGCTGCCATGTTACTGTTGTTTATAGTAAAAAAAAATATATATTTTTAATATTGCTAAAATCGTGATGAAGTCGTTATCGCATACAGCAAATCTTATCTTCGCTATAATTCTTGTCTCCCAGTGCAGCGGGTGAGAGCATTGCACTCGGAGCCGGCACAAGCAGCTCTCAAAGTGGTAACGCAGTGGTTTACATTGCCAGCTCCTCGATGAATAGATTTCCAAAGCAACATTATGACCAAAATTATACACACACACACACAAATATATATACATATAAATGATTCGTCAGACGCTAAGGTTTAATATAAACTTTTCCTCATCGAAATCACAAACCGCACCGCTTCATTCACATAAATCATTGTTTCGTGCTCTATTTTTAACTGCGCGTGACATCACCGTGCGCGTGCGCTGCGGTCAGGGCGCCGCCTGCAGCACGGCACCCAACACTTTGAGTACTTGTGATGCACAGGAGCGAAGGCTTCGTACATAACGGAATGCCGTCCTCTGCCGCCGCTGTCGGGGTGATTGCAATGACTTTCTAAAGGTTTGTAATAAATACGACACATCTACACATATTGACAAGTACTCACATTTCATTTTGATAGGGTGCTACATCCTTATAACTGCGGGGCTCTACGCCAGATTGACCAACGATCTGGTGAAGGTCGCGCGGAGCCGTTGGACGCGAGTAGCGTGAGATCAATAGGCGTGGAGATTTTCACGGAGAGTCTTTGTCCTACAGTGGGTGTCTATAGTGTTACACGTAACACATAATATTAGTTTCTATAGTATCCGTTCGCTACGTATAACCGCATTCGTTTAAATAGTTAACTAAAATGAAACATCTGACTAAAAATGAACATCTTACAGATGGCATCGAATTGTTAACTTGTAGCAAGTCTATTTAATAGCTATCTATAACCCGCTGAGACGTAACTGGTGTAACATCATTAAGTACAGGTTATCGATAAGGAGTCGCGACCTTCAGCATCGAGGAACCGACGTCGAGTGAGAGATAACCCGCTGGGTTCGCTACCTACCGGCGCGCGCACTGGGCGAGCGTCGCGCCGCGGCCGCTCTCCGTGTCAATTCAGACTATGACTATGTGAATTAGAGATCAAATGCTCAATGTAGTACAGGTACACGGATGGTCGAGTGCTGGTGGCAGTCGGTGAGCGTGGGGCGTGTGCCTCGCCCGTCCGCCCGCCGCGCTGCGCCCGCCGCGTACTATTTCGGTGCGGTGACGAGGCCGCGCGCCACAACAAAGCTATTGTCTCGGATGTAGCTCAAGGTAAAGTGATTACATTGCATCATCAGGTTGAGGACAATGAGCGCAGAAACTGTTCACTCCCAGGTAAGTTAATACATCCCAGTAGTATGTAGAGCTTTACCCGAGCTTAGCAAAGCAAAGATCATGATCAATGACAGTACGTAAGTTAACGTGAGTCCACAGTGAGTGTACATTACACGGTGTTAAGTGATAACAAGGCCGGGCTAGGTGGGCCGTGCTCATCCAGTATTATTAGCTTCCGTATAATTGAGAGGCTAATCTACTACACAGAGTTTGCAGCTAGCCAGGCGCGGTGGAAACACACCACCACCGAAAAAGGTCACGAAAAGTCGCCCGGGAACGAAACCGGGCCCCCGCGTTGCAAGCCGCCCGGCCACCGCGCCGCCGAGGTAACTTTCATTGTAGAAAAGTTAAGACATGTGATGAAGTTGTGAAGCCGCGCTGCGTACTTCTGCGCGCTTCTGTACTTGTTGACTATTATTAAATTTACATTGACATTCTACTGCCGTTGTGCGTGTCATTGATTTAGTCATCGTCTCCTCTACCGCCGGATGCTGCTGGTGGTGGCGCCGCCCGTGCAGCGCCTCCTCCCTAACGTTGTCGACTGAAAGGTAAAAGCAATCATTATTGTACGTTAATTACATTACAAGATGTACCGCAATCATATGCAAATGTTTGCCAAACGTAAACACTTCGTCGGGCTGGCAGATCGAACCGAACAATAATCCGTTTATAGTGTAACCCCACCGCGCGGGGGTAGTTTCCCGTCCGGGCAAGTTTCTAAGCAGCGGTCGGGTGCGGCGCGCAACTGTGAGCCTCGGGATGGGTCGGCGACCAATCAAAGTTTCAGCTCTTTCTCACTAATCAATTACTGAGACTTGCAAGACAAGCATTCGTGCGGGGCAAAGGTACCCCCGCCAGGTCCGGAGCACTTCAAAACGTGGTTATTGAAATTACATAAAGAGAGGTCTAATGATGAAACCCACTTGCATCTGTTAACACTCCTCCATCTGAATGGTACGTTCAGGATTAATGTTACCATAAAACATCCACTGGAAGCAGCAAATTGCTGTTACAAAATTATTTTGTATATGTTCACCATCGGTTGCTGATGCGTGAGGAGTGGTGAACACGTCACGAAACTGTTTTTAACGGGGACCCATTCAAAATGACATTTATTAATCTCTCTACTATAAATGCATTAAGTGAACTTTTTATAAATAACATTAGAACACTAAGTTTTGTCTGTTTGTCTATTTGTATTTACGTGTAACTTATCCCCGTACAACTCCAGCCTCACAGACACATTTGCATCCGTTTGCGTTTTGTTTTATTTCGTGGAGTTGTTTGTATTAACCCCTGCCGTATTCCAACCCCGTAGTATAGGATACAAATGAGCCTGTGTGATTGGCAATCTTCTTCATTGTGTCTCAAGTGCAACTTCTTACCACGCTGTTAGTGCATGTGCATTCGTGTGCGGTCTGCTGCCGCCAGCGGTACCTTTAGGCCTCCCGGAATTGAGGGCCTTCAAAGAGGTAACATCGCGTAAACCTTCTGCGTTTGTCCCACTTTTATATTAATAACCACTGCATCATTCAGCGACCAACCACAAATTACTGTACTTAGTGATGGTATGCGCTCGTATTAATCCATACGGGTAGGCCGTCCGCTGAGCGCAAGGTGGCCGAGGTGGCCGCGATGGCCGCGATGGCCGCGGTGGCCGGCCAGGCATTGCTCACTCGCCTGGAGATAATGCTAACCATTCGCCGGCATTAATTAAATTCACCCCCAAGTCAGCCTGGACGGCGGTAGCGCAGTCGACGTGTTGCGGTCCGTTCGTGGCAGCCGCTGGCGCAAGCTGTCCACGCTGTCCAAGCTACCCACGCAACCCACGCAACCCACGCAACCCACGCAACCCGTTACAGCAAAGTAAGAGCATCAGTATGTTTTTTTTTATTTGTGTGATTTCCATATTTTTGTTAGAAGTCCACAATGAACACAATATACCAACAGATATGTTGTATATTACGATATTACGATGTTACGATATTTACGATATTTACGATATTTACGATATTACGATATTTACGATATTACGATACCTTCGATTGTTTAAATTTTAAACATTTTCTGAACAACGACGAGTCGTTTATAACTAACCATTATGTAAAGAAGGACAAGGTATTGCTGCCAGGCGCCGAGCTGGTGCTGGACGTGCTGGAGCGACGCGTAACGAGTGCGCGCCGCTGCTTGCCGCACGCTGCCCGAGCTGTTGGCCGCTAGAGCTGGCGCCAGTTCCAGCGTAAGTTCGCTTCTATATATAACTAGAACTTAAAGTGGTTACGTCTGTATGTGGAGTAAACTACTGGCAACTTCCTAACCAACCTCCCGTCTCGACCCGTTTCAACTTCCGGTGCCGTTTTATTTGTGAACAGTTGCCGTTTTATACTCTCGCCGAGTTAAATTTAAACTGCTACATTTAGTTATTATCTCGACGTGCTGCAGCCCTTCGGGGATCATTTGCACAGTGAGTTCGGAGTACTCATTTTCTATGAATTAATCACATAGTTTTAATTAAGCCACGCGCGGCGCTACGAGTGGAGACCTTAAGTCGAGGACTTAAAGGTTTCTACTTACAGGTTTCCTACTTACAGGATGATGAACGTTCGGATCATTTGCTGCGCGGTGAAACTTCCACCAGACGTCTGCTTTTACACCAGCCCAGAGACCCAACGATTTCAAGTTTATATTGATTGGAACGACGCTGTCCATTAACGACGGTGCGACGGAAGGAACTAGTGCAACCGTAACGGCCGACTTCAAGCTTCATCAACCCGTAGGTTCGGTGATTCCAGGTCCGTTGCCCGTGTGGCGGCACGTTGCTTGAATCGCGGACACGTTAACGTAGCGGGGCGCGCAGTTCCATCCGGGCAGCTCTCTTCTCAACGCATCGCCAGGAATGCAACCCAACATTAATTGCGTCAAATATTTGCACTCGGATTTGTGCGCACTGATCAGCACCCATCGGCGGGGGGGGGAGCACCGAGTTGTTCTCTGTGTGTGTGTTGGGAGAGGAGAAGGGAGATGCCAGTTTACCTACCTAAGACGGCGGGTCCGCGCACCTCGCGCAATTTGCCGGCCAGTCGCCGCCGCTGACCCCCGACTTAACTCCAAGGAGCTCCAGTTTACATTCCGTGCAATTTCGTATACAGGGTGAGAGAAATGTAAACTTATAAAAAGTATTGGTTCATTTAAGGGTTGTTTTAAATTAAATTACACGATATTGTATTGAATCGCAGCCGACACCGGTTGCTAGTGAACGTGTCAGCGAGGAGCGCCCGTGCGGGGGCGCGGGGGCGCGGCGGCGCGGCGGGCCGGCTCTGTGTCACGGCATACTGATAAGTTTGTTTTTATTCGGTTACTGCGCAGCTTTTGGAAATTAAGAAGTTAAATAAAAGTGCAGCAGAAATGTACCATCTCTTTAAAACGGCATCCTTATTCATTTTAGTAAATATCAGTAAACTGCTTGTCAAAATTAACATTAAATAAATCTTTTGGAGCAACCTGTATATATTCAATACTGTTAAGAAGAAAGGCACACACGGCGCCCCAAACTTTAGGCAAATAACACCCTCCACCTCCGCATCCCCTCCGGCCCGGCCCGCCGCCGGAGGTCCGAGCGAGAACAATTTCTTAATAGCCCATAACTCGGCCTTAGCCGCTTACGTGCCCGAATTACTGTCAACTTTGGACTTTGCAGCGCGCCGGGCGGGTGCGGGGTGGGCGGGGTGCGCGCGGAGCGACACTGCGATGGGGGCGGAGTGGTACTTCTGGTGATGGTGGTGGTGCTACTGATCATAAACAGTTGCCCGTTTATTGCTCCACAGTTTCAAGTTGTCACTAGTGAAACGCGATTCAGCAGTGGATCAGTGGTTGTGCAACAGCTCCGCAACAGCCCCGCAACAGCCCCGCAACAGTCCCGCAACAGCTCCGCAACAGCCCCGCAACAGCCCCGCAACAGTCCCGCAACAGCCACGCAACAGCCCCGCAACAGCCACGTTGTAGCACGTTGTCGACCTGCAAAGTGCCACACCATGTACGTCACACAAAGAGCTACGCATGTGCGCGTGCGGTCAGGTGGTGCGGTGAACTTCGCCTTGCCGTGGTGGAGGGGCGGGAGGGGGGCTCGCTAGCCGTGGCTTCATCGCCTACGGTGAAGCTAAAAGGAACCTCCGGCCGGCCCGAAGTTGCTGCTCTAACTGGGCACCGTGAGCTCACCTAGGATGAGGGCTGCGGAGACAGATCTGAACTGCCCTTTGTAGCCGTGGTGGAGTCGCACAGGAAGAAGAGTGTCGATATTGCGTTTCGACGCTCTCCCTATTCTCCGCCGTCGTATAACGTATACCCTGGCGAGGGCAAGTATGCGAGAGCATCCCCCCACATAAAACCGCAAACGTGTGTTGCACTCGTGCTTCGAATGGCATATGATATTTTTAAGGCTGTAGCGCGTCGCAACGCACTCCATATTGCTTGTATACACATGCACATGCACATGCACATGGTTATAACAATTTATTGATGACGGTCATAATTATAGATGTAGCGCTACCGCCGCCATTTAACAACAAGTGGACGGATGTGTACCAGTGTGTGTGTACGTGTGCGTGTGCGTGTGTGTGCTTGTGCGTGTGCGCGTGCGCGTGTGTGCGTGTGTTTTATGCGCGGGAGGCGGGTGTCGTTGTGGAGGGGGAGGCAGTGGCAGCTAGAACTCAACGAGTGGTATTCTTATCCAATGTAATCACGCGGGAGCTACAGTATTCGTTCCGGACAAGAGATGCGCCGCGGCCCCGGCGGCGGGGGCAGTTTGTCAAAGCGGCGGAAGCGGTCTACGAGGTCGCGGCCGCACGTTACTTCCGGCCGCCCTGGGCCGCCCACTGCCGCCGGCCACGCGACACGTATTGCCAGTTTCCTGTCGAAACAAATGCTACGATAAGATGATGTTTTCGCTCAGCCGCTCCTCGCTCCGCGGTGGGTGTCCAGCTTCCCGGCCCCCACGTGGATCAATCTGTAATGCTGATAACATATGACTCAAGTATTATCAAAAAACAAATCTTAAACATATTCGCATACAAACTTCGATCATCAATAGTTGGTGAAAGTGTGTATTGACTGCTGTATGGCTGTGGTGGCGGACTAGGTTCCTCTTCTCCAAAATTGAATCTCAAAGAAGAAGACCAAGGGTGCAATCACTGACCAGCGCACGGGTAGCTCAACAGATACTGCGATGTGTTCTTTCAACCCTCGATAGAATATTCGATCGCAATAGTTTTGCGGCCTTGAATGGATTATTCATTTATTAAACCTCTACACGTATGAATATTGAAGGGTGGTACAAAAATTTAGTCACCCTGTGGCAACCCTTAATTGTCAGCATCCCAAACTACTCTCTCTTAGCTTATTTCCTGAGAACGAGCATGGGGGTTTCGTCGGCCTGCGGCTAGTTCAGCCGGCGAGCGGCGCGCATGCGACTGTCACCTCTCCGCCGCTACGCACAAGGGTGCTGACGCCGCCCAGCCACCCCGAGCGGGTCAGTGTCGTGTGTCGGCGTAATTAATCCGCGGAGGACATGCGGCAGGTCAAAAGGGCGGAAGCTGACCGCGCGGCGTGCGTACTTCCGGCACGCGTCACGACGTCTTGCGCCGGAAGCAGCGACCGCGGCGGCGGCAGTGATGCTCGCGGCTGTCCCGACGTCAAAGGATTTAGAGAAGGCGGAGGCGGCGGCAGCTCTGACGCAGAGGTCACCCGGCAAGTGTCTCCGCGTTGTTCTGATGCTACATCACAAGAACAGCGTATAAACGCTACTTATACAGTTAATTATGAAACTAAAACTAAGTGCAGCGAGCTCACCTGCTTGTTGCGCGGCCTGCGGGACTGGGGCAGGGGCTGGGACTGGGGGTGGGGATGGGGTTATGGCGTGCGGGATATCTGAAGTGCACGACATGATTTTTTAGTTGTCTGTCGTAAAATATAATTAAAAGAATCTGCGGAGCACTCAGACCAGGTGCGCCGGTAGGGCGGCGGGCGGCGGGCGGCGGGCGGCGGGCGGCGGAGTGTCCACGCGTCACCGAGCAAAGGAATGGAAGAACATCAAAGCGGGCTCTTCAATTAGCCAGCTAATTGGCTTGACCGCGCGCCACGATTTGTCTCCGGACGGCTAAAATGCTGCAATAACGACATGAATATTAGATGTACTGGTGTAGCGATAGGCGCCGCTGAGATGCATGGCCGCTGGCACTGGCTTCGATCAGTTGGCGCGAGGATGTGTGGCCGCTGTGGTCAGCATACCCCACGCACATCAAGAGTCGGGTAATTGTTCCACTAGGACGACCTCCTCGTGAGCTGGCAGGTGTTTCGCTGTTTATGATCCATAAATTAATGAAACCGTAAATTTTTGTTCTCATTTTCTGTCATAGCGGAAGTTGGCGAGTTGGAGGTACGCACACTGCGACAGGCAAACATTAGAAGATATATAGAGATATATAAGAATGTATAAATTGTGCAGATTTATTTAATAGAAACGTTTTTAATTATTAAAGGGATGTTAGAACAAATCAGTATATCTGTTCCAATCTTTTATAAATATCGAGATAGTCACCTTTACTTAACCTGTAAAGGTTCAGGTCTGTGAACCCATTTATTTATAACATGTGCAGACCAGGCCGCAGCCACTGCGACCCCGTGATCTCGAAGTTTTGCCTTTAAATCTCTATAAACAGCTTCACGTATTAAACCGATGGCTCGTGCCGCGCGCCCGCCGAGTTTTAATTTATTCAAAGTATCATTTTAGAGCTCGCGCTGCGCGCGCAATGCGGATTTATTATTCGGATCCAGACAAAAAGTTAGATGAATTTCACTTGTACTGAAGTGTCCGTCTGGAGCACCCCCGCTCGCTGTGCAGGGACCGAGGATCATAATTAAGTATAGCGGCAGGGCGCTTTTCGCTCCATAAACCTTTACATCAATGCTGCACTGCGCTCCAGTCCAGCCTCACCCCGCCGTCTGCTAGCCCATCAAGAGTTTGAACTTTAAATGCAAACCGTTGGTAGGATGCTCTGTCGACATTGAGAAGAATCTCTGTAGGTTACCGCAATAATTTCAGATGGAGAATGAACCTCTCGTATTCATCATTACATCATCCGCAGGTGTTTGCTGTGAGGATATGCGAGGAGTCGGAAACACCGCGGTATACTCGCGTTAACCATAGTTCGCGCCATTGCCGGAGGGTAAGGAGTGCACCAATACAGATCCTGGAAGTTGTAACTAAATTTACGTCCGAAAAAGGCGGTTGAGGGCTCGTCTGCCTGCTGGACCTGAAATTGAAGAATGTTAAATATTTTGTTCGTATTGTCTTGTTGCATATATTTTCTTTTAAAAATGCGTGCGTTTCGGAGAGATGAAGATCTCAATGAGAGATCACGTGAAGGTGTTGGTGCTCGTGCTGCTGTCCTCTCCGTGAACAGTGTGGATTGTTGTGTGCCCGAATTGTATGTTTATAATGAGGGTTAATAAATAATAAACAATAAATAGGGAGCAGACTATTGTATAAGGAGCAGTGACGTTGAGTGTCTATCTACTGTACTGTGATTTAAGTTAGTCACGTAAACAATACCTGATTAACCTTTAAATGTTGTATTTGTTGGATTTTAACCCATTAACTATAGTTATTGGGTCAGTATTAGTGTTGACTCTTAGGTGAAAGTAAACAGGACAGTAACTTATTTAGATAATTGCATTGAATGTCTTCATTAACATTATCTCCGGTGATAGTGACATAATAGTTAAGTAATCGCTAAGTACGCTACACATGTAACCTCAGCTCAACACATCTTCATGTTACAGAATCATAACGCTAATCCCTTCCACACAATGGGTCAATAGTTGGTTATTATGTTATAATAAGCTTGCTTCGTTAGAAAATGAAACGATTATTAAAAAGCTCCAATGTAAGTACTTTGCAGTAATTAATTATTTATCCGTTTCCGTAAACTTGCAACGGCTTGCGTCACAAACAGTTTTAGTTTTAGTTTTAGTTTTAGTTACATAGAATAGAAGCTCCATTCATTGTTTACCAAGTTACCCTTGATGAGCCTGTTTGCGTACTCCCTCATAAAATGTAGAATAATTTGCATTCAATTTGTTTCTAAGTTTAGTCAAGTTGTGTATTTTTTTCTTAAGTTTTTTGATCTGTGATATCTGTAGTTTGTTGACAGTAGATTGCACTACTTTTCTATGTTTTTTATTAGTAAATAAATTTTAAATTATATTAAATATGACCCAGGGGGAGGGTGTGCTTGCCTGAGGTGCGCGGGGAGGTGTCCGGTGCCGCGGCGCATAAAAATGTTCGCTAATTTGATTCCGCTCGCGACCTCCAACATCCGAGCCGGAGGTCTCCGCGCGAGGGGGAACACAAACACCATTAAAGCATTTCTATTAACCTGGGGGTCATTTCACTCCGTGTACCTCTCCAGTTCATATGAATTATGCATCGGCGGATGCTGCGGTCGCTTCGGCAACTTCTGTTACGAGCAAGTTGTTTTAAGGTTTTGTTACTGAAGAAAATTTTCCTCCATCATCTCTTTACAGGAAAAATTCTCGCAAATTTATCAGATTTGTTTTTCATAAAAACACGCAGTCAGTTGCGCTCCCCTACGTAAAAGTGAGTTAACGTAATATTAATGCCCGTTGGTGGTGGTGGTGGTGGTGGAGGTGATGGTTAGATTATTTAATGTCTGTGCGTCTGATGCAGTCATTACTTCTGCCACCAACAGGTACTCGTATTAATCCCAATATATATCATTGCAACTTGGAAGGAAAATAACCTGTGAGATTTGGAAATTGATGTCTTATGCAATCGTACGAGCTGGACCGCGTCCTGCATCCTGTGTGTTATTAATAAATAAATAATATAAATATCTTTATTAACCAAAATATACGTAATGTATTATTGATGTAATACGATGGATTGGATTATTGGTGCACACCAATTTACGCCGTGTGAATTGTGGACGGTCGTGTGGTTGTAGCGGAGTGGACAAAAAAAAACCTTTGTGAACAAATCTTCAGAAACGTTGAAGTTGTCTGCTGACGGCGAGTCCTCGCCGAGTGGCCGGACAGCAGTTCATTAACTAAATCTTTATTTAAACGCAAGACGCCTCGAAGTGAGTTTACTCACAAGTCCGCCGGCCGGAAGTCACCGCTCTCGAGTCCGGAGGCAGTTCTCTAATGAAACAGCACTCGAAGCGGCTAACGAGGCGCCCGCTGCTGAGCTTCGACCACCCTTTGCTGTGCAGCTCCGAGATTCGCGACAGGGTTGCCACTTCAAACGAGTTGTGGCGCGCAGTCGGCGGGATATAATATTGCAGCCCTGGTAGAACACAATCTGTTGAAAGAATAAATATTATAGAAAAAAGTTCTTCTAAAGGTTTAATCGGACATGTTAAAGTATGATGCAACCCAAACTGCAACCCAAGAAACGGTATCCTGGTCAGTTTCAACTTGTGGACGGCGGGTTCTTGAAGCCGAAGCTAGACTGTTCTGGGAGAGCAGACTTTTCGATCCGCGACTTTGTCACTTAACAGGGCGTTAACTTCGCACGCTTAGAAGTAGTACTGAGTCCGGTTGGTGATGTTGACACATGGGCAGCAGAGCGCAGCCGGTGCGCGAGGAGCCGGCTGCCTAAACCAACACGCGCACTGTTTTTAAACAAACATCAGAGGGAGCTGAGACGTTGGACAATTTACATGTTGTAATTTTAATTAGGGCCCGGCGACCGCGGCCGCACCAGCCGGCGGGGCCCGCACAATGGGCCTACGGGACCCTTGCGAATAGTTTCACCTAATGTTAATTTAATCCAAGACGGACAATTCGAGGAAATGTCGAAAGTTGGCGTCTTGTAGTGCGGCGCGCACCGCGCGACCCCCGCCACCCCCGCCGCCGCACAGCGCTCTCGTCGAATTACAATGGTGTGTCACAAACACGCACACACACGCATACACGCACACACACGTACATACACGTATATATATATATATATATATATATATATGTGCGTGTGTGTGTATATATGTATATATAAACATGTTAAGCTTGTCGGTAAGACTATAATTGATACAACTTTTTTATTATCGGAGTTCATTTTTGCACAAATTTCGGACACGTGACTCACCGAACCCGCTCAGCCAGCAGACCGGTGACGGGCACATCCTTCCATGACGAGTGCATAACATTATATACAACATCATGTCCCAAGTGGTCTGCTTAGCTCGCGGATACCGGATCCGCGAGCCCTGAGTCCGATGAAGCTGCAATGGTTGTCAATAAAACTGCGGCGAGAACATCACCATAAAAAAAAAGTGGTCTGCGCAGTGTTCAGCCGCAAGTTATGTTTACGGATGTGTAATAAATAGTAAATCTGTATAGAATCAGTGGCAGTGCGAAGTGCCCCGGCAGCCCAGTGCGGACACGGACCTCTCGCCACGTGTTAAGCTGCCAGTGTATAATTAAGGCGAATAATTCACGGCCTCCATTTAACCGGACTTCTGACCCCTCCCCATCTCCTCAACACCCTCCTGGGGGTGGAAGGGTGCCGGTCAAACCTGTCGCCGCCGTCTTGAGAAGTTTAACTGCGACCCCCTTGGTAAATCGCCATTTGTTAATTCATTTACGATACTTGATTCTAGGACACACACACACACAACATTAAATGGTATATTATATGTTAGAGAAAGGTGAAGGTGCAATAGTATGTCGAAAGTATGATGAAGGATAGGATGATAGAAATGAAGGATTTGACTGGAATGGCAGGAAATGAATGTGGGAATAAAACGGCTGGGTGCATTATAGGAATAGCAAAAGGTGTGCTAGGAGAGACGAAAGGTAAAGGAAGAGAAACCTGGTGGTAGAGTGAAGAAGTGCAGAAGGCCTTAAAAGAAAAGAAGAATGCATTTAAGAAATGGCAAGGTGTGGAAGGAAATGAAAAAGATTTGAAGAAATATAAAATAGAAGTATACAAGGAGCGTAAGCGATGAGCAAAGAGAGCTATCGCGATTAACGAGAAAAGCTGTACCATTCTCCGGACAGCCCGCAAGGACAAAAACAACTGTTCTGGATAGGAAGAGAGAGAGAAAAGAGAGCAAGGGATATTAGTCATATCAAATGTATAAAAGACGATGAAGGAAAAGTATTGACGAATGATGACGATATTAAAAGACGATGGAAGGAATATTTTGGAAGACTGATGAACGAGGAGAATGTCTGGAGCGGAGTATTGAAAGGCGTGCCGGCCAACATGGGTATGGTGAGGAAGATTACTATGGATGAAGTAAGAAAATCAGTGCAAGGTATGAAGAATGGAAAGGTTGTTGGGCCGGATGAAATACCAGTGGAGGTATGGAAGTTGTAAAAGTCGGATGGATGGATGTGGCTGACTTTATTCTTCAACAAGTTGTAACGAGAGAAAGCGATCCCGGATAAGTAGTGTAGCAGTTCACTGGTACCCATCTTTTAAAACAAGGGTGATGTCCAGCTCTGTAACAACTATAGAGTTTTATTCCTTTTTAGTTCGCATAGTATGAAAGTATGAAATAGAATCTTAGCGGGAAAACTGAGAGAGGAGAGCCAGGTAGCTCGGAACCAATTCGGATTTATGCTTGGGATTACAGACGCCATTTTTGCTCTCGCCAACTGTGTAAAAAATACAGACGTGCGCATAAAAACCTATGCATGGTGTTCGTGGACCTCGAAAAGACATACGATAAGGTTCCGCGAAAAGTTCTGTGGCGGGCTCTGAAAGTGAAAGGAGTGCCTGGCCTGTACTGTCGTGCAAGTACATGCATCCGGTCCACTGCTGGCGAAAGCGGCAGTTTCGGGGGCTTGGTGGGCCTACATCAAGAGTAGGCAATAAGTCCGTGTCTTTTCCTCCTGGTAATCGATGCACTGACATCAAACATATAGGAGGAGGGACCCTGGTGTATGCTTTTTGCCGACGACATCGTATTTGTTGGGGAAGATGACCGCGAAGGTGTAGAGCAGGTTGGACAAATGGCGAAATAAATTAAAGAAGGCTGGGTTTAAGATCAGCAGGACCAAAACTCAACGTTTGCTCTGTGACTTCGGCGGTCCACCAGCTTTCTTCCAATCGCCTTAAATGGTGTATCCCAACCAACCTGCTCCGATTTCAAGTACCTAGGTTCACTCATACAATGCGACGGCGGTATTGATCGAGATGTGAGAAGCCGAATAAATGCAGGTTGGATGAAATGGCGACAGGTCACTGGGACGACTTGTAATCTACGAATGCCCCTCAAACTTAAGGGACAGATTTACAAGTCGCTCGTTAGACCTGTCGTATTGTATGGTGCTGAGTGTTGGGCCACCAAGCGTTCGGATGCAAGGAGGTTACATGTGGCCGAGATACTAATGTTAAGATGGATGTGTGGTGTGACGAGGATAGATAAAATTAAGAATGAGTATATTAGAGGAAGCCTGAAAGTTGCGCCAGTGACAGAGAAGTTGAGGAGCAAGAGGTTAGCGTGTTCCGAGCATGTTGTGCGGAGGGGTGAAGGACATATAACAAAGAAAGTAATGAGAATGAACGTGGATGGTTATAAGGGTAGAGGAAGACCGGAGAAAGTGTGGATAGATTGTGCGAAAGATGACATGCGTAAGAAGAGTGTGAATGCAGATATGGCGGCTGATAGAGATATGAAAGAGAAGTACATACTGTGCCGACCCCACATAGCTAGCGGGAGGAAGAAAAAGACTTGTTTCTAGAACACACGAGTCCGCATCTAGCTCGCAGCGGTTTGGTCAACTAATGTCGTCATCTGAATAAACTTTCCAAATATTTAACATTAGCGTTAGTTATTTTTTACTCACTACCCTCACTGGGCGTGGTACGGAGAGCATTTAATTGAAACGCGCAATTAAATAATATTTAACTGTTTATGTCTGATGACGGGCACGACCTGGCGATGTGGACTCATAAACATCTTAAATAGAGTAGTGCAAGTAATCGATACACTCACCGACTGACCAACGGGTGACGTGCCACTAGGACATCTAAAGTAATTGAGGGTGGAGGACCTTATCGCTCAACAAATGAACCTGCGTGGAACAGCGTATGACTCAGCGATGGTGCCTAGGAGGATAAGGTTCCTCCTCAGACACATGTAACGCAAAGTGTAAAGGGGCAACAGTGCGTTCTACAAGAGATCCCGGAGCCTCTCCGGATGCACTGATGCAGACCACCGAGGGGGTTTTAGTGTAGGAATCTCACGTAACTTTGACTTCCCCCCCAGAAGCAGGGTATTTATCGAAGATTTTCTCACCAAAAAAAGGACACCTAAGAGAAAATCATAAATAATATTTATGAAGTTCTGTTGCAGGAGACACGGGAAACGTCCAGGATCCACGACGCGGCGTCGTTCGCTGCGCCCTTCCGCTGCTGCCACGCTATAAAGGTTTAATATGAAGCCTTAACATTTGTCGCGCCGCGGGGCTGCGGCGGTGCGGGCGGAGCCGGGCGGGGTGTGGGCGGTGGGGCTGGGGCTGGGGTTGGGCTTGGAGGTCGGGGTGGGTAGGTGTTACCTCGTACAAGGAAGGCAAATTTAAAAAAGAGGCGACACACGAAATATGTTTATAAGGAGCAGCGCGTTTTGATTTATTGCGGGCGCGGTGCGGCGCGGGCGCGCGCATCCAGCTTATGACCATATCAGGATGTTATAATGTTTATATACAAGTGGTCGTCATTATCATCATCATTATCAACACCACCAGCCGGTAGACGTCCACTACTGGACATAGGTCTCCCCGAAAGACCTCCATGTTTGTGGGGGTTTATATAAGAGGATCTGGCAATTTCCCACCATGTTTTTTTTTTTATTAACGTCTGTAACAAAATGCTAACGGAACGCACACCTCGGAACTAAGGGCCGGTAACGAGGTAGTGTCGGACTTCAACCGACTGAAAAGCTTTACACGGTATTCCATCACTTCCGAAAGTATGCACGAGGGTCACGGGATAACATCGAGCAGTTCTTCCGCAACCCCCGATCAGCGCCATTTCTCATCATGTTGGTTCAATGTTGTTTGGTGGGAAGCCGAGCCTCGTTCCTTGATTAGCAGGGTCCACCGCGAGCAGGTAAAGTTAGCTTGGGTACCGTGAATTGTTGTGCGGGACCCCTTACACCCCTCAAGTGATATATCACTTCAAAATTCATGTCATAGATATTTAATTTGTTATACCCACGACCCCGGATGTTTAATGCCTACATCCTCCTTGACTCCTGTTAGTATACGTTAGTCAGAGCTACCCAGGTTAGGTTCATTACATCCAGCTGTGTTCATTACATTCTTGATTTTCTATTTGTTAATAGTCAGTCTGTCTGTAAATATCACAGTTGACACGAATGTTCATCGCTGGAAGACGTAGAGCCGCTGCTCGCCTGTGCCCGGGACCGCCCGCTGGATGCTGCGAGTCACAAAACTGCAAGATTTATATCCGGGGCCGGCTTCGAACTCATTAGCCGCGCAAAACTCGCGGGATCACACACACAATCCACTTTGTGCGCGGGCGCTGCGCTGTGTGTATGTGTGCGTGCGTGTGTGTGTGCGTGTGTTCGCTTGCGTTCAGTCGTTACGCACTTGACTTGCAGACAAGTCGCTTTAAAACAATTCTAGATGCCCGATGCGGCAAGTGTTACGCCTGCCCGTGACGTACACACTACGGATGACACTGGTGCAATGGTTGTACACGGTGACACATGGCACACAACGAGTACATACGTGTCCAAAGCGTCCTTCAGTAGTCGACTCAATTTTATACTGGTACAACGACGACGGCGACCAGGGCCACGGATCACGTCATATAGTAAAAACATTTAAATACAAGCACCAGGATCCAACAAAATATAATTTCTTACTTTGGTTTTCATTAAAAAACTTGAAAATAGGTGAAGGACTGCGTAATGTCCTCGTCGCGCCGCGTCGGTGATGCATTGCGCGTATTTGGCTCGAGGATGCAGTTCCGTGGAAAAAAATGTTAGGGTCCCGTGTTAATCATGTTCGTATGGCGATATCGCGCAATAAAGCAGGGCGGGTGCCAACGCAATAAGCGCTGTGTCTTCGTGGACGTCGCGCCACCACCCTCGCCCTCGCCCCCGCCGCACCTGCCGGGGCTGCTGCGGTACAAAAGAAATAAGTGTACCGCACTAGTGAGACGAGCCAAGCTCGGCCCGGGGCGGTGGCGCACGGCACAGGCTGCACCTAGTGCGATGACCCCGCGGGACTGAACCCTAGTGATGACTCTTCCTTAAATACAATGCCGGTGCTTCGTGAGGTGCAGGTAGCGCAACGCACGCGCCGGGTTCGAATCCGCGCGCGAACTGGTAACGGTTTCTTTAAGTCGCGGACCCTAAGAGGGAAGGTGTCATTAATATTCTGTAGGCAGTAAGAACATCGGTTGATTATGTTGTGTGACGAGGTTCCGGCCCCGACCCCGGTCCCGGCCCCGGCCGCGGACACGGCACCGTGGCGCGGCAACCTCTGACGCTGCAGCCGGCTAGCGCCCGCCGTCTGCCGCCTGCCGCCTTTCAGTCGAGTTAAAATCACGCGAAGCGATTGTGATGCAAATGGCGCAGAGACGAGCGGGGGCGAACGATGGCGAGCGGGGGCGAGCGGGGGCGAGCGGGGGCTAGCGGGTGCGATACAATCCACGCACTTACGCAAGAATTTATAATGCACTTTTTATATGGAGTTAAGTGTTGCGGTTGTTGGGTTGAGGGGTGAGGGGTGGGGATAGGGGAGGTGGCGTTGCCGCGAATCACGTTATTATTTATGTTAATTGTGACGGTAAGCGGCGCATCGCGTGCAGGCTGCTGCCACCGTGCTGCTGCTGTTCATTTTATTTTTAATAGAAAATGTCCTTTGAATAGAATGAAAGTAAAGATATTCCGTCATCAGTTACAGCAACAAGGGCGTTACAGGAACTCGTCTTAGCTGGTGTGGGGTGCGGGATATGGTGTGCGGTGTGCGGTGTACGGTGTGCGGAGTGCGACCTTTCCATCAGACACCGCGGTAATTGTGCCACTTTACATAATGCCTATTTTAGTGGCGGCGGCATTTTTCAAAACACCCGCCCTAATGAGTCGTGAACGGCGCTGATGTTCGCTAATGCGCGCCAAGTGGAGCCGCGCCCGCCCGCGCCCGCCCACGCCCGCGACCAGATTTATTGCTGAGGGTAAGTGAACATGATCGCTTTCCCCACCGGGGGCTCGCCGGTGCAATATCCCAGTGATGATCCGATTCCTCTTGAAGAAATTGTACGAAGCGTCAATTCATCAAGTCTAATCTGTTTAGTCATAACACGAATGACACCAGACAATTAGTACTGCGAGGCAGAAACTCGTGTACCAGTTCCTCGTCCGTGTACTCTTCAGCTTAATGGCTACACCATATATTACGCGTTTTAAATTGGTCACTTGGCTCGCGCACAAATTTATCCAGCGCAGCGATCACTGCAGCGTATTTAAAGAAATATCTCGAAAACTTAACCGTCAACTTTCAAACATAAAATGATCTCGTTTGCCAAGTTGGGGAGTCGTTGGGGATTTAACAAGGTGCTCGCCGGGATCCGGGATTTTAGAAAAAAGCGATAAATCTCGCGGCGGTCCGCGCCGCTCCGGACTTAGCAAATTGCGCATTTACAATTCGGCTCATACTCGCCGGATGAGCGGCGGCGCACGCTTAACTCGAATTTACGAGCAACACGAGCCGCACGAGCCGCACGGGCCGCACGGGCCGCGCTGGTTACAAGTTTCCTATTGCGGTTTAAGGAAGGTGGAAACTATTCGATATACACCATTTTCTGACGGACTAATACGCGCACTGTAAGAGCGGTGCGCGCTGCGCGATGCGCGGTGCGCGGTGCGCGATGCGCGGTGCGCACAATCGCTGCTGCAGCGGGGTGAACCAGTCAGTGGCTACTGCCATCACTCCGATGAAGGCAAGTTAATACTCTAGCAGCTCAGCTCGGCTCAGTTCATGTATCGTAAAATCTGTCATGAATATTTATGTACGACAAGTTTAAAGTGATTTCGAGAAAATTCATTTGATCAAAGGAGCGACTAACAACAATTAACCTCGTTTTCTTGTTCGCAATAAAATCTATCCAGTGTACGGAAAGGTGCGTCGTGTTTACACAGGGAAGCTCGCCCGGACAGCCAGCCGGCTGCGGACACCTGCCGCAACGTCCGGCCCCGCACCCGCACCCGCACCCGCCCGCTGTCTCGAGGTGCGCGCGCGCCGGAACTTAAGCGCGATGCTCTCCATAAATATAGATGTTGCGTTCGGCATCAGGAGATCCAGTAGATTACTTTATAATCTATAATATATGTGAATACATATAATTACAACATGAAACAAGAAGTAAATCATGTTCGTGCTGCAGGCGAGCGGGCGAGACGATGCCCATTGCGATATTCAATAATTGGGGTTTAGTTAAATGTATTTAAATAAAGTTTTCATAGCGCACCCCCGGCGCGAGGTGCGGGGGGATGGGGGCTGAGGCATAACGAGTTCGTTAGTTTGTGTTTACAAAACGCAGATGGAGCCGCAAGTTTTCCTTAAAAGTACAAACTTATACAAACAGCGGCTCCGTAAATATTTAGCTTGGACCGGCCATTTTTTGCGCGAGCGCGGGCGGCGAAGTGCGCGGGCGCCGGCCGTCCGGCCAACTGCTTCAGCCTGGACACTTGGAAATTAACGCTGAACATTGGGACAAGCAATATTTAAAATTACACGGAATAATAAAAGTCTAAGTTCAATTGTGCAAATTTTTAATACAGAAAGTAGTAAGGATTCACTTATAACTGGCCAGGGGCCCAGAACAGCGGATTTATTTATATTATCGTACAGTAAAGTGTGGCGAGCTCCCGCGTGCTGTGCAGCAGGTGCAAAGGTGGAGCATCGCTGGCGTGCTCAAAAATGTCTGAAAGTAAATAATTGATTTCACAATTGGTGACCATCACCTCTGCAGCTGTTTATTTACCAGTACTGTTTTAGAGTCAATTTATTTTGAGTGCCTTTAAGAATAAAGTTCACCCAAAGGAGCGTGCTACTTCGGAAAAATGTTTAATAATTTTTGATGAATTCGCCACGATCGCGGCTGACTCGACGACATCGTGGTTCCTTCGTGCTGCCGTCGCTTCTGCTCTGCAGCTCGCAGCCCGCGATGTTCAATGTGCTAAAGACACGGGCATAAACTATGAATAAAGGCGGCCCGGCCCCATCACTCCTCCGCGGCGCACTCCTTATGAACTTTATCGTCTACAAAAAGAAAATTGTGAAGTACGGCGCGATAAATTACTATTTTCTGGCTCCCGACGCGCCGCTCACCGCCGGCCAGGACAAAAAATAATCTCGAACGACGACTGTCAGGCGACAACAATTGTCGCTTAATTCTCCGACTCTCCGACTCTCCGGAAGCCGCTCGCGAGTCGCGTTATTGCAGCACCGCTTCGGAAGTTTCCCGGCGAAGCGGCCACTTAGCATAAGTGGTGAGTTCACCTGCGAGACAACAAGTGTCGTTACATAAATAATATCCGGCGGGGCGCGCGGCCGAGGGTTCAGCTCGGGCTCGCCTTCCGTAAAAGTGTATCGGGCGCGCGAATAACTCACGTGACGGTGTGCCGGCGGAACCTTACCCACTCACTTGGTTCACGGGGCCATTTATCCGATGATGTAAATGTTGTACGCGAACAAATGTATTAACTTAACGCGTCAGCACGACGTAAGACAAACAACAGTAACAGGCAGTTAAGCAATGAACCATTTACTGAATAGTTGGTTTCTCTATGCGATTTCATCCTAGAAGTGAGCAAATATTGAAGTAAGCGACAGGAGGTGCAGGAGGTGCAGGCGGCAGCTCGCGTGTGTGTGCGCACGACTCCACATCAGCTACTCCTCAAACCGGAGCCCGGCTGCATTTGTTTGGCGACACGTTAAGGCAGCTCAGTTGATAACTTTACCGAGCGGTGGTGGTGCTCACCCTCTCGCCAAGCCGAGCGCTAATCACCAATTACCAGTGCAGACGCATGGAAGCTTTCCGCTGCACAGGAAGTGGTAACGCGCGTCTAACGGACACGCGTCGATATATTGTTTGTTCGCTCGTTGTGTTGTTGACCGCAACTCTCCTTTCTTTATTGTCATGATGGAGATGGTTTATTTGCAAGATATTTGTTTATTGTGTCCTTGATGTCCTCGTTGTGGACACACATTACGCGATCGTAAATTAGTTGTATGCTTACAGTACTTTGATAAATTCGTATTTATTTGTTTGTATAAAATATTTAATGTTCTGCTTTTATATATACTGAACTTAAAAAGCGCGCTTTAATTACTAGAAAGTAGTTAATTTTTATTGTCCTCATCGTTTCGAGCACAAGTCAATAAATTTTATAAAACTCTTCTGAAAGTCAACAGCTGTACGATCTTACATTTAGATTTCTCAGTATATTTTTAATACCATGTAAATATCATCTTGCTTTTAACAAGAAAACGAGCCTGCGGTCCAGGGACATGCAATCCTAACCTACCCCTCCCCGGCCCCACCCCGCCACGCCGCCGTTCAATAACATGGTTCCCAAGAAAATCAAGTTTCTGTGAAGCAATAATCTGCATAAGCCGGGCGGCGGGTGGCGGGCGGCGAGCGCCGGGCGGCGGGCGGGCATTCCTCGCATCGGAAACTATGCTGAATATTTTTAATCAATACAAATTAGTTGTGAACACGCCGGCCCCGCGCGCGCCCCGCGCCGGACCCGCGCCGGACCCGCGCAGGACCCGCGCAGGACCCGAGCCGGACCCGAGCTGGAACCGTACTCCCGCTAACTTCACGGTACTGTAGACACACGGTGTCTTATTCCTTTTGTTTGGAAGCACCGAACACAGTCGCAGCGCGCCCTGCTCTGTACACCGCTGCACACCGCTCCACACGTGTTGCGGTGTGCAGCGGTGTGTAGAGCAGTAACAAAAGGCCTCCATTCTCTGAAGAAGAGTAGCGCTTGGTTGTCATTTCGACTTATGATCTAGCTCATCTGATAGCAGCCCGCCCAACTTATGAATGGTAGAGACCATTGAAGATCTACACGAGCGCTCCAACAACGCGTGCAATAGAATAGACATCGATCCGAGGAAATAAGTAAGTAACATTAAGCGAAGTGAACATTTCGCGGCGCGGGGCAGGATGTGGTTTAAGTAAATATTAGCTAATGCTTTTTGCGATTGCGAGGACTTTATATTTACTTAGCGATATGACACTGTCGCAGTAACCGCGGGATGCTGGTGCGGCGCTGCGGATGCGCTCCCCCGGCGAGCCGAGCTTGCGGCTGCAGCGGCGGCCTCTCAGGTACGCCGCACCCACTTGCAGTGCTCGCGCGCAGCCTCCCGGCGACGTGTGTTCGCGGCTATGCATGGCTGTTCAGATCCGCGCTTTGTTAAAACAACAGTATTTCCCCTCCGAGTACTGCTAACGCTCACTTGGGCTAAACTGTGATACACTTAGCAGAGAAGGGAAACTTCTGGAATGATCCTCGATCAGCGACGAGAAAAAATGTAATAAGTTGGTTGTGGAGAATGATAAGGGGTGTTGAGTGCGCGCACGGCGAGTTTTCTTTTGTTAGGTGCGTTGAACAGCTTTTATGAAATGAGTGCATAAATGAAACTTTCGACGACTTAATTGATTTATAACGAAACAGTTAATAAGTTAATACTTAATCACTTATATAACGTACAGTATTTGGTAATTCTCATAGTACACTACGTAGAGTTTCAGTACAACCGGCACTTAGTCCGGAGTGGTGAGCAGAAATGCGGGGAACAGTTAAATGGCAGTGTTGTGTCAGGGTTGGGGGTTGGGGGTAAAAAGAGAGATAAGTTGTCCGGCCGCGGCTTTTTAACACGGCAGGCCACTTACACCACTTGCGTTTTACTGTAATGTATGGTGCATTGCGCTGGGGCTTAAATGTGGGGCATTACAGAGTGCTGCTCCCGCCGCGCGCCCCCGCCGCGCCCCGCAGGCGACGAGATGTCATTTAAGGCGGAGACGGCTCAACGAAGTATTGAAAACGGAAACCTTCAACACTCGGAAATAAATGAAAAATAATTTTGATCTGCTGCTAGTGGTTAAATCTATCTCTTCGACACAAACCCGCGAGACAAACTAAACGATCGGCCGACGGTAAGTGTTACCTGCAGGTAACCATTTGTTCAGAGATGTCAGGCTAACTGCAGGCTTCGTAACGTTGCAACGGTGTAAAAAATATATAATTGTTACTAAGCTCCTCTCGGCCAGGGGTTCCGTGGTCTCCGCATAAATATCCAACTGTTCATCTGCCCGGACATTGTATCCTACCTGATGAAAAACGACTTTAGCATCATTTAAGTTACTTGCATTACTTATTTGCTATAACTTTCATTTACTGTCAAGTTGATATTAAGTGGGTCTTGTCAGCTTTCACCTAACTTTACCTACTTTGTTGTTGACCGTGCTCGTATCTCATGCCGGGTCAGACTTTGAGGTCGGCCGGAGTGGCGCAGTAAGTGTTGCTCGGGCGTGTACAGTTGTGTGTGACAGGTCATTACAACTCGCGTTATCAGCGCCGCGGGATCCGGAAGTCCGTTCGCTGATAGCGAGCGCGCGGCCGACACCTACCCACCACATGCGCGATGGTACACCAGTGACGCCTACTCCGGGACGTTTCTCCGAGCAAATGGGATAAAACAAGTCCGGTTCAATCATCGCTTTGTTACAAACAAAATGTTTAAGGAGAACAACTTGGAAAGAGACTTGGGTATAAAAATATTCCAACCAACCAAACTCTAACATACATACATATATATAAATGTTAACCTCCTTTTCTTTAAAAGTTGTTAAAAATCCAGATTTCTGCATCCGGTTCCTGTCGGCAGTCGCGATCGCACACGAGCCTCTCGTTGCTGCAGTACGAGGAGGCCAAGTCAAACATTAACTTAAAGCGTTGCATTAGATATTAAGTTCAGCGTGAAACTGACGCACTGAGTCAAGTTAGAGGAAAGTTTATTAGGGAGTTGTTTATGTGTAGTTCCGGTGCTAAGTACGGCTTTAAGTTTCTCTTCGATTTAAGTTGGCGACGGAGTGATGTCTGCCCGGGGCCCGCGCGCAACTTGCGTGAAGTGCCCGGGGCCGGCGACACGCTTTGTGTTTTAGCAAAAAAATGGATTCTTTGCTGTTCCGCATCAGCACTACGAGGATGGTGTTAGAATTAGAAGCGACGATGTTACCCATTACCCATATCATTAAATGTCCTCTTCAAACTGAAGTTTGGTGATCAGATTGAGAAAACCAATTGGATTCTCAGTTATTCTTTTTAACTGAAGCTATTTAACCCGGTCCACCTTTTACCTCGTCAAACCATGTCTTCCGCTGTTTACCAGATAGACATTTTCCAGGAATTTTGCAAGTTGCACACGGGATTGTGATGAGAAATATTAAAATTTCTGGGGACGACCCTTGCGATTCTCAAGAGGGCGTTTTATGAACACGCAATAAATATTTTAAGTAATATACAAAGAAGTAGTTGGATGAGTAGTTCATGCATATATTCGTGTATGCATGGTGTGCATGGGTATGCATGGTGGAAAAATCACAAAAATTGCTTTAGTGCTTGATTACAGGTGAATGAGTTCTTGTATTCTTCGCTGAATCATTAGGTTCTATTATACAAACTTTGCATTTGTGATTATGGTATAGTTGCGTCGGGGGTGAAACCAGGGTTGTCAAGGATTTTTATTTCGTTTTGCGGTGGTGCTCCTCCGTACCCAGCCCGAGCACGTCCAAGGGCGAACACGTTAGACCACCGTCAGCACTCGATCAAACTGCTGACGGAATCGTTCGTTATCAAGAGAGTAAATGTTCAACCTAAAGTAAACGGAACACACATAAAAACTGAAGTTTCAATCAATCAACAGTCACGAGCAAATGTCCTCATCGACTTTTAAATGAATACGGTAGGAAATATGCTGTGGAACCTTCCCGGATCCAATTTGTCTGCAAGGCGCGGCTTTTTGTCTGCCGCCGCCCCTCCATCCAGCTACGACTAATAAATTCGTTATAACTCAGCCGGGGGGCGAAAGGTACAAGTCATTACAACATGTTCGCAGCGCACTCGCTCCCGCTCCAGCTCCAGGTCCCGCTCCAGCGCCAGCTCCCGCGCCCGCTGGAGTCGACGCCATTTGTCATAAATTGATTTATCGCCGTTGGCGTTCGAGTTTATTTTGTATCGGTTACCTAGCCTTACACCCAGCGAGTGCGTACCGGACGTTGCTTCCGCTTCCGCCGCAGTGTAACGCGCTCAGCGCGCACGTGCGTGCTGTGCGTGCTGTGCGTGCTGTGCGCGCGTGTCCTACTAGAACACTAATCATACAGCTAGAAGTATTTGCAACTAAAACTAGAAACTAGTTACAAATTTCACTATCGTACCGCACTCCATTTCCTGAAGGTCTGCTGCCAACGGTACCCAGTCAACTCTGGACTTTATTCTAACAGCGCAGGGTCTGGGGTCCCAGGAGCTCCTGTCCTGGGCCGCGTCACGGCCGACATAATTTTCACTTAGGTAGGTCCCGAGCGCGACCTCCGGCGACCGCGCGCCGGGCCCCCGCCGCCTTCAACACTTGCGACGGCAACTTGAACCCGTTACCGCCGCGGGCTAACTGCGCAACTTAGACAATAACCGGCGAGATTAGACGGCTCTCCGGGGCCCCCGACCCCGGCCCCCGGCTCCCGGCCCCCGGCCCCCAGCCGCCGAGGTGAGCGCGCACTCGCTCCGCAAACAATAGTAATACGTAAGATACGAATTGAATATTAAGATAGGTGGGGTGATTCACGGCGGCGGCTCGCGGACACCCCCGCGTGGAGATTTATGGGCCCCGTTCAGCCACGGCACGCGAATAGTCATTACAACTCGCAAACTTCTCGTTTACCACCTGAAGTTTACGGCAATATCCGCTCTGTACACGCAGCGCCACCTGCAAATACATCCGTGCGGATAGACAATATAAAACCTATCTCCACTTGGATTGAAATAAAATTTTAACCAACAAAGAACCGGAAGTAGGTCTGACCCGTGAACCACGAAACAAGAAGCGCTACTGCAACCGTAGGTAATCGGACTACTTACTCATAATTGTCTTCAATGTACTGACAAACATCATCAGAAAGTAATAAATTTACAGACATCTACTTTCAGGTGACTATCGTTCTATTCGTGTTGCTGGTGACCCTGCACCAAGTTCACCTGCACACGGTACACGCTGATAGATTTTAGGACATTTTTGTCTTAGGTATGTCAGACCAAGCAAAACTATCACGATGTGCTCTTCGTTACATCTATCAATTCATTTCGGTGAAGGCTATTCCCTTTCTCTTTCTGATAAGATACCAATCTTACCACTGTTTATTATGTCTGCGAAGGATGAGGATAGTGGCGAAACGGAGTACCGACACCCTCGCAGCTGTTGCGATGCAACACCGATAGCTGCGGCGGGAACAAGCAGCAAATACCAAGCCGGTCAAACTACTTTTTCCTGTACTCCATTGGTACCCTCTACCTACCTCTACCTCGGATCAGACATGTAGATTTGGCTTCATTGTGGAAGTCTTGAAAATAATGCATCAACCTCTAATTTTTAAAGCAAATTAGCCTAAGTAGATATACCTAGGGGGGTTGCAGCACTTACAAAAACCGCAATCATCCCCTTCCCCCCGCTGACAGGCTCCGCAACAAAAGTCAAAGTGGATGATTAAGTTATTTCATTCTATTCTGTTTGCTTCACATTTGTTGCAAATCATTCATCCCGGTTGCTAATCCGGAAGATAAGCGCGACGGAGCGCTGTTTACATTTTTCAGAAGTGGTGGTGCCACCCTCCCTCGTCAACTCACCACCTCACCACCTCAGCACATCACCACCGCTCGCCGCAATAAAAGAAACGGCAATTACCAATGATCCGTCGGCGGTCTTCGCGCGATAATTTTTCACTCGTAAACCCTTCGTGATTGTTTATAAGTTCTCCTGTCGCCCCGATTGTCTTGATCGGCTATCTCAAGAGTTTATGGCCAGCGGAAGTGGAGGGAAGGGGCGAGAGTTTGGAGTTGAGAAATTGTCCGGGCGCATTTCCGCCGCGACGCTATTGTTTGTGGAAAAATTTCGCTTCGTCGATGTTAAAACAAACTAATTACAAGCATTGTTCCTCCACGCGCCGACATTTTGTTTTAGCCTATCGCTTTTTTTAATAATTGTCGCTCGTCGCCGCGCCTTTGTGCGGGGGAGAAACCCTCCCCTGGACCAGCTCATTGTATTACTTGCGCGCCTTGAAACTTTCAGCTATGGACTTTACGAGGGCGGGCTTACTCTTAAATTGTTTGATTTTTGATTGATAGTAGTTTTGCAGTGTCTGATGGAAGTGTCAGTGACCCCGGTACACAGCTTAACGACGATACCTATAGCGACGGATACGTTGCGGTTGGTTTAGCACGACGCTACATTTATTTGTGTGTTGGCAGCCAGCCCACGCCCACGCCCACGCCCGCCGCGCCCGCCGTGCCCGCCGCACGCGCCGCGCCAGCCATGCACTGCGCGCGCATCCAGACCCTGGGATCAGTAGTAGGCTCGCCTTTAATGCATATACACAGTTTCATTCTTCAAAAAAAAAAGATCTGAGTACAATTGATTCCATCGTGTTTGCGTGAGTGAGACTTAACTGTGTACTGCAGTGAAGACACGCTGCTGCAGTGGTGGTTCAAGCTTATCCAAGTTGCGAATGTTACAGTAAGCTTAATTGTAAGAAATCTGAAAGAGTTATTCCATATTTCTATTATTGCCTTTCTTGACATCCGCCCGCGAATGTGTCGTACTTCCGGCCGCATGTGGTATGCTGTGAAGCTAGATCAAAAATCAGATCTAGTGTATATATTAACGATTTAAAAGAGTAAAGTAAAATGTGCTGGTGGTAGGTCCCTGTTGCCGGAGACCGTCTAGGTCTGTGTCACCACCGCACTGTGTTCCGGTCTTAAGGGTGTTGTAGCTAGTGTAATTACTGGGGTAACGAAATTCAAAATATTCAGCGACAACTGCAGTGTAGTGCAGTATATATCACCCCAACTAGCGCCACGTTGTAATAGGCGGGCGTATCACTTACCATCAGGTGAACGTCTCATCGTTTAATCATTGAGTAAATACTTGTGTTGGGAGTTCGTGAGTGGGGGCGGCGGGCGGCAGGCGGCGGGCGGCGAGCGGCGGGCCGTTTGCCTGACATAACGCACGTCGCGGCGCGTTATTGCTGCAACCTACTTATTTATAATTGCGAGCAGCGACCAGCGCGCGCTGAGCCGCAGCCGGTGCGCGGCGCCGACACCGCGGCGGCTCCGCTTACGGCGGCGGCGCGGCTGGGGTGCGCTTCCAAGAGAGCCAGTTAGGTCGGCACGGGTAATTTAGTTTTCTTTCAGTGTGACTGCAAGTGAGACCTTTATTGCATTTTAGCGACGCTGGCTGTGGATATTGTTCGAATGAGTCGTCGCCGCGGCCGGCGGGCGGCTGGAGTCCGCCTCTTTTCCGAGATGATGTAATATATAAGTCCTCACTTCCTCATATACCTCCTATTAAAATCTTATAGATAAAGAAATGGTGAACTGCTATACATTTTATGACTGTCTATGTGCAACGGTGATTACTTGCCACAGTAACAACCGCTGGTACGTTTTGTTTACTTTCCTTCCATAAAAATACATTTCTCTTTTCACAATTAATCGACGAGATGAGCGGTCCGCTCACCTGATAGTAAGTGACACGCCCGCCCATTACAACGTGGCGCTACTTACGATGATATACTCTGTAACACGTTGCGCTCGTCGTCTTGAGACATAAGATGTAAAGCCTCATTACCCCGGTATTTTCACTAGCTGCAACTCACTTCCAACCGAGCCACAGTAATGTTAGCACTGTACTGTGTGTCGGCTGCAGTAGGCGCTGCGGCTGTACCTACCTGGACGGTCTGCGGCAACATAGACTTAACACCTGTATGTTAAGCCCGTTCGTTCGTAAACGGTATTTTGCTCGAAAGAGTTTCCTCGTAGTCTAGAAAACTTTAAAAACACTCATTATGTTCAACAGGTCAAAATGGCGCGTCATCAGTACGGTCACATTGCTAACTGCCGATGCCGTAGAGTAGTAGTCCCAGTAGCACCGCAGCGGTTCCTTAGCATCAGTAATCATCAGGCCGCGGCGTCGCGTCACAGCGAGTCTTTGTTTCCTCGGAAAGTGGTTACCAAGGAAAAGCGATTAATTTTATTGCCCCGGCTAATTCTATCAAAGACTCCGCCGCTTTAATAGCGCACAACAAAATAAGACCCTTAAAAACTAATGTTCTGCCTTAAGTCCGCCGCAAATACCTCTTTGTGACTCCGAGCGATACCGCCGCGCCGCTCCTCGGGAACCTGGCTGCGGCGCAGCCTCCTCCGCGGCGGCGCGCCGGGCGAGCCCCGACCCTGCCCCGGCGCAGCAAGGTCCACAGTCGGTCGCCGGCACGCCAACCCGAGGCGCCGTAAGACAACGGGCAGATTAAAAAGTTGGAGCCGCTCGCGCGGCCTCACTCTCAGTGGAAAATGAGTAAAATAAAGCAATACATTTTAATTAGGAGGAAGGGATCTGCCCTTTATTCGGCGCGCGATAACCGCGCGATCGCCGGCTGCTCTATTAATTGAATTTCATGTTTAATTAACTCGAGCCGCTGCTGCGATAATCTCGCGGTCCATCTCCATTCTTTGGACTCCATTGAACTTTCAATCTTCGGAGTTTTCGTCTGCTGGTGCCCGCGCCCGCCTCACCTCCGCTGCAAATGAACGAGCTCACCACTCGCCCCACCCCTATCCCGTGCCGTACATTCACTTACTTACTGCCGCTGTATCACTTTGTAACATAACACTTCTCGCGTTTCCAAGCCTGCTTAACCTTACTCCTCGTCAGTAGTACGAGTAAACAAAACAATGACACACTCGTTGTAAACACACGCCGTGTGTCTGTCTGTAAGTGAAATCTTACTGCACTCGTTACTGGTAATGGAAAGTAAATATTGGTAACAAAAATAAATAATTCCCGGGGCGCGGCAGCGTTAGGTTTAATGTAGTGAGATAATCCGGCCCTAAGTGGCTGCGGCGGCGAGTCGATTGCTTAAGAGATTAAAAACTTGGGGGCACCTTGCTTTACAACGTTAACGGGGGCAAGGGGCCGGAGGCAGGGAGCCAGGGGGCCACGGGGCTCGGGCGGCGGAGAACGCTTACTGTGTCACAACGTATTACTCCACACTCCACCAAAAGTTTCACTTGTAATGTTGGCTGTTCTGCTTCCGGTTTATCAGCACCGGAAGCAACACAGTACACCCTCGGCACACAGCAGCAAATAATGCTGTAATACTATATATTCATAGTATTGTAGTATGTATACAAAAACAACACTTCCGGCTGTGCTGTCCGCATTATCTGATAACTTTGTTGCTGCGACACTTCGGTGCTGCATACTGTAAATACTTGAGCTTCAGCGTTATTTTTGTGCTGCTGTTGCTGCTGCTTCTTTGGTGGGCCTGGAGGTCACTTCTTACTCGCAATTGAACGTGATCAAGTCAATTTTCTTTAGTTGTCAAACCGTGTGCTAGTGAGCATCTCTTATAGCTCATTTCAATATATTCATAACAATCACGTCCAGCCCTCTGGACGGCCTGCGCCCGCGCTCGCACTCGCACCCGCGCCCGCCTCGCTCGCGCCCGCGCCCGCACTCGCACTCGCACTCGCACCCGCCTCGCCCGCGGCCGCCTCGCCTGCGCCCGCGCCCGCGCTCGCCTCGCCCGCGCCCGCGCCGGCCTCGCTCGCGAACAAGGGCCCGTTGAGGCGCGCCGGGCGGAGGTTCCGTTTACGATTTGTTTATTCACGGCGCAGCCCGCAGCCGACGGCAGGATAATCACCAATGCCACTGCCACTAAATGTCAGGCAGCCGTTCCGCTCTAAACAACTCCACTGTGAGTTTACGAGCGCCCATCCAGGAGGAAGTAATTAAATATATAGTTAAAATTTAATTTCTTTTGGAGTAAATCAAGTAATGCCGGGGCAGTGACGAGTGGCGAGTGACGAGTGGTGGGCGGCGAGTGGCGAGCGGACAAAAAGTCCACATTGTGAACCGGCTTCCGACGGCACTTTGCGATACGACTCACACGCCTGCTGCTGCATGGGGGCTGAACATTTCATGTGCGAAATACTTCCTCGGGGAGAATTGAATGTGACAGGATATGGTAACAATAAAGTATTTCAACTTGTGTCGGCAAGTGCAGTTTGTTGTAACTTACCATCATCATCATTCCAACCTACGGACGTACACTGCTGCACATAGGTCTTTTGTGAATTACTCGGCTATAACGTGTTTATAATTGAAACTATTGCGGTTTGATAGGGTTGGTCGCGCCCCCACCACTAACAAGCGCCTCGTACATACGTACAACATGCGCGAATAGAAGGTTATTCGTGAAAGACATCACTTAATACAAAGTGAAGTTTTCTCCTTAATTATTATCATAGTAAAAAGGTTAAGAGTCTCTGCCTTAGACGAAGTGATTATACTGTTTGTTTAGAGTTAGGAGTACGCGGTGAGGGGTGAGGGGTAAGGGGTGAGTGTCGGCGGACGGTGCAATATGAGTTCTACAACAACTGCACACTGCTCAAACTGTAATGCAACACATGGTGCACACTTTTATTGAGCAATTAATTTAGAGCAGCATGTCATTAAGCACTCAGCGAGTGACGAGATGCGCACGCGCACCCGCCGGTGCCGACGAGCCACTGTTATGTTGTAGATGCAACTAAACTGTAGGATTGGTTGCGTTCAGCTGCAAACGGTCATTGGCAATGTAGATCATCGTTAACCGGGCCGGTCACGCTTGCCCGGAAGGATATGGCTTTCAAATGTAACATGTTAAGGTCTCGTTACTTATGGCAATTGGTATTGCCCATGCCGAATCGAAGCACAGTAACACTTGCACGCCGCTGCTTGGAACCACCTGTAACAGTAGTAATGGAATATGATGCAGAGATATGAGACACTGGCCAGAAAGGAAAACTTTCTCCGTAAAACGTTATGTGACGGTATGGTCCGCTCGGAGCGCGAGCTCGGTGCGATAAGGGTTGTATGTGTTGGAAGTTTGCGTGCGGATGTCTTAACAACAATCGAAAGGATAAGCTGGCGGGCGGCGGGCCCCCGAGGTCCGCTGGTGGGCGCGTGACAGCCCCGCAAACTGTGCGCGATCAGATTCTATCGCGTCGTTTGATATATGGGCGGCGGGGGCGCCGGCCGGTGCTGCGCCGCGGCTCCGGCTTCAGCTCCTCACCAGCGCGCAAAGGAGCCGTGGAGTCGCCCGTTCCCAAACCATTGCATGTTACTCATTAAATTCTATTTTTAATGTAAATTCTGTGCACGAATAATTCAACTGGTTGCTCATCACACACTCGTATTCAATTATCCTTTGTAAGAAACCGGATACGCATTGGAACAGTCACTCATTGATTGAGTGGTTCATGGAATAAAATAAAAAAAGCATTGTTACATAAAAAATAAAGAAATTGAAGGAGGAAATTATCCTACTTTTGTTTGTAGGTTAGGGAAGTATCATGTACAACTGTCACGTTCACAATGCGTCGAATTCCTTAAATGTAACATTTGCGTTAGCTGCAGCCGAGGAATGTTTCCTCGTCACCAGCACTGCCTCATCGCGTCGTTCTGTAGGAATAACGTGCACGCATCGGTGAATGTTTACGCACATTATTTTCTATACCTTTTCATATTCTTTAAGGACACGAAATAGTCGGGCGGCTCCACTATCTTCTTCATTAGGCATTGTCCGCTAAGAAATCCTCCTCCTGGGAGTCATCGTCGCAACCCCCTTCACCGCGCCTTGCTTTATCGGTCACTGGAGCCGCGCGCTTGCCCACGTCTCCAGGGTTCAAATGAACGAATATCATGTCACACTTTCTGTTTCTTGCGAAAAACTTTTTCCTTTCAACAGAAGTTGAGAAAAACCTTAATGTCTGCTTTCTTTTTACTCAAAGGTAAATTAAATTAAAAAAAAATATTAATACTTGTTTCCGGTTCAGGATTGTGAATTATTTCGCATGCAACGATTTCTATCTATTTATCGTTATTATGGATCAAATCAAGCGTATACCAGCGTGACAGTGTTTGGAAGTCATTGCTGTCAGGTCGATCAGTCCGGATATTGAAGCGTATTCTATGTTGAAGCAAACACGACAGCAAATAAAAAGCAATGCATTGAAATGATATCCGGGTGAGTGCGGGCGGGTGCGGGTGAGTGCGGGCGGGCGCGGGCAGGTCCGGCGGCGGCTAGTCGCGCACCGGACACCGCTTCTAATTAACCGTTAACGAGCACGCCTTATTGCCGGCCGCAAGTGTCGGTTATCTCGGCTTAAGTTCAAATTGTCCACCGCACGGACACCACGCCCGCTGACCGCTGGCCTCCGCTGGCCGACTGCCGGCCATCCATATCTCATCCAGTCATTCGACACGTTGAATTGCGCTCTAAATCTTCCTCCCTCGTAAATGCCAAGTGAAATTACAGCAGCCGTCTGCCGTCACGGCAGCGATGCGCACAACTAATGCAAAGCAACGAACGGCAACGTGATCGTGAGCGGGGTACGTTGGAAGGCAACGGGGCGGCGGCGCGCGCGCAGCGTGCAACATTCAGGTGAAACTTTTGTATTCATTGTAATAAAAAATTGTTTAATGTTTAAGGTGTTCGCTGCTTGGCCGCAACTGGGGGGCGAGATGTTGAAACAATATATTAAAATCGGGTGCGCGGGTAGTGTGGAGCGGGGGCTGGGGCTGGGGTGGGGGCGGCGGCGGGACGGCGGCGGGGATGCAAATCGATGTATTTACGGAAGGAAAACGACGCAGAAAGCTTTTTTAATAACAACAAGTGGAGCGGGAGGGGGAGGACAGGAGCTGGGCCACGGAGGTATTTTTCTCTTAATTTAATCAAATCATGGACTCTCCTTGTACTTTTCTGAGTCATTTATTTTTAATTTCGCGCGATCACAGGGGTTGGGGGTCGGCGGGGGTTGCGACGATCAGAGTGAAACGGCGTCGACTCTGAATCTTAAAGGTTATGTTACTCTTTTCATTTCACAAAAGATTTTTCTTATGAAAATTACTTCCGGTCTCACCCGACTTCATTTTACTATGAAACACTCCCACCAAAGTGTTCACTTGGACTTGCGCCGTGGAAGTAGTTCCGCGCGTTTTGTGTACCACATTTTGAATTTCAACGTGAAGATCGCCTGTGATGGTGGGTTTGGAACTTAGGCACATCAGCTACATCAGCTAACTGCTGTGTTCGAGAACAGACATTCCTTACCGTACGCAGAATTGATACAAGCGATGGTTTTAATTACACTGTGTTTTTGAAGATCCGTTCAAGGATTATATTCGGAGGTCTCGGAGATCGTATGCACAGAGATAGCAGGTCTCCAGCAAAGTGGAATCCGGTCTGATTAAGAGTCATGGAAAACTGCTAGAAGCGAGCAAAGGGAGGCTGTTAGGTATACATAAAGAGGCCTATATCCAGCACTGGGTACTTTACGATGTTCTATTTTTTCCTTCGGATTCCATAGTTTATAAAAACACGTAAAAAATGTTTATTTCTTTTCGAAAAGTGGTCGCTATAAGATTACGTGATGAATCCGTAGACGTGAAGCAGATACGTGCTGCGTGTGTGCGTGTGCGTGTGCGTGTGTGCGTGCGTGAGCGTGTGTCACCCGATCCCTGCGCGGGTGTCTTCGTAGAAGGAGCCGACACTCGGAACGTCTCGAGAACATTACGGGACCCCTAGCGCCGTGTGTCCGATAATATTATAATTTATCAGCGCATAAAGCATCATTAGTCCCCGCCTCCCGCCCGCCCCGCGCGAGGGTAGCTGTTAATTGTTGTTAACGAGCGCTCGGCAGCGACCTGCCGCCTTGAGGTGACTCTTATTACATTGAATGAGAAGTTCCTCCGGCGCCGCGCCTCTGTACCTCTGCTCATCAGTACAGAACATAGACCTGTAAGGAGTGCGGGGCTCCGCCGTCGTCGCCGGAACCGAACGATTTGTGCAATATTTATCGCATTAGTTTTATTTTCTTCTTCTTCCTCTTCTTCGTCGGTATCACTCTTGCTAGAGTGGTCGTGGTCATCACATGTTGGTCTTAGCTTGCGACCAACACCTAAAGGTTTATTTTAGACATTCATATTATTAGTTAACCGCGGGGTTCCAATGCGATCATAACCAATTTGAAACCTTCGGTTCATGTTTTTCGTGGTGTAGCGGTTATCACATCAGGCTAACACGCAAAAGGTCCCCGGTTCGATCCCTGGCGGAAACAATATTTTGTCAAATTTATAACTAAAATTTCATAATGGTTTTTTCAAAATCGTCAGATGCTGTTTAGATATTTTCCGGGATTTACTTTTGTTTATAAGCAACTAGAATATCATAAGTGTCGCTGCACGACTGCCAAGGGAATAACTTAAGCAAGATCTAAAGATCACCACTATCACCGGGGGAAGCTTGGCGGGCGCCGCAGGTGGGGCGCGCTCGGCGATATATCAAAGTTTGCAACTTAACCGGGCGCGAGGTGCCGCCGGCACGGGCGCTAGCGGACATCCGGGCGGGAACCGCGGCAGGTCGGCCCATACAGCTTTTCACTATGGTACATTGCGCTCATCATCATTATCTTCAGCGGTTAACGATCGCTGCTGGACGCAAGTCTCTTTCAACGTATTCCACAGAGCACGATGCAAAGCAACTTGCAGAGTTGCCGCTCAGCATACTTTTCTACCTTTCCTATGCAGCTGAGTTCTCGGTCGGTCACCTCCCAAGCAGAAGAACCTGCAATAAGTTCAGCTGTTTTCAAACTGTTGAGAAATTTAAATTAAAATAAGATACTAAATTCTTTAATGAGATTAGTTTCTAACATACTCTTAGTCTTAACGACGTGCCTGAGTTAAGTGTTTAGTGGATTTCAGCTGGCATCGCACCAGCTGGTCCATCGCGCTCGCCCCGCTACCGCCTGTGCCCAGCGCCACGCGGCGGCCGAAGCGTATTAATCGCGTGTGTTTCAGTTCCCGCCCCTGCTCCTCGGATAAACTTTGAGATGTCACAAGTGACCTGGCGCTGGTGAAGACCGACATTGAGAAATAATTTCTCGTCTCCTCTACATTTTCTTCCATTACTTAAAATAGCATTTCAAATACTTTTACCGCAAAACAAAGTGCGATTACACGAATGTAGATTAAATTTCTACTATTGTCCAAATTCCACCACATCTGACACTGGTTCAGAGCTTCTACGTTATCTTGGTGGTAACTTACACGTTTATTTACAATTTCGATGTTATCACTGTACTTGATTTGTGCTCATGCTGCCACTACGAGCTACTTACCGATCAAAAGCTGGTCGCTGACGCAGCATCCGTTAACGTTAAGAAAAACAATATTATCGAGAGGTCAACTAGGGGCTAGATGTTTACCAGTCCCCCGCCGAGTCACGGAAGCTGTGACAAACGGACCGACTGCCGATATCAATATGGATCGTGTCCGTTCACGACGTATAGGTGCCTCGATAGTGAGCGGATCTAACAAATTTGGAAACTGGGCGCTGAACGTATTCCGGCAGGGATGGGCGGGCTGCTGGAGCGCGGGGGCGGGTGTTCGTTACCTGCGTTACGAAAGGCACATTGTGTTCCGTGAACAATAAATCATAGAAATAAACGCTGCTTGATGACAACAAAGGTGCGGATCGAGGGTTGTACTTTGACGGAGCCGGACAGATGTCTGTGGCCTCCGTCGCTACGGAGGATCTGCAGCTCTTTTTAGAGATACAGGTAAGGCTGGCTCCACTCATTAGTCCAGTGCGAAGACCTAACTTACATGTTTATTTTTAGTTAATATTACCATATATTTTTAATTAAAGTGAATCAATTTCTTTGCAAAAGTTAAATAAATATATTCCCTTCGTTTCATGTTCACATCATCGCCGATCGGAGCTTCTGGTTATGGCTCATGAATCGGTGCCGCTGGACAAATGAGTTGACTCAACCATTCCATGCGAAATAACTTCGATTGTTGGAGTTTTTACGTCTCCCAGCAGCTCCGGGCGGCACGGCGGCGGGGTGTGAGCAGGGTGTGAGCGGGGTGCGTGCGGGGTGCGTGCGGGGTGCGTGCGGGGTGGCTACGAGCTCCACGACCATTAATCGGTTCATTTACGACACTTTGCCGAATATTCCACCGCCGAGACTGCTCTTGTTATTGCGGCTTATTTCTTTGACATTTTTACACAAGTATCGGACGGATTTGTTTGGACGGCCCCAAACTTATCCCCAACATTCCCCAGCAGTACACCCTCAAACAAATCAACCCCACAAACAACTTTAACTCTCTGAAATAATGCTAACCGCTGCACTGGTTGGCCTTAACCTTAAATAATGTTACCGTATGCAATACAACTCACGGGACCCAAGCCACCTCATCTGGTCGCGGTGCAACTCGCTAATCAACAAACAAAGTTCTGGTTTCCACCAACCCGCATTAAGCCAGCGAGGTAGGATCCATGTCCTTTTGGGCCATCCAAAATCTTACATATCGCAAGCAGGTCGCGGGAAGCCTCTAGATGCGAATCTTGGAGCTGCGCAGAACTGATCGGTGTGAGGATGTTTGGCGAGACCTATGTCCAGCTGTGGACGTGTATAAGGCTGATGATGACGATGATGATGAAACACTAATTGCAATCGACGAAATAGATAAATGCGTTTTAAAATCAGGTTCCAGTTGTACAAGCACAGTGCAGGGCGGTGCAGCCCAACCGCTCGCACACAGCCAACTGTGGACGATGTTGTCTTGTTCCATCGCTCTGTCAACCTCCTGATGTTTAATCACCTGACAGAGGAAACTTCTCAACTACGTGAATATCGACCAGATAGTGACTGCAGTTCTGCATCTGCGAAACCTTGACCTTCCACAATTCACTTTAAGAGATGAATTTTCCTACATGTTTGTTCTGCTGAGCAGATACTCATTTCCCGCGTTGCTTGTTCCGGCCTTGTGCTGTTTTTTTTTACATTTCGGTGGTGGTGGTGTGTTCAGGATGGGGGTGCCGCGGGTGGGGCAGCCGGATTCGCCTGCGCCGTGCGCACTACGGTTTTTATAATTTTGATATATTTTTGTACAGGAAATTTCAGTTCAAAATAGTGATCATCAGATTGATCCTCAAATTTTTTTTTGGTAATGATGTTTAATATGTAGTCAAGAAAGGATTGAAGGCAATATCTGAAAGCAAAGATTAAATTAATGTTGCCTTTGTTTCCATTGCATGTGCGTGTGCATGGTGCGGCGTGCGCGTGCGCGTACGCATGATCGTGCGTTAGGAATACTATTCATTAGGGGCTGACTGCAAGTTAAGTAAAGTGTCCGTCACACGCGTGAACGAAACCCTTGTCACGTGAATGAAGACTGCCTTTGTCCTGTACACATGCGAAATGTGACCAATACTGCATCGAGCTGTATCGGCCGCTTCCTCTCTCACAACAGCAGCAGATCGGAGCCGTGTCAGGCGGAGCATCCGACGATGTACCAGGGACACAGCCCGCGCTCCTGCAGTCTCCAGGTCCAACCGTCCTTGCATACGCCGGTGCACATGTCTAATGTTTAATTAAATTTATAAAGGGACTTTTTATATCAGTTTATAAGTACTTTATCGAATCTATTAATTTTATCGCACTTGTTACGGTAATTAGCTGTAAATAATGACAACGAGCGGCGGGGGTGGCGGGGATGCCGTGGCCGGCGGTGCGCGCTGGACGTGAGCGCAGTACCTCTCGGAGGGACCTCTATGATGTGTCTGCTTATATTGACTGGTACAACGCTGTCCCTCGTCAGCTCCTTAGCGTTGTTGGCGTCCTGGTGTTTGATTCCGCGATGGAGGACTCTACTTAACTACGTGAGCCTCAACCAGATAGTAATCGGCACCCTCCAACAGCTCTGCTTCATCTCTTTGAACCACTGGCCTGGCGAAACGTTGCTGGATACCTTAATTTCGTTGAATGAGTACTTATTCTTGGCATCGCTTTGTTGGTCTCTCTGTGCGTCCATGGTAACTTATCTCAAGTTGGTGTTGGCGTATCCGGGGAAGATGAGCTGCGAGAAAAGAAAGGCGACAATGTTTACGTATGGAGTGCTCACGATCACGAAGTCGGTGACGGATTGCTTCGTCGCCTACGTGTTCCATCTGAGCGACCTCTCCCAGGTGCTGCCGGTCAAGTTCGTGCTGATGTACGTTATAATGGCTGTGAATTTATTTGTTTTGGTGAAAGTGATGGTGCACGTGAGGTCGCGCCGCGCCGGGCTGGGGCCCGCCCGCCGCGCGGCGCCGCTCCTCGGCGTCAGCTTCGTCTGCGACGCGCTGACCACCTTCACCATGTCCGCTTTGCTAATTGGTTTTTACACCAGACGCTACGAGTTTTTTTTTTATTACCACTTTTCTTCTTTAGGCTCGTGCCCCAAGCGGCCGTAGTGCTCTTCAACAAGAGATCGAGAGATGTTTGGGGCAAGTATTTAGCGCAAAGGAGGTACGTCCGCTCGAACATTGCAGACGTACAGAACCGGTAACACTTTGACCAAGGGCTGAGGAGCACTAAGGATAATTGAAATTTAACGTATTCCGTTCCAGCTCCGCACAGCGTGGTGTCCTTGCGAAGTAGAAGCCCTTCCACCTTGGCATGTAAATATTTTCCCTTTAACTTAAATCGGTCGTTTTAATTATACGTAACAAAAGAAACGCTTCGTTAACAGATAATAACTAATAACGGGTAGAGGTGTCGTCGAAGGTGTTGTTTGCGGACGGTCACCACCGCGCGGCCGAACTCCGGGCGAGGACATGTAACCAGCTGCAGTGGATCCCGAAGTACCCCCGACACAACTAACTCAATTGTAGCCCGCTCGATCTAAGCTAACGTCGTTACACGCGGAGACGATCTCAAAGTCTAGATTATAGGTACGGATATCGATCGGGATATGATCTTGTTAACGGAGTGCCGGACGCCGCAAACTTTGAGGTCGAATTAGCATACAAGCAGAGTTTGATGGATCAGCGGGCAAACTTGAAACTCTATCCGGCCCATGCTGCTAATAAAAACTGAAAGTATTGGCACTTTATAACGATCAAGAGATGACGGACAGCTCCGTGGTAGCTGGAAGGGTGGGTCAGGCCAGCTTTACACGAGTCGATGCACGTGAAGAGAAAATTACTCTGGTGCGGGATAGTGCGGGATGATGCAGGATGATGCGGGGTGGTGCGGGATGGTGCAGGATGTATATGTGTGCGCGCGTGTGTGTGTGTGTGTATGTATATGTGTGCGTATGTGTACAAATTTTATTTTTTGTTCCAATAAATGACCGGACAGGCAGGATGTTCATTTGATGGTCATAAAGAGCGCTTAATTGTGACCTAGCTCCTGAAACGTAAGTAATGTAAAACATATACAAATGTAATTGATATAAGGAGCGCTGCAGCCGGGTAATTACTGCGGCAAACGAGTTAAAGAGTTGCGAGCAATGCGGTGCGGCTTCCGCGCCGTACTGCTGCACCACACGTTATCTGGAGACTGTTCGGTTCTCCCGCTGGTCTGTCGTACAGCTGCGGCTGATCAGTGGACCACCCTCTCCTCTCTTATCCGCCAGTCGGCCACCCCCGCGCCGCTGTAAAAAAGTTATCGCGGGCCGTAACGCCGCCATTAGCGTAATGAATTACGTGTACGACCCTTAATCAGTCCGCAGACATCACTCCTCATCTCATCAGCAGTTACGAGTAATTGAATATTAAAGCGGATGAATGATCGCTTATAAAACCGGAAAGTGTCCGGGCGGCGCGTGTGCAGGCGCCCTTACCCATCTTTATGTGCGCGCAGCCGAATACATTAGTTATGTGTCAATTTGATTAGGAATTACTACGGCACCAAAACGGTATTATCTTTATATCCACTACTATACGTGTATATAGTGAACACTTGTGAATACTACGCCGTGACTGTGTCGACACGCAGCACGCAGCACGCAGCACGCGGCACGCGGCACGCGGCCCCACCGGTTTGACTGATTAGTGTAAGCGGTATACTGTTAAAGGTATGATTTGTCGCGTTGTTTATTAGAGTTAAAAAAACAGTTTTCTGTTATCAGGATGAAATGTATATTATATAAAAACATATACGATTAAATTTACTGTTAGTTTAGAATTGTTATTACTCCATATCCCCGTACCCGCACCTTCTTATTTAGTGCTACGGCAACAAATCTCTTAATAGGAAATGAAGTTCTTTAAACTGTAACCGAATGTCGTGAAACTTTCTCAATTTCTAATGTATGGTCATTTTTAATGTAAGAGGCTGATCTTCAATATTAACAGGAATTAAGTGAAGCTGATAATTGTTTTGCCTATGTTTTCTTATATTAGTCGAGCCGTGCTGGTAAATCTATAGAACTAAAATAACGTCAATACATAAGCACAAAGATTTTTGAAATAAGACGTGAACCCAGTAACGCAGCTAATTAAGTTATCGGATCCGCTTCAAGAGAAACTTAAGTCGCAAACATTTGCTGGACATCATATTATGTACATAGGTTATTAAATAATATTGAGAATATGAGCTACTGTAGGTTTTGATAGTTTACATACTTTCCTGTTTTCGTGTAGCTACGCTCGCGTGCTCACGGGGCTGAGCCCGACATCGAGGACTGTTCCAATGCGAAGGTATATCGAGAATTCCAGTCAACATCGCTTTGGAATCGTAAACTCCCTATTTATTTACTCGCACGCTACAATTTACATTCAAGAACCAATTCAATTCTCGCGCTCACGGCATTCCCGGGGATTAAGGATCTATTCCTCCCTATCCACCCTCCCCCGGAGAAGACCATTTGCCGCATAATCCCTATAAATCCACTTTATATTCATCCACCTTAAAGGCCGCAATAAAAGTATCTAGTGTATACAATTTTTTCCGTATACACTTGCGCTGCAATAAATACGGGCTCAGTGGGAGCAGAGGGGGCGCGCAATCGGGGGCACCTGGCCTTGTGTGGCTGATACCTGGGTTCCAGACCGCTGTAACCTAATCACTTGTAAAAAAGGTACGATATACGAGAAAAGTTAATCACGTTTATAATATAAATTATCATAGTCGAAATTTTGAATTTTTTCATTTTCCTAGGTAAACGTATTAGAAATATCACCCATCCCTCCCCCGCTCCTCCACCCCAACGAATTATACGCTTCTATGAGGTTTCGCGACCTGCACACCGCACGATCCGGTGCTGCACTAAGCAATGGTGTAATCATGATAATCATATCATATAAAAGGTTTTACTTATATTATTAGTAATAATATTGTATCATCATCCTCAGCCAATAGAGGTCCACTGCTAGACATAGGCCTCCCCCAAGATCTCCATATTGATCAGTTCATAGTCAGCAAAGTTTCCGATACCGCTGGGCACTAGACCGTCGTTTGTAGAGGTTCATATGGAGGGGGAGGGGGAGAGGATTTGAGTCATTTCCTAACACACTGACCCAATGCGTGTTGATGATCGAAATAATAGTAATTACTACGTAGCAAGTAGCCGGCAATCAAAGTAGGAGAAACTTTAATGAAAGGTTAAGACCAACCGTTTTTTGTGTTGGGGGATTTATTGATACACGAATACACGCTGGTAAAGAATTTTTTTAAAGGATTCATATGGAAATAATGGCATTCGATATAAATAATTCAAACAAGGGTCTCGTGTGGCGACGCGTGGGCACTAATCACTTCAGGTTTATTTTTCGTAGCAGTTCAGAATAGTACACGTGCGCTACGTGCTACGTGTGCTACAGACGCTACGGCCGCTACCACGAAGGCTCCACGCACGTCTTACTATAAAGCATTTCATATTTTAGGTTAAACGATCAAAACTCAATGGATTATTTCACGGTAACAAGAAATAATAAAAATGATCACTTTGGTTTCCTCGTGCTTTGAAAAATAAATTCGAAGAGTACGTAGGTCTTAAAGGAGCTGATATTTGTACAAAACTGAAAGTAATCCTCTATGTCATTTAACAACAATAAAATCAATAAACACTAGCCTGTCTCAATGCTCCAACTGGCCGGAGTCCGAGTGACTGGGTGCGCAGCTCCCATGCGTGGGCTGCAATCAGGTTAGCACAACAATCGTATATTTACATGAATAACAAAAAAATCGCGGAGGGGGTGCGGTGCGGGTTTGTCTCGCCCGTCCGAGCCCTCCCCCTATTAACTTATGAAAATAAGCTACAATAACACTATGTTTATTTTGCGTCATTTCTTTCTTGGGAGATTTGCGACGGAAGGGTTTGGTCAGTCGGACGCGCGCCGGCGGAGCTCGTGGTGAAATGTTTTCTTAATGTAATGGAGGAGAAGTAATAAGTAAACATATATTTAAAAATCTTTCAGCGAAAATGGACGCATTTTTGTTGTTTGCGATTTCGTTGTAAAAACAAATCGTTAGGCACAGGCAGTCAGCGTACCGGCTTGAACTGTATTTGGAGGAGGCTGTACATACAAGTAGTTGCTAGGGTAGTGGGATTGCACTAGTGTAATATTCATGGTTATGGAATATTAACATAACAAAAATGAGCTATTATTAATGAAGCACTTTTTATTTAATTAAACAGCAGTGTACGCCAATTAAGATGTCCGCCACATCCGGCACACGGCTAGAGCAAGTACCAACCCCCGCGGCGCGCCGTCGACACATTACTCCAATCTCCGCGCGATAAACAAGACATCCCGTCAAATAAATAACAACGTATCCCCCAAAGTATGAATACTATGAATTACACGCAATCGAACATAACCGACGGCTCGCCCCTCAAGGATAAACATAACATCGGAGGGAAGCAGTCAAAAGTGCCCGGACGAGAGCCCCGTGAAATCTCGACCCACCTCATAAAACACGTGAAACAATATCTCGCACGCAGCGCGCCCGCTGCTGCGGCCCCGCCGGCCCTCCGCCCTCCGAGTAGAGGCGAACCTCCCTCGCGCCGGGTGCCGCGCACCCTTGCCGGGATCTGGCTTTTCCTGAGCCATAAAAGTATATTGTGCGTTTGTAAACGCGCTCGGCTGTTTGTCACCATTTGCATATACGAGTAGACGTGGAGCTGCAGCGCGCCGCCCGGAAACGAACAAGGCCGTAACGTAATAACCGGGCCCGTTCAGCCGCAGACAGGTGAGGCGGCGCTCGGTAAGGCTTCGCGCCCTTCAGCCGCTCGCACACTACACCAGATACCGATTCACACAATAAACTTGTCATAGAAGAATATCAAAACCTTCAGGTTCAACTCACAACTCCGCTGTGACTCTGGCCGCGGCGCCGCATCGGCCCACTCTAAGCGCTGCCGACTGCGACGGCTGCTGATTGCAGCGAGGAATATCTCGGTAATCCACTCGGTCGGATGAGGAACTCGCGGGAGGAAAAACTAATGCAGCGCGAGCGGGAGCTCTTCCAGATATTCATTAGAGCTCGTCCGCTGGAATGAATGGGATGAAATGAAAAGAGACGAGGTGCCGCTGCAGGGCCGCACTAGCACCAACTTGTCATTCATACAAAATATATATTCACTAATAAACAAAATGTATCTAATGCCAATCCCATCCTAAAGTAGGCTCTTCAGTTTTATCTAACGTGGAAACGCAGAATGCCCACGTCAGACATGGCTGGCAACACTGCCAATGGCACTGTTCCACTTCTTCCCTTTACTTATTGTGGTGATCGAATTAATAAAGTGAAAGAAATTATATTTCAGGATTAACAAAGCCATACACTAAAGTAATTTATGTTTATAGACAAGGATCAGAGAAGCCAGAAGTGTTTAGTGAGCGCGGAGGGCGACCCTGCGCCGCGCGACTCCTCGATCCAGCTAAGAAGGGCGGTAGTACTCCGCTCACGTCCCGCCGCCAGCACTCCGCCGCGGAGCCGGCCATGGGAATTATATAAATGGCTGCTATGTATTGCGAATATGGTCCGTCGCCGAGCATTCCACATGGTAATCATGGCAAATGGAGCAGCGCCTAATGAAATATCAGCCCCCGGAGAGGCTTACGCAAATTATGTTGGATCTACACTAATAACTTTACATTTTATATCTGAGACGTACTCGCCCTGAATTTTTACGTAGGCTTAGAGCATCCCTCTCCTCCTCGCGGCGGGGGTGGCGGGAGACTGATTGTAACCGACGGCACCCGATCGTTGACATTATCTATGCTCTCATTGCTGCGAATGTTCTGAAAGTCAACAATATGTAATAGAGCCACTGCCATCAGACAATCACACAGGAGTGTTGCCTTCTCCGAGTAACATCGCGAAATCAACGATTTTAATATTGATCCACAATTATGCGGTGGCAGTCGGTGGCTCGGTGCGGCTGACACCGTGTCTCGTGCGCAGCGAGCCGGCCCTCGGTGCTGGTGGAGAGGCGGAGCGGGGCGGGAGCCAGTCATCTGTGATCGCTGCACGCGACAGCACTCGCCGGTTATATAGAAGTGCTATACTCTTTGTATATTCTTCAATTAGTTTATTTGCAATTTTCAACCCTGGCAACCCAAAAAGAGGGATGTATAGATTGACTCATTATATTGTTATTGATTGTGTTTATAAGTCCGCCACAGCCAGACCTCCGCCGTCCGCGGCCCCGCAGCTCCTGAACGATTGAACTTATTTTAATCATTATCTTTATATTATAAAAGTCTAAGAGGTGTCCTACCCTTGAGCAACAACAAATTACGGTCCAAGTGTTTGAAGATAGTGCAATTATATATTAACATTGAGGTTAGTCCTTTAACCGGACGTTGTTTTTATTTATATAGGGTGCGCGCGGCGGAGGATGCTGACGTCACGGCGCAGCCTACACTAGTGACGCGCCGCGACGTCCCCTCCTTCCGCGCTATCAATTAAGCAGGAGCCAGTGATTCGGAAGTGATGCCGTCGGACCTGCGAGCAGCGGAACCTTGTCTCCTATTACTGAACAAGGGAACCACGAAGCAAAACAATGTATTTTTGTTCAGAATGGTATGACGTCCGCTTGATGGTAAGTAATAAGCTCGCCCAAAATAACTCGTTAGGTTAATATGGACTGCACCCAGCTTTGAGACAAAAAATTGTACCTCTCGTCACCCCAGCAGTATTTATCTACTGCCTACTTTAAATCGATAGACAGAACTGATAATTAAATGGCCTTCAACAAGGTTTAGTTATATATGATACATATTACTTAGATGACGTCAGTCATTAGACTTTATACGTTAGTACTTCGAGTAAGAACTGGTTGCATCGCATGGTCATTGCGAACAGCTCGTCAAGCGATTCCTTGTTCTATATCTTTGAATCTTTTTACTAACAGTACAAGCAATATATTGCAGTGATGCTGTTTTTATTGCCATCGGCACATGGGCGAGCGGCGGCGAGCGGCGGCGAGCGGCGGCGAGCGGCGGCGAGCGGCGGCGAGCGGCAGCGGCCTCGCCCTTGTCTCCGAGAGGCTCAGGCTCGCGGCACGAACTTTACAGTAACGCAGCGCAGCGGAGGGCGAGGGATGCGAACGGTGGATCCTGGGGTGCTAAAATGATTTTTATGCTTTCTGTGAATTGTCATCGATAACTAATGGATGGGTCGCCGCCGTAGGGGACATTTGTGATACATTAAAGGTTAATGCAATGTATTCTCAAAGATTAAGTGCATCGTGTAAGTCAAAATATGAACACTAACACGGTTAACTCAGTAATAATTACTTTTTACCTTCTCAGGAATTGTTGTCCAGCTCATATATATATATATGATTGCCGGAAAACATTCATCTATACTCTAGTTATCTGGTTCCAAAAGCAACCCAAGCACACCGACGTAGCAGTGGATTTGAATTGAGAATATCAAATGTACCGACGGCCCCAACTTCACCACATTACAACGTAGAATCTCTAAATAAACTGCATCTTGGCAAATGGTAGTGAAATAGAACAATGGGATTCTCCCGGTCCACCCTCAACAAAGTGATTCCTTAAAAAGGCTGCTAGGTCGCGTGCGCGGCGGGCGGCGGGCAGCGAGCGGCGGAAGGAAGTGTGCATAAGTCACTCGGCAGCGTTCGACTTCCGGCGGCGATATACCCCACACGAGTCCACATGTGGGCAGGGCGGGTAAAGTCGAGCGAGCGTCGCAAGTGACTCGTGTGGCTGACCTTTTGCAATGATACGGAACAAGCCACTAGGTCATCATATATTTGAAAAATTGGTGATGTGCACCATGTTCCATAATCGAATGAGATTGGAAAGTGTCACCGTGTCTGTCTGTCTGTCTGTCTGCTGCACTTTGGCTTTCGAGCGGCTGATGTAGTTCAGTATTTAAGTATTTTCTTAAATACTTAAATGTTTTACTTTATAACCAGCAGTTAACCTTCATTAATATGAAATGTAAATATAAAAAACACGGGATATGGGTAGGAGTTGGTCACACCACGGGTCCAGTGCTGGTGCCGGGGGATCGCCGACTCGCACCACCAGATCAATTCCACGATATCAGAGCGTTCGTACGTAAACCGAAAGTAATTAAAAACCTACGACGCAGAGTGCAATATTTCCTTATTAACACCTCAGTTGTAACACTAGATTGCACGGACTCGTTAACCAACGCCAAGGTGTAGGAGGTGACGGTGGAATAATTACGCATTTTATTGTGGCCGAGTACGCACACCACGCCCAACGCTGGTCAAGATCTGGACGAGTCTCAGTGACTGCACTTATTTCCGTGCTCGCGTTAAGTGTATGCAGCGATACCTCCTTGCTCCCACACGCTAAACCTTTAGTGTTCAGTTTACGTTCTGGTAAGCTTTATACATAAACAAGTTAAGGATAATTAATAAGAAGTCTAATCAACTGTTGCAGCACGAGGTCAATATTCCCAACGGATGCATTCATAATCTAAACGTTTGAAGGATCACTCAAAGAGATATAAATAATTTCAACTCTCCAGCAGTCCGATGCCCACATGAGACGGTGCTTCTCAGAGAAGAGTAGTCATACATGTAGGATAAAGTAGAGATTGAACTGAAGTCTATACATTTATATATACATATGTAATGTATCAGTTGCAACGCACACTTGACCTAACCTCATCTCATCCGCGTTGGTTGCGGAGGTATTCCAACTTTACTAATAATATCGGCGTGACGTGCGCGCACCGCTCCGCACCGCCCCGCACCGCCCTGCCCCGCCCCGCCCAGCGCTGGGAGCTGGAGCCGGGGCAGGGGCCGGGGCCGGGAGCTGGAGCACTTGGCACGAATATTGTTTATTGCCATCATTTACATATATCTGTCATTTAAAAAGCACTCGCTTGCAGTTTGTCAAACGTAATGAAACTGTAATATTTGTTGGGACATGCGGAATTGGTACCGGCTCCGTTTAACGACGGCGATCACACGTCTGATGATTTGTCGCGATCTTCGGGTTTGGCAACCTAACCATGAACATCGCGTTATTGATCCTTTTTTTCCGTGGGGGAACAGACGTTAATTTTATAACAAGATGTTCTGCTTCTGGGAAGAAGACAAGATTATTTGGGATTTTTACTCACTAAAACCCCCTCGGTAATCATTCTCAGTGCATTGCGGGAGAGCTCGGACTCTCCTACGGAACGCAACGGTGTCTTCCGACACTACGACTAAAGCCTAAGTTTCAGGGAGATCTGTAGCCATCCTCCGCACCCTCGCTTTCGTGCAACAAGCACTAGACCACCTCGTACATGTTATTCATCCCGGGCTCGCTTGGTGGGCAAGGAGGACCCCACCTTCAAAGTCACCGAAAATCATTTTAGTCGCCTTTTACGACAGGCAGAGCTTACTTTATTCTATTCTAAATATCCCGAGATTACTGGGCAACGCGTTATTGAACCTACAATTGGAAAACCTCATGGTGCCGTTATAACCATCCGGAAGAAACTTACTGTCCCGCGCGGTCCATATTCCACATCTTGGTGCGACATTTACTTGGTAAGTATCAATTAACAACTTATAAGGTTAAGTACCACCACAGCTCCTATTTCTGCCGACTAGCAGTACTGTGGTAAACATTACTGTGTATCGGATTAAAACGCGCCGCAGCTAGACAATTACTGGAGTAACGAAATGGAGTAACTGAGGGAACGAGACGAGAGGTATACACGACGTATACCTTTCTAATTAGCGCCGAGATGATATTGGCAGGCGTGTCACTTACCATCAGGTGAGCGTTTCGCTGGTATCGTTATTCGTCAAAATAAATAACAGTCAATGTAATGACTGAATCCGGTGTACGTGGGTACCGCACCGCAGTGCTTGATTATTGACGTAGTACCACGAGGTTGTCTTTTTGGGTCGGGTATTGGAAAGAGTTGGGTCGGTTTGTTAAAGTAAGTTGGATCCGTGTGCATGCGCATGCGCATATGCATGCGTTATGCAGTAAGTGCATTCCCAGAAGCGCGCCGCTGATGTACCGGCGCGCACCGCGCCGCTTCCCTGGCACCGCCACAGCTCATTGTGTCAGTCAACGGTTTGGCTTCATTGTTAATTTGCAACCCGGGTCTAATTCCGCGGGCTGTCGTGTCTGTGCTGCTGGGCGGCTGCCCGTCACCAATATCTTAAAGTCTTAATATTGATGCGTTAACAATAGCAACGAAAACTTGCGAATAATACTTGAAGAAGTTTTTGCTGCAAACACCGCCTCTCCATTCTCTGATGATATACGTCGGTTGCTAGTCTTTGTTAACTTAAACAGCTCATTTGATATCAGCCTGGCGCCCGGGGTCCGCGTCCAAATATTTGAACCTTATCGCAATTTTTGGTCCCGCACAGTACGCACTTCGGTACATTTATCATCATTATCATCATCGACCGATAGACCTCCGGTGATGAAAATTGGCCTCCTCCAAAGATATGCACATCGATCGGTCACGCGTTGTTCGCATCCAGAAAATAGATGGTACGTTATTTATTATTTCGGTATATTAGAAAAGGAGAATGTATTATTATCATCAACAGTGTCGCCGAGCTGTTGGAATGGCCGCGTGACGAAATGGAGACACCCCTGTGCGTGTTACACGAGAAACTATTTGTTTATCACCGACGGGCCGAGCAAATGTTAATGGATAAATTAAAATAAGGTTGATGTGATTAACACGTTAAAACGTTAATCGTCCAAGCGAACACGCTGCCTAAACGAGCAATAGCATGTAGCAATCAGCGCCGCAGAGCGCGGCGTGTTCGCACCTCGCTAACGACAAGTGGCTGCGCGGCCGCGTTGAACAACGGCGCTTCCTGCCACACGCTGCCCGCCGCCCGCCGCACGCCGCACGCCGCCCGCCGCACGCCGCCGCCACACGCTGCCCGCCGCACGCCGCCGCCACACGCTACCCGCCGCACGCCGCCGCCACACGCTGCCCGCCGCACGCCGCCGCCACACGCTGCCCGCCGCACGCCGCCGCCACACGCTACCCGCCGCACGCCGCCGCCACACGCTACCCGCCGCACGCCGCCGCCACACGCTGCCCGCCGCACGCCGCCGCCACACGCCGCCCGCCGCACGCCGCCGCCACACGCTACCCGCCGCACGCCGCCGCGCACGCTACCCGCCGCACGCCGCCGCCACACGCTACCCGCCGCACGCCGCCGCCACACGCTGCCCGCCGCACGCCGCCGCCGCCGCCCGCCGCACGCCGCCGCCGCACGCCGCACGCCGCCGCACGCCGCCGCCGCACGCCGCCTGCCGCCGCACACCGCCGCCGCACGCCGCCCGCCGCCGCACGCCGCCCGCGGCACGCCGCCCGCCGCCGCACGCCGCCCGCCGCCCGCCGCACTGCCGCCCGCCGCACGCCGCACGCCGCCAGTCGTGAAGCAGTCGTCGCGCGCGTTACCAGCGCGCAAACGAAACTAACACGACGCCTGATTTATAACGCAACATTGAAGTCCCCGCGAAACAGCAGCAGCAGCAGCAGGCCGGGCTGAATCTGTACGCAACTGGTTCGGTACACTGTTATGTCAGTGGTAGCTTTATGTATCGTTCTAAGCGCATCGTACTCGCACACGAGCGGACACGAGCGCGCTATAGCGCACCCCACTAACGTCTGTGCTTCCAGTTATTCACCAGGTTACTGATTGGTGAAAGGGATCTCCGCGCGAGATGTTTATCCGAGCGGCGGCCGCCAGACGCGCAAAATAATCTTCATACTATAGAGATGAAACGTGACATTTGTTTAACGCGGCACCAAGTCACTTCATAATCGCCGCCGGAAACGGAAACTCCGCCATATTGTGTGAAATCGGCCGCTAGTCCTGCTTTCCGCGCTGCCGCACCTGTGAAATCAGATTATAACGGGCCGGCTTGCGCAAACCGATCTGTATCCTGCTGCGAGCACCACCCCCAACCCCTTAACCCCCGCGCGTCACTCAATTAAACTGAACTTTAAACGTCGCCGAGTAAAATCGAGATCGGTACGCGGCGCGGCCGCAGGTAACAATACAATTGTATTCCATTCGCCGGACGTCCGGTCATCATTTTGCCCGACGTGTAACGCCACAATTACCTGTCAGCGCAATGCCCACTTTATGGCAACAGCTAAGGGAAGTATGGGCAGTGCGGCGGCGCGGCGGCGCTCCGCCAGCTCCGCCAGCTCGTCCAGCTCGGCGGGCGCGTGGGCGCGCGCACGTTTCCACCGCTGAGATGGAGACATCCGTTGTCCCCGCGGCCGAATGCTGATTAATCCGGATTTTCAGGTATCGCGCGCGCGGATGCAGCGTCCTGCGGATTTGTTTCCCCGAAGCTATGTGATACATACCAACATTTCAAGTCCGAAGCTCTGTCCCAGGTTTGTCCTTTATTGTATGAACCCTCGTCCCTGTCATTCCACACTACAGCAGCCAGCTTACCAACCTTTATCCGATTGCCACGAATTAGTTCAACATTGCGCCGTAAGGAACTGAAGTAACTTTACTCCTACTTAATAATCGACGGCGTACGTATCTTCCGATTACATCTCCTCATCATTTCTCACCTTTGAAAACCTTTCATCACTCGTTAACACCTTCTCGTCCGACAACACCTCGGTGGCCCAGTAACCGTACAACATTAGGTGTTCGGCTGGGCTACCTGCATTCTGTGATAGTGCATGACTGCCTTCGAACTGGTTCTCCTTCCGTTTCCTGACACAAATACTGTTACAGAAATATTTTCCCCAACGTGAAAGTCAGATAAAAAAAATCGCCGCGTCACCGTCAGAACAGTTTCCCGTCATTGTGCACCTGCCACTCGCGCCGTAATTAATTATCGCTGCTCCATGTCGCCCCCGTCCTCACCAGCACCATCCCCCCACCTACCTTGCTGCGTTGTATCAAGGTGCTCCTATTGTTTAGGATGGCTCGGTTCAACTCTCTCCTAACGGATAGTTAAAAGGAACAGTTCGATACTTTAGACTATCACAAAACCCTCAAAATGTGTGGGCAGAGTAAAGTAACAGAACTAGACGCTGGTAGTTTATGAAACGAACTAACCCCAAAGGGGTGGGGATGTCCAACCTTTAATCGTATCTGATACACTCGGACGTGTGTGTGTTGCAGTAGGTGAGTATAGAACAGTTTGGTGATGGTAAAGATTAATCCTATCCACGACAGGCAAGTTCGAATGTTTACATAGAACCTGTCAAGAAAGTTATTTTTTATGCAATTAAGCGACGTGACGAGCGGGATAACTTGCTGACAAACCTCATCTTATGTTAAGGGATACGCCTGTCCATAAAAAAGTGGCGCTAGTTAATATGTTAGTTAAGTATCATTATACTAGTCATTACACTAGCTGTAACGCCCTTCAAATCGGAACACAGTAATGTTTTCTCAGTACTGTTTGTCGGCTGTAACAAGCGCTGCGGTGGTACCTACGCAGAAGGTCTCCAGCAACAGAGACATGCCACCAGGTATAAACGGGCCGCGGCAAGAGATCAAACAGCGATAAGAGTGTAGCGTCTAACAAACTCCAGTGCACCCAAAAAGCGTCAGTAGTTATCAGATCAAAACTGTTATGACCTTTGTCTGATAAGAAAAATTGTATCAGTTTTCAAGTTGACGCGTAAGTTACGCGGACTTAAGCGGTGTGGTGCCGCTGGGCCGCTCGGTGTCCTGCGTTGATTAACGACGTCGGCGACGTGTTTATTGCGGCGGACGGCGAGTCACCCAGTCGGCGGAAGCGGCGCAGTCGACGGAGGCGGCGCAGTCGGCGAGCGGCTGCTATGAAATTACTTCGTGAGCTCGTAGCCTCCCAAACAACGAACAAACGTTGCCAGATAAAAAAATTACCACCATAAATAATAACCGGAAAAGCCTGCACCGCCTCAACATGTGTGTCAACTGCCGAGAGCGGCACATCGCTTCTTAATACTCCCCGATCAAATTTAAGATATCCCTTCCTAAGTAGTTTCTATCAGGTCAGACTGATCGAGGTCATTGACTACGTTGCTAGTCGCGGGGAAGTGATTGCAGCGGTCGTGGTTAGGTATGGTTGTGCTGCTGCCCACCATGAACAGTTAATCACTCATGATGCGGATGGCTGGTAGATTTTGACGTTCAATAGGTGAACGAATGGATAAACATTTAGACTTGGACTTTGACATAGGTTATACACAAAAATACAAGTTGTACCCGTTACCTGAGAATTACTTGTTTTGTTTGTTTATTAACTTTGGGTGGGTTGGAGGGGAAACTTGCTCAATAATTCTTTAGGCATACATCTTTGTGAAAAAACTTATTTCAGAACAAGTAAAGGAGGAAACTGTATGCTGCAGATCGCTTCTCTAATCTTCTGCGGTAAGTGTGTGCAGTGTATGTTACCAGTCTCATACCTACTCATGGTGCGAGCACCGGCAATCGGAAGATCGATGATGTGAAATTGACGTTTGTTTCCGCTGGAGCGCGGTGTCACCTCGCGACGTAACCGCAGCGCGGCGGCTGCGGGCCCGCGCCGGAGATTGGAACTGTCTCGCGGTGGAACTTTGTTTTAATGGGGCAGATCGCTGCGGTCGACGGCGGCAGCGGCAGCGGCAGCGGCGTGGCACACGGGGGGTGCGTAACTTGCGAGTCACCTCTATCGATCGGTGCGCTTTACTTATGCAGGCGAAGCGACGGCACGCGCCACGTTCACCTGCCGCCAACCAAACTTAGCGATTCTATAAAGCACTACATCGCTCGAGCTGAAGATAAACTAAGAAACTAACAAGTGGGAAGTCTCTCACTACCTGTTTTCCCATCTGTGGAGTTGGAATGTTTTATTTGTACATAAAACAAATTTCCAGTTTGTGAAACTTATTAGTACTTAACATCCGAACAGGATTTAGTCTCGCTAATCTCGTTGCGTTGTCGGTGCTTGGCGCTGCCGGTGCCGCCGCTCAACAATGCCGGGTGTACAGTGTGTGACACCTAGCAGCAGTAAATCGCCGGTCTCGGCCCCGGCCCCTGCTCCGGCCCCGGCCCAGCGCAATTAAACATTTGGGCCAGCACTTGGGAAGTATGCGGACACGCGCCCGCCTCGAGACGGTGCCCACACGACCAGCGGGGCCCGCGTCGCCCCACGCCGCCCCGCTACTTACAACAATTTATTTACTTTACGAACAACACCTACATGACCAATGGTTAAAGAAACTTGAATATGAGGGTAGATTTATAACTTTATGGATTAACTCGAATCCTTCGCAGATTTTACATCATCACTTAATATTATTTCATGGACTGGGTTACCCCTACAGTTACGAGTGTTAACATTGCATGGTTTCCAACACGAGTATAAGGTTCGCATATGTTAGTTACATAATCACATGAGGAGACACGGCACTTGTGGCGTTCACAGCGACTTCACTGCGCATGAGACTGTTTAGTGGCCCGAGTTTACAGCCTCCTCGATATTAAGTTTCGTCAAGGTATTCGGTTCAGGCCGGAGGTTCCGTGCAATGTAACGGACGGAGATATTTGCTTTAAAATTTCTTAATCAAGCTCCGAGCGCACGACGTAAGGGCGCACACGGGGCGCGGGGCCGCCGGCGGGTCCTCTAATGCCGCCCCTATTTTCAGGTACTTCAATCTTACATATGTATTTATAAGAAAGGTTGCAGTGAATAGATTCACATGTGTATGAAAGTTTGTTATCCGTTTCGAAGCAGGCTGCGCGCGCGGTGGTCGGTGGTGTGGTGGGACCACAAATCTAAAATGTGCTACAGGTGCAGTCGTCGCCGTGACGCCGACGTACATCGTCAGCATACCATACATACCAACGCGCGCTGCACCGGCCCCGTGCACGGTAGATTGTTTACTGTTCGCGTTCGCATTTTAATTATTATTTCAATATTAATCCTTGACACGGAGAAAGTTATAACATTTAATATGCAGTTGGCACCGCCGCGGTGCACTTGGCAACGTGACCACGCGGCACACCGGCGGCTGGGGGTGAGGAGGGTGAGTTACAACTCTATCCAGGGAACAACGTAATATTTATAATTATATATAAAAAGCGAAAGAACAAATTTCCCGCGCCAGTTTGTAATGGCGTTGTAGTGGACAGCTTCCGGCCAACAGGCTGGGCGGGCGTCGCGGTACAGCTTATGCAATTATGTAAAGCCATCGCGAGCACGCTGGAGCACGGCACATAGTTCAGATTAACTAGGTACGGTCACGTTCGGTGACACGCGCATGCTATGGATGTCCCGCCCCGCATCCACACAGCTTCAGGCAGCGCGCGACTATGCCGCGTAGGCTGGCTGCACACGCGCGGCTCGTAAGTAACGCGCCGCCTGCGCCCCGCTTTAATATTTGAGGCCGCGCCAGCGCCCGTTCAGGTGGGCCCCATTGTCTCCCGGGGCGGTGCATTAGATATGACGTCATTGAAACGGCCTGTCGCCTGCCGTGACGTGCGCCGCTTCATAATTAATGGAATATCCCATATTACGCTCTATTATCAACCGGCGCGAAAGAGGAGTGCTACGAGTGTAGCTGGCCGATGACAGCCCAGCAGATTGCAATGCTTTTATTTGAGAGGTTTACTCACCGGGAGTTCAAATCCTATTCAACTATTTGACAGTAATCAGCTGATCTCCGTTTTCACATCTGGAGAGGTTTTCACCGAGGCGTGGTGAATAATTGAAGCAATATATACGATATCACATAAGAGGCGCTATGTTCCTCTCGTTATCATTACGATATATCTAATCAAGCAACTTCTAGAAATATGGTTGCTTTGATTAAGTTCTCTCCAATAAGAAAATAATATCTCGCGTCCATATTCTGATAACGTGGATCGGATTTTTAAAGTAAGCAGGAATCCTTACAGACAGGATCTATATTCTAGATTTTTCTCCTTTACTACCATAGTTCTTCCGAAGAAGGTATACTTCTATTATCGTCGATACGACTGCTGGCAAGAAACATTTTACTGCTGCCTGTTGTTGTTTAGAAAGATCCACCCACCGTTCCGACTTCCATATTAGATAAACAGAGCTCGTGCGATTCGAAATCCTGGTCCCTTCTACTACAGTGGGAGCAGTTCGTCATTGATTTGCGTGCAGTGTTACATAGGTAATCACCGAAACAGAGAAGGTTTAGAGGTCGACCAAGAGAGACGTATCACAAGTCAGTTGCCTGGCAACGAGAATGTGAAGTCGTGAATACACAATCTTAGAAAGTTCTACGCACACCAGACAAACAAATGTACAATATGTAGTGATGAGGAAAATAACATGAATTATTTTTCATCAGAATAAGGCTGCAATTAGGAAAGTAGATCTTGGCGCGGCTCACCCCTTTGGCTGCACATTCGATTAGCCGACAGGCAACAGAACCCGGTGGGAAAAATCACACGGCAGCAGCAAACCGCTCCAGCCGTCAGCTGCTCGATTGAATTAGGGAGCAATCACTTGCTGTCAGACGCCATTACTGCTGTATTATTTGCCAATAAGTTTACCGAGGGTTCCGTGACACAGCCTCCCACTAGGTGAGGAGCTGATTTATTTCTTATATGCTGTGCATCGCAACTGAAACTAATTAAATTCATTAGGACTATAAATGATTCTGTATTTTTAAGACGGCAACGGATACGGTACCATCTCAATACACGAGAGGAGCATACCCTCGGGAAAGCAATAGATCCCCCATACATATGTGTTTCCGGAAACGTTCGCACAGCGCAGCGCGCCCGCCGGCGTCACCTCCACCGCAGCAGCCGACCTCGCCAATAACCATAACATTACCATGTAAGATGGCGGCAATGAATAATTCCCGCCGTATTCACCGGATACACGAAATGGCGGAGTCAAGTGTACTCCTGCCGTTAGTTCCCTTATCACCGCACGCGTACGTCTCTCTCCCTTTGGACTGGAGTTTTTCTGTTTCCACGCCGTGTAAGTTAAGTTATAGTTTCGTGGTTTCCGCAGATAAGTGGTTCTGTAAAATACATTGCGTCTTGTTGGTAGCACTGTTCAGCAGGACGTCGATTTCGTGAGTAAGACGAGCGGCGGATTCAAAGTTGTGACCTCGTAAATATGGAGTCGTCCACAAATGAGTTACCGGCGCGCGCCCGTCCCTCCGCGTCCCTCCCCGTCCGCAGCATGTCCTCGCGAGCCTTTAGCATGTTTACAGCTGAAACAATCCTAATAACTTTTACGATAGACATTTGTGTACGTATCTCAAAAGTTATTAGATTCACCTGAGGGGTTAACTTGGCATATCTACCATGTTTGCACTTCAAACAATGGCTCCAAATTATTATGAACCCCTCCGCTAAAGCGAGCTCCGGCGGCGAGCGGATGGAGCGCCCGCCGCCCGCCGCCCGCCGCCCGCCGCACGCAGAACTCGCCCCTATAGACCTCCCCCGTGTGACTTTCGCAAAATAATCGTGTGATCTCCATCTTTCCTATGTGTACTAATTTGCGGATACGACTCTACGTACATTGATAGGAAAATGGATGAGGAAATTTAGTATCGATGGCATACACGAGGAACATGAATAATAATACCGAGTTCGTCTGCAGCAAGCCGCGGGGAGCCACGCCGCGCGCCGGAGACCAGCTCGACAGCACTTTCACATTAATTTTAATTGTTAAAAACCGTTTACAAGCGTCTACGTTGACATGAGTGTGAATAATTTCACTGATGGTAGGATACCGCTGTGGGAGACGGTCTAGGTACCACTGGAGCACCTTCTTTTGCTGACAGACAGTAGTGTTACAACATTACTCTGTAGCAGTTTGAACGGGGTAGGAGCTGCTGGACTTATTGAGATGACAAGATTTAACATTTTTTTGTTTCGGGGCGAGGGGGGATCTTCTAGAAGATACTCTGTCTTCTGGGGGGAAGACAGATTTATTCTCGGTGGTCACCTTTGGCGTTTAGAGAGGCCGCGGGATCTCCGTTCGGAACACCAACGCGGCCTCGCTAACGCTATGCTGCGGTAGCCCGTGGTGGCGTCCGCTTTGTGCAGATCCTATCAGCATCGATAGTACTTCAATGAATGGAGACCACGTCTAGCCTTCTGACCGTCAATGAACCCAAAAGATTTAACATTCTGTTTCAAGTCGATGAGCGCAAAGTGGTGCGGAGTACTGCATCCGAAGTAGCGCTATGTTGTCACTGGCAGGGGTTTTACTTACCAACAATTGAACGTCCCGCCCGTCTCGTCGCAGCATAGAATAAAAAAATCATACAAACAACGCCAAACTATTCCCGAATATATATATATATATATATATTGAGCAGTATGTGTAATATGTTCGCCTTTCTAATGTATTGCACGCGCCGACCGCGTGCGCGTGTTGCAGCTGAAGCAAACAAATTTATTCACTTGTTTATCTGTACCTAAAAAATCCCATCGAATTAAGGGTGATGCTGAATAAAATTATCTCAGCTAACAACTCGTGAACAGCGTAAAGCTGAAAAGCAAATTCAGGTAGCGCGGGGCGGTGCGGGGCGGTGCGGCGTGGCGCGGGGCGGTGCGGGGCGGCGGGTTATTAAAACATCGCGGTACAACATGACGTTAATTACTTAAGCCCAAACCCGAAGCTGTTTGCGCGTCGGGCTGAGGGGGTTGCCGGGTGAGGGTCGGAGAGGGGCGGCGGCCGCGCTAACTTAGCCCGTGTTTGAGTTGGGCGCGCTTACGTGAAGGTGGATGAAAGTAATACGGGTCAGCGTTTGCAGTGCAGGATCCTGTTTGAACGGGTTACGAACTTCATCAGATCCGTTACAATCCGCCATTGAATAGTTACGGGTGCTTGTAACGCAGCGACTCGACGGAACTTCCGTAGCACACAGATCAATCGTTACGGAGGGGTTGACACCTCTAACACAAAGGTTAAGCCTAAATACCTGATCGTAATCCTTTCAGAGGTACAGAACAACATATAGTGGTCCAAGAGTTATAGATGCAGCATCAATTAACTAATCGACATTGATCCAGAGTGACGAGCGCAATGTGGTGTGGAGGTGCTGTGTTATCATCATAACTGAAGCTGCGTCGCCCGGCGCGGCGAGCCGCTCACTGCCAGGTGAACTTCCGGCTGCAGTGGTACTGCTATACGTTAAACACACAACCTCGCATGAAGAGCGTTGTCAACAAGCAGACAATTATTATATAATGTAATGTTGTATAGGAGATGCTCTTTGATTTTGAATTTTGTTTTATATAATGTACTTACATAGTTTGCTCGAATCGACTGAAGTAGCTCAAGCAGTAACATAAGTAACCTCTTCGGTCACTCAACGTTGCGACCGTCCGTGACCTCTGAGCGAGATATTCAGTAGTTATGCAGTAGTTGTATTCAATAGTTGTATGCAGTAGTTGTATTCAATAGTTGTATGCAATGATAAGTGTACAATTGTTTTTCAGCTACACGTTTATTTTATTCATATATTTAATTTGGATGAGGAATACAACGGTTACATTGTAAACTGCACCTTAACAAGTATATAATAGAGTTTAAATAGGTTCACGGACTTGTCCGGAACAGCGCGGCCCTCGTACGCGGGCAGCGGCAGTGCAGAAGTGATTGCAGCGGGGATTTGCAGCGTGGGAACCTGGCGGCTGTGTTGCGGAGCGCGCGGTGAGCAGATTTGATGGAGTACCACGCAGCATGGATACATAGACGTGGTGTCCTCAAATGGTTTCTGTACAACGCGTGAAAGACGATATCCGGTTCGGTTAATTTTCCCCTCGTGTTTTTTTATAGATAAATGAATACGGCGCGTGGTCGGAAGGAGCGGCGGCCCGACTGCACACCTGGCGGCTGCGCATTGTGCGCGCGCGGCGCGGCGGCATGCGGGCAGCATTGTGCGCGGCGCAGGCGCAGGCGCGGGCGCGGGCGCGGGCACGGCTCCACTGCTTCTTTTGTATTAGTGCCACCTCGTAGCTACTCGCTGCGGTGTAAGCTCGATCACTCCCCGATCACCTTTGTGACACGTATTTATAACCACGTCGCGAGGAGCCGGGCGCGGCGTTCCCGCATCCCGTGTGCCGCGCTCGTCCATAACAATGAGCTTTATAACTTTCTCATATAACATAATACCTGTAGTAAACCTTACTGCCTACAATGTAATAGCTGTGCTAACATTGCAGTGCCTAGTAGCCTGTCGAGGTTTTCTCTAGGAGCTTTAATATGAAGTTCTTCAAAAAAGACGCAAAAAGGTTTCTCCAGAGTCGGCAAAACGCCCAGAGATACCTCTGGTGTTACTAGCGGTTATAGGCTGCGGTTACCACTCAACATCAGACGGGCCGCAAGCCTGTTTATCACGTAAGCAGTATTAATTACTGACTGCCACTTGGCCTAGACTTAGATCTAGACTTAGGAAATCTGATGTAAAATTAAACGGATACATCAGCAATAAAACCAAATAGTATTTGCAAATCAACTTGATCAATAATTAACATGCGTGCGCAATAAAGAATGGGATGATTGGTGACAAAGGTGCTCGTGAGCTGTTGCATCACGAGTACATCAAGAAGTGTCCGATCTGAATGTAACAGCAGCTTTAGAACGGCATGGCAATGAGTGAAAATAATTCTCAATTAGGAAACAAAAGAGCGGAGTGCGGCAATCGCGGCAACAATCGGCGAAGGGCCGGCATGCGGGCGGCGGGCGGCGGGCGGCGGGCGGCGGGCGGCGGGCGGCGGGCGGCGGGCGGCGGGCGGCGGTAAGCGGCGGCAAGCGGCGGGCGGCGGCGGTAAGCGGCGGGGGATGGCACGAGGAAATTATTAATTTGGACGATTAAAATTACCTTCGGAGCAATTGAGACGGACGGACACAAAAAGCTCCCCCATCTAAACGTTCACACGGCACCGCCGTATACCTTTTTAAACGATAAATGACCGCCGGGGTGCGGAGTGCGGGGTGCGGCGCCCGGCGCTCGACCCGGTAGTGCTGGGGGGTCACTTATCATTACTTACCTTGCTTCACATTCTCATTCAACTTAAAGGGTTCAATTACAAAGGAATCGTCTGAATCAGTTTAAAAACAATAAGGATCAAGTGAAAACGGACAGGACTACCGCCGACTGCGTAACCTGTCTCCCCAGTTCCAGTGCGGCGCTGGTCAGGCTTTATATATACCATGTGTGATTCCTAGCTACGGGATCTAACATTTAATTTATTCAACTTACCGATGAGACGAGCGCAGTCCACGTTCATCTCATGGTTAGTGATAGGCCCGCCAGGACAACATGCCTCTAGTTAGGATGGTATGCACCATATTGCACTCGTCGCCTGAGACGTAAGGCATTGAGTCTTGATATCCTAGTAATTACATTAGCTACAGTGCCCTTTAAACTGAACCACAGTAATGTTTGCACACTACAGTTCAGCAGCAGAAATGGGAGCTGCGATAAGACCCATACGATCTCCGGCAAAGGAGACCTACCACCAGTCTACAGGATTAATGCTTTAAATGTGCCAACGCTTGGAGTCTGAAAATGATGCTGTAGTAATACTTATTTAGACCATGTTCAGGGGTATAACTGGTTCCGCACAACAACTAACGGGACCCAAGCTAATCTCGCCTACTGGTAGTGCACCTAGACAATCAACAAACTAGGCTCTGGCTCCCATCAACCTGCCTTGAATGTGAATTAATGAAACCTGGTACGAATGTCCACAACAGACCAACGTCGGCCCCTAGCGCCAGGCGGTGCCGGAGGACATGCTGAGGCAGGCACCGTGGGGAAGGTCGGAATCACTGGATGCGGGCAGCGCAAGACAGATAGATATGGAGATCTTTGGAGATGCCTATATCCAAAAGTAGACGTCTGTCGGTTGATAATTGATTGAGAGACGATCCTCAACAGGCGTTCTCCGTTAGCAAACTGCTTCAGCTGCTGTTGCAGCGTAAATAACTAGAAAGAGACGTGTATCAATGTTCTCTCATCATATAACATATCTTGTGCAAATATGATGCGGGTCACTTCAGAAGAAGTTGGCCGCATGAGCTCATAACACCAGGTGGGTTTGCGGTCAGCACTAACCTATTTTAAAAGAAATGAAGAGTATTGTTTACAAATGGGAAGGGGATGGGGTAGCGGGTGCGCGGGTGAGCGGGTGAGCGGGTGCGCGGGTGCGCGGGCGTGCGTGACAACACAGAACGGTGAAAAGTTGCTTAAATGAAACAAAACGGATTAATTCATTAGTTGGTGCAAACTAGAGTGGGCAGGGGTGCGCGGGGTGTGTGCGCGGTGATGTCACACGGGAGCGCGTTAGTTTCAGTTTTAAACCGGCCCCTCACCCCCTCACCCCCGAAGCCCCGCACACACAACGGTACATTATTATTAATCGTCACAAGCGGCGGTCGGAAGCGGCCCCGCTTTAACTACGACATAAAACTGAACTGAACATAATGTCACTTCAAAGATAAAGCATTAGGCACCTACCGGCATATAAATATACATATACATATACTTGATTAAATAATTTAACTTGTTTAATTAACTTATTGTATATAATTATCTTAAATCCAACTGAACTATATATCAACATATTGTATAGCTTCTCTTTGCTGGTTAACAGTAAAACGTCACTGCTGGTGGGTCTCTGACGCCGGAGACGGTCTCGGTAGGTACCGCCGCAGCGCCTGTTGCAGCCGACGAACTCTACTGTGTTCCGATTCGAAGGCCGCTGTAGTTAGTGCAATTACCGTGGTAACGAGACAACATCTCAAGGCGACGAATCCGAGTTGTAGTGCGTATGATCCTTGTCAGCGCCACGTCGTCATAGACAGGCGGTCACTTATCACCCAGCGGACGTCCCGCCCGGCTCGATGATTTATTCAATAAAAAATTTACATTAATCTAGCTTGTTGTTGTGCACTGCTTCAATATTTCAAAAAAAAATATAATCAAAATACTTTATTTGGTATTCTCCTACAAAATTATACAGTTAAAGGATGAGATCCTCAATCTCCGCGTGTCCAGCTCTCGCCGCGCGCAGTGTTCCTCGTATAGAACGCTATGTTGAGAATAAGTTTGATTTCCGCTTAAAATATCTAGATTTGTATCCGGAACGCATAGTTTACTTACGTTATATTAGTGCTACAAGGGACCACGCGGCTATTATCCAGCTGCTCACAACGGGATGCAGTGCATCATCACAACAACGCGTTGTTACCTACCATGGAGCCGCCCCGCCAGCTCGCGCTCGGACCCCACGGGCACATTGTTTATAATTGAATTAGAAGCCGTTCGCCGACCAGTACCTTCCCGTACCTGCATCTGTCACCTCGACTGACTCTCAATTAGACCGGATGTGGGTCACCGGGTAGCGAGCGGGGTGGAGTGGTGAACGCGACTGCACATTTGTATTGAACATGCAGACCTATAAATACGATCAGCTCAGACTAGCTCTGCTGCCGTACACTAACACAACTAAGTAAACCCTACTGAAACGGCTATTGCTGCTAAATACTAGTGTTTAAACATATCTGTGTTCCGGTTTGTAAGGCGTCGTAGCCTAGTATAATTACTGGGATAACGAGACTCAACATCTTATGTTTCAAAGCGACGCGCGCAATGCGGTGCAGTATATCCTATCATCATCCTAACTTGCGCCACGTTATCGACGAGCGTATCAATTACCATCAGGTGAACGTTCCTCTCGTATCGTACCATAATTCAATAAAACAAGGGTGCAAAAATGATTGTTTCCTCCAAACTGAACCCCGCTGTACGTAGTTGGCATGGACCAATGAGACTAATCATGTCATGACTTAAAGCGGGAAACCATGTGTTTTAGCACGAGCGTACGTCACGTGGCGTGTGGGTGGAACTTGTGCACGTCCAGGGCATCATTAAAGTTTCGCTTAAAAGAGAAAAGATATTTTTGTGGTCATTTACATTTTTTTAGTTTGGAGACTCCACTGGCTGCCGTGTGCCGTCGCGTGATATTCGTTAACTCGTTAACTAAATTGGACGAGTCACGCGCCACCTGGCGGCAGATTATTGTGACTGCCGCTCAATTGGTGCTCCTGACTTCAGAGTCCGTTGAGATCATCCCACCACCAGCGCCAGCACTTCATGCCACGGTCATAACCAAGTCACCGACAATTTTCTTTATAAATATCATTATATCACGTCTAATTAACTGAAATCGCTCGCCTCAAACAAAACCTTCTGATAATATAGATCTACTATCTCTTCTCCTGCTCAAGGTTTTCGTTGTGTTTCCGTTTATTATCATTACTTAAATTCAAAAAGTACTAACATAGATAAACGCCAACATGAACTCTTCACACTCTGGGTAAGGGGTCTGCCAACACGCCGACGTTGTTCTGTGCAGCGCGCGACCGCGGAGCAACCGCAAGCAAGCATTTGCTTTGCATTTCCCGAAAAGCAGCTTATTAAAGAACAAAGCGCTATCACGGATTCCAACGGGAACCTGGACAGCCAATTACTGCAGCACTGCGCCGCGCACGGACCCCTGACGCGGGAGCGTTATCTTTCAATCGCAATTTGGACAATTGTGTCGGTTTGGGTCGCAGCCCGCATGCTGGCGCGGCGCTGGCGGCGGCGGGGGCCGGCTCACGCGACGCGCTGCACCGCTGCTCCGTTGCACCGTTGCACTTACTGCTTTTGGTTAACATTACCTACAACTGCACAGCGAGAGGTCCCGCAGCACAAACTATGCATTATCAATCTTTAATACCGGAAGCTTATTTAAATATGTTTCATTTTGTATTCTTAAAGTACAAGGTTTCCATCAGCAGGCACGACTCGAGCCAAGGGACGGTTTAACAACAAATATACACGGGGAGCATTTATTTATCATCATTGGGGGTGACTCTTACCCGATGCATGCGCAGGTATCAGTAGACGCAGCCATGCCCACCACGTCACACCAAACAGATGGTACAGCTGGCCACGTCAGCTCCTATATAAAGTATTAGTTAAAAGTTAACAGGCCACGTGTAAGTCGGTGCGCTTTACCAGCGAAGTTCGCGTCGCCGCTGCCGCGCGCTGTCAGCCTCCTGGTGGATGCGGTGGATCGAGCATCGAGTTACATGGCATTAGAAATAGCTTACTTTCTACTTTATACCGTTATGTAGCTTGTAATAATAATATCTTTAGTCCGAAAAAAATCAGTGCCACTTACATTGCAATTTCCGTGGGATTAGTTTGTAGGGTGAGCAGGCCGCGGGCGCCGAGGGGTTGGGACAATGGAGTCCCACGTGAGGGCGGCGCGTGGCGCGTGGCGAGTGGCGAGTGGCGGCGGGGAGGTGGAGAGGTGGAAGGGAGGAGCAGTCGTAATGCAATATTTGTTCGGCGACACACGGGCGACACGCGCGCTTCTCTGTTGTTGCACCTACGGGCAGGGCTCCCAAACTTGGGAAGCTGTGTTTTTATTATTATAATAAAAACTACGAGTCCGTTAATATTTTATTAATTAACTTCTATTTTATAAAAGTTAATAATAAAATAAGTAACGTTACTTGAAAATCTGATTTTTTCATTAAGTTTCGTTTAAAGGTACTTAGATTACTTTGCTTATTACGATATATTGACACAACACCGTGCTGCACTCGTCGCCTTGTGACACGGGGTGCTCAAGTGTCTGTAGTTAGTCGGGCTACATATATTGTAAATAAATAAAAGAGCCTGAATTTGTGAACTCCTGGCGCGCGGCGTAATCCCGGCGTTTGGGGTGCGACGATAAAAAGATAATGCGGCAGCGTCGCGTGCGCAGCGCCGCGGGGATGATGCGGGGGTGACGCGGCAGGACCGCTTTGCTGACGCACCTATGCGGAGCGGCTTATCGCGCCTGCGCTCTACTAACAAATGAGCTTTATTGTAGGGCCGCCATGCGGTGCCAGCGGAAGCGGCAGCGGGAACAGAATCAGTTAAATAAGTTTCGAAGAATAACTTTGACACAGAAGCTTACCACCACTTTGTAGTATTTAATAAAAACTACGAAACCTTAGCAACGTGTGAGTTCAACTGCATACTGCATGCATGCATCACACTTGACTGATCGCCAGTGGACTCTTTTTATCATCAATAATAAAAGTATTCCCAGCAGTGGCAGAGCACAGCATGTTTCCACTTACCATAATAAACATTTCTTTTATTGCGTACTACTATTTGTCCTGCATACAGTTACTCTGCGCCCGCGCATCCGTTTCGATCTCCGGCACTGTAACCGGGGTGTTACGGTGCACTGGGGGCGAAGGGAGCAGCGCGACAGAATAAACAAGCTGGCGGGGGGTTGCGCTGTGTTTTTATTGGCGGTGCGGGGGGATGTGCGCGGGGCGGGGGGTGCAGGGCGGTGGGGCTGTGAGAAGACTGTGGGAGCGCATTTGCGATATCGGATGGTAGATGCCTCCATAATGTGTTTTGTTAGATAAAAAATATATGACAAAAGAATGCTAATGAACAAACATTTAGACGAGATGAGCGAGACGTTCCTCTGATTAGTTCAAATCAGTTCAGTCGTTAGTTAGGATGATATACACAACACTACATTTCTTGTCGTCTTAGGATATCATCATATTCATCACACGACTGATGTCCACTGCTGGACATAGCCTTGCCGTAAAGATGTCCATATCGATTGAACCTGTGCTACCCGCATCCAGCTGCTTCTCTTTCACCAGATCGTCGGACTACCTAGTGGTGGGGGACGGGGGGTAGTAACTGCCAGTATACGTCTTCCGATACGCGGTCGCTATTCAAGTACCTTGGTGCTCCATCGATTGTGTTTTAGGATGTAAGATGTTAAATCTCGAAACTTCAGTAATGTCACTAATTACACCGTCTTTTAAACTAGAACACAGTAATGTTCGCACATTACTGGTCGCTGGTTGATGTGGAGAAACAGTGATAGCTGCTTAGACGGTGACCGGCAACACAGAGCAGCAGACATTTTTTTATAGATAAACAGAGAGAGCGCTCCAATTTGCGTATTTCATTTACAATAGATTGTAAAACCTAATAAGGTCTATGAAGGTGCACATTGAGACCTAGACTATTGCGGTTCTGGTGCAATGCACAAAATGTGTTGTAGCCGGAACTTGTGCCAACGTGAAGCTGCGGCAGCCGAGGAGTGGTGCGCACGTGGCCGTGGCTCCGCGCCGTGGTAGTGCGGCAAACTGTGCGGCAGTACCCGCAATGCTGTGTAGTGTAAGCATTCTAATTAACCTCGTATTGTCATGGACGAGAATATCTGTCACTTACCATCAGGCGAAGGTCTCGTTAGACGTATCGCCTCGATATCAGCATTGCAACAGTTAAGAGAACTGATTACGAAGCAAAGTGCGCAGGTTCCAATTCGCCATACACTATTTTATATACGTATACATTAGATGCGTAAACTCAATTTTATGAGCGTTAGCTTATCACTTATCACTTATCACAGGGTGAACGTGTTGCTCGTCTACTGTTGTACAGAATGGTAACAGAAGCATGGCCACCCTGCAAGTAGTAAGGCATCGGGCGCAGGGATGGTGTTAAGGTGAGGGTTTTTGTACGGCTGCTGTAGCGGTCGAGTCCCGGTGGGGGCGCGCTGTCGCCGACCCTACGAGCGCGCTCACCGACTCACTGCACATTTCTGCACTGACGTTATCATTATTATCCTATCAATGGACTAGTCATTTCTTATCACTGTAATTGGATTCAGCACAAACAACACCAATTGTATGTATGTCCTTGATATGTGTTGTCGGAGCTCGTCCCCGCGGCTCGCCGCGACGCGGTCAGCGGAACCTGTGCACTACACAAAACCTACATCTGAAACTGGACAACATGGAAACACTTACCGACAAATCTTGTGCAGATTATGTATATCAAACGTGGAATTTGATCAATATATTACAATTTAAAGATCACCTGATCAAGGGTGACCACCGACGTGATCTTATCACGATGGATACAGGTACTGCTGACAAATCATTCCTTACTTACGTTGTATGATTCTTTATATATAGTTACCGGAAACTGTCCAAATGTTGTTTCACACCGCTGAACGGCGCGCAGAGCACGTACAGTGTGAGAATTTATTGAGGAATAACTTTTGTGATGTAACTTAACATATCAAATGTCAACATGACCCAGGGGAAGTTGGTGCGGTGCATTGTCCCTGCACATAATTATAGACAAGCATATTATATGTCTTATGCAACTTGGGCTTAGTTAAAAAAATATATTACTATATTATCACCATCATCTGCCAATAGACGCCCACCGCTGAACATAGGCCTCCCCAAAGATCACCATATCGATTAGTCCCGTGTTGCTCGCTTTCAGTGACTTCCCGCAAATCCCACCAGATCGTCGGTCCACCTTGTGGGAGAGCTCCCAACACTACGTGTATCGGTACGCTGGCGCCACTCGAAGACCTTATTGCTCCATCGTCCGTCGGTACTTCGAGCCATGCGCTTTGACCACTACCATCTTCTGCGGATTTCCACATTCCTGATTCGGTCGAGCAAAGAAACTCCGACAGCCCTCTCCATATTGACCTTTGGGTGAATTCCAGCCTTCTTATAAGGTCGATAGAATGGGGTCTACCACGTCTGTGATATATTATGAAGTATATTATCTAATGTGTCATCAACAGTCGATAAACGTCCACAGCTGGACATAAACCTTCTCCAAATATCCCCACATCGATTGACCCCGCGCTGCCTGCATCGTGGAGCACCAATAGTCGTCGTTTGTAGTGTTTACATGGGGGGATTGGGTCATTTCCCACCACGCTGGCCCAATGCGAGTTGGTGGAAGCCAGAACCTCGTTTATTGATTAGCATGGTGGGGTTGTCTTGGGTCCCGTGAGTTGTTGTGCGGGACCGTTTACACCCTCCTAATGTGTAATGAATGAAAATGTCAGTACTATGACACAGCACCGTCGACGCGGCCCCCCCCCCCCAGCGTGTTGTTGCCGTAAGCTAGTGATGTTAAATCACTAACAGGGTCGACGCGTGCTGCAGGTGCTACTCGTATTACACAACAGTGTGAACTTCTTAACCTGCTTACCACTGCCGGTTGAACGCTCACCTCGATCTGTTTGTATCACAATCTGCATTTTTCTCATAAAAACTCGACGTAATGCGCCTTCATATCGGTTTCATTTATCTTCTCATCCGACCGCAGCGCCGCCCCGTACTGCGCTGCACCGCGCTGCGCTGCGCCGGGGCGCTAGCGCGCTAGGGCGACAATCTAATAAAGTGTCCGGCGCCCCGCCGAGACCGTCCGATTACACGTCGCAAATCTTGTTACCGTACGCTGATTAAAATAAGGACAGTCTGACGAGGCGCCGGACGCGTGGCCGTTTTTCAGAATCGAAGTGTAATCGAGTTAGTCCGGGGAGTCCCCCGAACAGGTTTGTGGGGTCGCGGCCAAATACATTTAAGATCGTTTTCATATCGTTAGGCGCACGCTCGCTCTTCCGGAGGCGGTCGGCGCCGCGGCTGGAGCTGGTGGCGAGGCACTGGCAACTTGAACAGGAAATTGCAATGCGATTTTTATTGCGAGAAGAAGAAGCGAGAAAGGTGTGCCAGGCTCGTAGCAAGTGGGGAGAGATGGTTTCTGCCTACCCCACTGGAAACGAGGCGTGATATATATGTATGTATTTTTATTCCATTCTTTTGTGTGATGTTCATGTCTTCAGTACCAACCACTCTGTTTAGGTGCACACACTGTCCGTTTTAATGACCAAGCTGTTATGTAAAAACCTTTTCAATTACAATTTTAAAAGTCGCTGTACAAGCAGGAACTTACTGGTGGTAGATCTCTGTCACAAAGAGACTGTCTAGGTCGGTACCACCGCAGCAACTATCCGTGCAGCCGTATTATAGTTGTAACTAGTGAAGTTACTGTGGTATCGAGATTTGACATCCTATGTCTCTAGGCGACGAGCACAATGTGGTGCAGTATATGACATCCTAGCTAGCGTCACGGCGTTATGAGCAGGCGTATCATATAACATGAAGTAACGGTCCCGCTCATCTAGTCGTTTGTTTAGTCGTTGAATAAGGAAAGTTACTGGAATAACGAGTCTTAATATCCTAACGTTTAAGTATCCATAATACCATTTTAAGTTAGGTCTCATTGTAACAGTGTACTTCTCTCTTAGTTCAGTGTTGTATAAAATCGGAATAACTTATCGTAGCATCATGATAACTTGATGCGTGCGTTGGACTCGCACTAGATTAAGTAGAGCCCGCCGCCGGACGCAATTCCATCTATTATATATTTAGCGTATATTTAGTGATGTTAGTGATATTACTACATATGTCATAACGTTATCGGCATACTGTTAAGTAATACGACATACAAGAATCTGTTAGGTCCATTAATATGTTAAATTTCTTAAGTATGTTCATTTTCTCGCTTAAAGTCACATCCGACATGAAAGGGCAAACATTTTATAATATATGTATATGTATGGGATATAATAATTTGAGAGCTATTAGGCTTTAAAAGTAAATACAGTAATTATCGCACTGGCCTGTGCAGGTCTAGGTGTGGCGTGAGCGGTGCCGCCGGGGCGCCCTGCCGGCGCGGGGAGTGCGGCGGCGGAGTTTGCATAAAATCGTCATTTGTCAAGGCACTAATGCGCCGGCGTCCGCGGCAGATCGCTGCTCGCCGCCACTCCCTCCGCAGCCACTCCGCGCGCGAGCTGCCCGATGCGGTGACGGGCTGTGACGTCACGCGCGCCTGCGGCCGGCGGCGGGCGGCGGGCGGCGGGCTGGCGGTGCGCCGGACGTCTACTCACGTCCGTGATGGCGTGCTATGCGCTCACATTCACGCTCTCATTACTTAATATGCAATCATATCTAACACTTATGCACTAACTTGCTTCCGCAACTCAGGCAGTACGCAACCCTTTTTAGACTTAGTTTTAATTCTCCACCAAAATTATATAAAATGAATCGTTATGGGGCGAACGTTAACCATCCGACCCATCACTAAAGTACTCCAAATGTGTCTCATAAAACTTCTTCAGCGATGCAACAACACCAATACGGATAACTATTTGTTATAACATTGAACTACTCGGCTTTATAAACAAATATCAAGAGTTTGGTGTGGAATAGAAGTTGTTAAGCAATCGAGCAACTCTTTACGACGCTTCGACGGCAGACGAGTGACACAAGTTGTGCCCCACATCCGGCCGAGCGCCGATCGCGTGCGCGGGTACCGCCGCCGCCGCCGCCGCCACCGCCACCACCGCCGCAGTGGAGTCCTCGCGTGAGGGATGTTCGCCGCTACAAAACTTCCCCGTCGTTATCGTTAACGCGAATTCATCTCGGCGCTCGTCTGACGCGTCCGCCGGCTCTAACATAGCGGCATAAACACTTCAATAAACGAACATTAAAAGATACGTCCCCAATTTAACTTGAATTTATGGTCACCATAACACTTAGAGGCGCGCGGCGTGGGGTGGGGGCGACGCCGCCACCGTCACACGGCGACTCTCGAACTCTTCTAGCGCAAAATCCGTGGCACACACACCATCAGCTCTACGGGACTGCACAAAATCAACACAGATTCAGTTATTTTTTCCGGTGGCAGGACTCTGCTGCTGGAGACACCGCAGCCACTATATCTGCCGACAAAGCGATGAGCACAATATGGTGTACTTATCATCCTAATTAGTTCCGTAGTGTTACAGGCAGGCACAGCGTTTACTGTCGGATCAACGTCCAGCTGGTGTCTATTAAATGCTGTTGCTTGCAGGTATTCCTAAACGAACTAGCCAAGGGGAAATGCATCAGTTTCCGCCTTCAGTTTTTGTTATTGTTTTAGAGCTGATCATAAGAATAAATATTTTGTGACAGTTTATGATATTACTTAAAGCATATATATTTCAGCGTAAGTTTGTCTGCCAATTGGATCAATGTACACAGATCGAAGAGAATGTGACGATGAATGGAAGCGGAAGCTTGCTTTACACCGTGATGAGATGAAGTATCTGTAGACAGACATTCACGCGCCACATCGAGTGGAGTGCGGCACCAGCGCCGGATTCACTTATCGAGTCCCCTCCAAGTGCTTGCCCCATAAACTTTTAGAAATGTCCCGTTTATACTTCATAAAATTTATATGCAGTTTTATTCCGTCAATAAAGTTCGATACGGCGGTCTGTCTGTTGCACGCCGAGGCCGGGGTACGAGCTGATGCAGGGCAGGAGTAATTACATTGTGGCAATTTAATTTCTGTTCCATCTATAAATCATCACCATACGGCCTGCAAGTACTTTATGTATATGCAATTTAATGAGGATTCAGTAAGAACTGGCGAATAGCTGATAATGTACTGCTAAGCTGTGTTTCCGTTTACAAACACGAAGATAAGTAGCTAAGAAAGGTACAGGACAAAAAAAAAAAACATATTATTATGCATACTGCATAATGGTTGCTTACAAGCACCGAGTCCAATTCAAACCTCCTCCAGAATAAATATGTAAATTATCTGGCTTAGTGAACCCTCTCCTTTAAGGTCCTAATTAATCGGTTTTGTTTGATCTCACCAGCTTCGTCACGCACTTTTAATAATGTCTCCGTGGAGTCCACCTTCCATTGATTCGGATCATAAAGAGTGCTATTCATTATTATTTCGTATGTAGCAACACCACCACTAACAGATTTAGGGGTCCGTGTGTGGTGGAGTTTAATAACCAACACAAAAACCTCTTTTTAGTGCTCCATCAAAGTTTTATTAATCGTCGCTAGCGGACCCACGGAATTTGTCTTTATTAATAACATTATGGTCTGGTCAGTAAAAGGAGATATATTCAATATAAGGGTGATCATGTTGATGTACTGGACCAACGGCAACGGCCAGACAATTTGTTTTTATTTAGCCATAACGCAAGGGCGAGGGCAGGGAGGATATATACTTCATATCCACGTATGTATTACTGTACGCGTTACCTGCAAAGTGCGTGTACACTATTTAGTTTCCAAGGATCGTCCTTGCCCCAACGTGCTGGAGGCAACAAGCGATACTAAATTACAATTTTCATAAACCCTGGAGCCGGCTCGGGAGGTATCAGCGAGACGTGCACCAATAAGAGTCCCTGTATTTCAGAGTAACGTGCCCCATTCATAGCGAAATTGCATTAAAGACGTCGCCGAGTATCGGAGGTGGTACACCTTTCAACGTCTGAAGATAAGGGGCTAACGCATTTAGCCAGGCATTCACAGCCCAAACATCATTTCCGTCGCCCCTCGGCTCGAAAGGGCTCGTTGCTTGCAAATTAACGATTTCCAAGTGATAGATTTGTCTTGTCGACTCCACTGACTCCACCGACTCCACCCGCGAGCCGCTCGTCCGTGTTTATGTTAATTTAATATTACAGAGGGTTATGATGTTCGGGGGTGACGCCGAAGATGACTCGGGGAGAGGAAATATAAGTGACATCGAACCTTTGATTTATTTACCTGATAAATGTGTTTCATTCTCTAAATGTATTTACTCGCCCCACGGCGCTCCTGGCTGAGTGAGTACGTGTGAAGTAATAGCTGTCCTCTGTTGGTTATCCCAATCTGATCGCTTAACATCAGTTTATATTGAAACCTAATGATGGTGACACATGCATAGAGGTCATGTTCAAGCGTGGCCAAAATTTAAGTATACGCAGCAAAGTGGGGGCCGGACACGGTGGTGGTAAGACGGTAAACTGTAAACACGTAATGACCACGTTATTGAGAAAGCAAAAGGTCTCATTGTGGTTAAGTGAACGATTAATGTTAATTATAACATAATTAAATATTTGCTAAATTTTCATCGAATCGTAACTTTGTGAAGCTTGCTGGACCCTGGTGACCCCGAGCTGCCACTCGCGGCGCAACTGTAATTTCCAAATTTCCCTCACAGTTTTGTGTGCATTTGTATTTATTCACGTTTAATACGTGATTATGGCCGGGGAGTACTTCTTGCTCACCGCACACCGTGACAAATGTTTACATATTCATGTCAAGTTCCGGCGAGGCTCCGCCACCCTGCCACCCGTCGCCGGAACTGCTTCACGGCTTCGCGCGTTTTTATTGCAATAATTAAATGCGAAACATAAATCCTATCCGCGGCGGCACCACTGCACCATGACGTAACCGTGGTGTGATGGTGAAGTACTGACTGCATTTCGCGCGATTCATTCACGTGGCACAATCTGATGATGATGCGCACAAATTACACTTGACACAAAGGAAGAAGGGCCGCAAAGTTCCAGTTATATATTCATGTTTACATTAGCTTAGTGACGGAGCTGCTCGTATCAATGTGGTGATGGTTGGACGACTACACAGCACCACGTTATGCTTGAGAGGATCAAGCTATGATACATGGAAGCTGAAATAGAAACTCTTCTTCGCACACTGCGGCTTGGGTCAGACTTAGTTGAATATCTATTTAAATCGTCAGTTACATTGCAATGTCGTATATGTTTTTTTAAGATGATTTTGTGATTTCATCAGGCGGTGTCTTCTCTGGTCGCCTTTAGCGTTTCCAGTCGTTCCGCGCAATCGTAAGGTCATCGGCTGCCGAGGTCTCGGACCCCGGGTCCGCGGCCCGTGTTTACCCCGACAACGCGTTTCGGTCAGCATGCTCTAGTTTTACGTCAATGGGACGTCACCGCTTTGTCTTACTGGCTCGCCGTTACACTGTGTCATCTAGACTATATCATAACCGATATACACAACTCTCTATAAACTGTTATTTCAAGCAGCATCCCCTTTTCACATAGATTTATTTAAGCACAACTTTCAATTGATAAAAAGTAACACGGGGTGCGTCGCCGTTGAATTACCAAATGAGCTTAACGGCCCGAATATATTTTAGCGCTGACTTCCTGTCACACGCGCAGTTATAATTCACCTCGGCGGCAGGGGTGCAACAATGGCAAGGTGCACGCGCCGTGTGCCGTGTGCTGTGTGCTGTGTGCTGTGTGCGCACGCGACGAATCTCAGCCCTTTTGTAACAGTGTCACCCTCCGGGGGTATTATTATTGGGGGATTTATTGCATGGAAAATTGCACGTATTGTCGTTAGCTGCGACGCCGATATATCATGCAGTTATAAATAATTTTTATGTTAATGCATCGGTGAGGTGACGGCTGTTCGACTGTGCGGTGCAGCAGCTGAGCGAGCTGTGCGTGGCACTGAGCTCCACCTCATCATCATCATAACCATCATTTCAACCGATAGACATCCACTGCTTAGTCTAAGTCTTTTGCAATGTGTTCCACAAAGCACGGTCTTGCGCTGTTGCTCTACCTCATTCTAATGTCAAGTATAAATTCTCCGTGCATTGGGCCAGGGCTTCGGCCGATCCCCTGACATTGGAAATATTTGATGTTACTATTAGAAACCGAGTGGAACAGTACTCGAAACAAATAAGATCTGGCAACGAATGATATCCTTGCATAAATATAAAAATCGAGTTAAGTTTAGGATCCGTAAAGTTTAAATTATTATGGATTGACTGATAAAACTTATTTGGAGGATAATGAAAAGTCGCAGCTAAAATAATGAAATACATGGTAGATAAAGAAAACGAGAGATGTCAATATTATAAGTTGGCGAGTTTTGAATTGTGTAATAATGTGTCACAGGCTGTTGTTACATTAATAAAACAACAACATCACATTGCGGTAGTCGCCTTGAGATAACTACAGGCGGCAGAACGCTCGCTGCGGTGATGAGAACTTGAACTGAGATTTAATACCACACATCAACTGTACCTTTTTGTCCTTGTCTTTGGTATATAAAAAAATCATTTATAAACGGTAAATAAATACAACAGTATAAGTAAGTGCACACAGATTCCTGCAAGTGTTCTTCATTAATGTGTAATTTGAACGAATTAATTAACACCGGCGTGTTTTGAGTAAGCTTCAGTTTGTTGTTCCGCGATGCTGTGTTTTGTTTCAATTACGGTCCCAAAGTGAGCACCCGCTCAACCGGCTCCAGATTATTGACGTAACCCTCGGCGGAAGGCGGCGCGTCCAACAAAAAACAATCTCTTTTAATCGCCTAAAATGGCGAATGAAAGGCGGCGTTAATTCGGAGCGGGCACAATGACGGCGGCGCACGGAGTGGCGCGCGCGCACACACGCACGCACACACGCACGCACGCGCGCAAGCGCGGGAGCAGATCGATCTGTAGCAGAGTCACCGACCCTACCCCATCCCCATTCGTACAATGTAATTACAATCGAATTTGGCATTTCAATATTATTTACCGTCCAACTAAAACGTGTTCTTATGAAGGATTCATTACTTTAAAAAGTTTCGTAATTTCATAGTTTACATTTATTCATAAACGGAAGTTCGTATTTCAAGCTACCCCTTTAAGGACAACACCACACGTGTAAATCAATCAATTTCTTTTGTGCCGCATCACAACGAATACTGCAAAAAGCAAGAGCAAGGTTCAATTACCAGGAGCTAGCTGTTCGTGTTGGTTCGTTTGTATGCATGCACACACACACACACATATATGTAGACAATTGGCAGGTTTCCGGCAAAGTTGCGACGCCAATAGGTATTTACGATCCAAAACAAAAAGAAACTCTGTATGACCTAGTTTCCAAAATGTTGAGAGAGAAAGTTTTGGGAAACTAAAATTAAAAAAGTCTACTTCGACTCCATTGCTTCTACGTAAAACTAGATCCTGCGAATAGCCTTTTCCATTTAGTGTTTGTAAGTTATCTCCAACTAACTTTCTATACAGAGCTGGACAACTCATGAGATGGAGAAAAGCTAATCAAAATTGTTTTCAATAGTCTATCTGTAAGGATACAAAATAATCATTGGTTACCGACGGCTGCTGAACTCGAGCTGAGCCTCGACGGTCACCCGTTGAACACCACTTGTTGCGAATTACATAGTTTTGGCTAAGTTACCTCAACTTGTGTATGTAGCTATAAGGCGGATGTCTTTGAGACAATCGTAGGTAAATAGATTAGATCGGCTCGCCTCCTATCATTAATAGCTTCACATAAATTCAAGTGGAATCCAGTTGCTACTTCCAAAGTGGCAAATACTTGCACTTAAGTTAAAGCTTAGTAATGTAAAACTGTATCAGGATATGATGGATCTGGTCGGCGGTGTCGATACATGCTCCGTATCAATACACAAAGTGATATCGTTACCAGCACAAATGCTGTTCTCATGGCCGCTGTCGTTACCGTCGTGATTTGCCGTTTCGTTAAGTAACGATCCGTTCCTACAAAGTTACACAACTAATTTAATACAACAGGGAAATTAAAAAAACGCACTGTATATATATATATATATATATATATATATATATATATATATATCTCTGTGTATTTGTTGTATGTTTATAAGATTTAAATATATAATTATATTATATAATTAAAAATATATAATTATATAAATGCATATGTCATGAGTGCAGGCCTCCTACGCCGAGGGATCCGGCACCAGGGCGCGGCGCCAGTCGGGCACGCTACTGATTAACGGACTTGATGTTATCCAAACATACCCTTTGTATTTAATTCAGATACTTATTTCACTTAAGTACTAAATACTGATTTATCAGTTTTTACTTAACAGCCGAATCTTGAGATATGATGGGACTATGGAATCTGATTTCTATAAAGTATAATATAGTTAAAACAAATGAACGCCATCGCTCCACCAGGATATACCAAGACAAGTCGGTTCATAAACAAAAGCACTACTTTGTTCCTGTTCAAGGGCTGACAGGTAGGGGCTCTAATAGTCAGCTTTGATTATGACACGTTCCGCGTCATATGGCTCGTTCTATTAGATTCCGTCACAAAAAGTCTTGTTACCAAAGTGACACTGTGTGGTAAATGATACCATATCGTTGGCGAGGTGGCGGCAGGTAGTGGTGCGAGTGGTCCGCCAGCCGTCCGCCAGCCGGCCGCCGAGGGGATGCCGGTTTACGAACGGCTTTAAATCCGTGTGCACTGAAACAATATTCTTGCGAGCGCGGAACCGTTAAGCGCTCACGGTCTCTGCAGTGATTTATACGGGGATGAATAGTGGGTCCGCGGCTCCGTGCCTAACAATGGACGGGCCGAGGGGGCGGTGCGGACTGGGGAGCACCGCGGCTAATCGCCTTTCATCTGCGCACACACTCGCCGAATTATGCACGCTTTTATTAATAATTTGAAACGCCGCCCCCGCCACCGTCACCGCCACCGCCACCCCCGGAGCACCCGCCGCCTCGCCGATAAGTCGGAAGGTCAGACACGAATGCACTCAATTGAAATAATTTCATTCTATTCATTCTTAACTCTTTGCAAAATTCAGCCGCTGTGGAAACTTGTGCAGCGTATATAACAGGATATTACGCTTTTGTCACAAGCTATCGCGATCACCTCGTGCGGTGCGCTGGTCACCGCTACCCGCTACCCGCTACCCGCTCCCTGCTGCCTGCTCCTCGCCGTCCGAGCCCCCGCTGACCGTAAACACTCTGCTGCGTCGACTATTATATCTATCTAAATGCACTCCACGTGTCGATGCGATCAGATAACCTTAATGAAAAGATCCCCGGCGGATAGCGGTGGATAGCCCGGCACGGCCCGGCCCGGCCTGGCCAGCGCGGACTCTCCCCGCCACGGACGAGATTCCTATCTCGTTGAAAAATTGAACGGTTGACAGATGCACGGCGCATTGTGCAGTAATTGCTGAGGAATTGCCTGAGGGGACGGCGGCGTCGTGTCACTGACAACGCTGGACTGAGGTCTGCTTACCCTTAATTATCCATCTTTATTGACAAGACGCGCACTGACATGGATGTCGTGCAACAGTTTGTGTGTGTGTGTGTGTGTGTGTGTGTGTGTGTGTGAAGCATAGATTCAGATTTAGTGTTTTCGTAAGAGAAACGCATTGTTTCTGAATTACAATTACTAAGCGTGGACAGGTGTCGACAGCCGCCCAGATCTCAATGACATATGTAATTAATAAAACCTTCCCACGGGCTGGCAGCGTCCGCACGGCTAGCTGGAGCGTGCCGAACGGAGGGAAGGGTGAAGGCAGAGGGTACATCTGCAAATTTAGGTGATGCAGTAATTTATTAGGAGATGAAACAACCTTCACTTCCACAGTAAGATGGTAAGATGGTGCTAGTTAGAATGATAAACATTAAACCACATTGCGCTCATCACATTAAGACATAAGAAGTCATGTATCGTTTCCGCAGTGATTTCACTAGCTACAGCGCCCTTCAAACCGGTATACAGTAATGTTTGCACAGTAGTTCGTTGGCTGAAATAGGTTCTGCGATGGTGCCTACCTAGACGATCTCCGGAAACTGAGACCTGCAACCAATAGATAGTTATTTAGTTAAATTTAATGAAGTTTTAGCAAAAATTAATGTTACATCCATCCTTCATGTTACCTTAAGATACCATAAGAAGATTGAAACCTACAAACAGTCATCGTCATCAGCCGATAGACGTCCACCGTCAGAGACCTCATCCAAATATCTTCACATCAATCGATCCCGCGGTATTTACTGCATGCGAGCAACGCGGGACCGATCTAGAAACAGTAATGTTTACTGATTACTGAATAGGGGTAAAACTAGCCGTGGTGAAAATAAATGACGAAAAAGAATTGATGCAGAACATTACCATCACAAAGGTCGTTTTGTTCGTTGATTATTATTGACTTGGTAATGATGAAGTGGTCAAGCGTTTGCAACGAGTGAGGAAGTGGAATCATATTGTGTAATGAATGGTTCATAGTGTAACTTGGTAACGATACCAGTCCTGACGTGCCATTTAGCTGAAGTAGTTAACGAGGATAACGTTGGTGATGTCACACACACACACACACACTCACAGAACTCCCTGAAAGGACTGAATAGTTTTTTGGCCTTCGGTTTAATTGTCTGCTGAACTAATGCCGGTTGAATTAAACTGATGAAGCGCAATTTTTTGTTGGCAACAAAAGCGCGTCCGCGAGGGCCCGCCCGGCGCTGACCGGCTCCGGGACTTGGGAACACCCAGCCGTCATTTCAAAAACATTTATCCAAAAAAAAAAACCTTCGCCGAGCCGGTCAGCCGACTCGCAGCTTTTCCGCCCATAGAGCGACATCCGCCGCCCGGACGCGGTCCGGTCGCCGCCTGTTCCTGCCTGTTCCCGCCTGTTCCCGCCTGTCCCTGCCGGCCACCGCTGACCGCGCCGGCCGCTCACCTTACTTCTTTATTTGTCCGCACTGATTTATTGTTGTTTTGAATTTGTTGGGGCGCGCCACTCCGCGCCAACATGCCTTTCCACGTTCACCAAAACTGGAGCACGCGTTTTATTTTACATTCAGCTTAGTTTCTAGCTACACAAGGCATAAATGTATTCAATTTAAATTTAAGTACAATTTTTCTACTTACAGGTCTAATATGGGCATTGAAACATAAGTAACCCATAACCTGTAATTAATTGTCGGAAATGCTTCTGTGTCCCCATTTCCGCGAGGGCAGGTACATGTCGAACTTGCACTACTACACGATGTTTCATGAGTTATTTCCCTTCTTTTCCTTTTTAGGCAGTACAGAATTCAGTCTGTTCACCACAATAAGATAAATATTTGTTGAGAACTTTAAAAGAGAGTTTAAAATAATCTTTAAATACAAATTTCCCTGTTTTCGTTCCCCAAGTAACCGCGGGAAGGATTAAAGCCGAGGATCATTGCGGCGGAAGTCACGCGGCATACAACTTTTACACAACATTCGGAATTACTCCGATACTTAAGTCGGTATTAGTTGAATATCAATTATTGCAGCTCACATTACTTAATTTTGGTTTAGTTACTAATGATAGTTACGTCTCTGCCTCGAGGAGATGTTATCCTCCTCCGGTCCACATTGTACAGTAGCGAACGCAGCGGCTTCACCACTCACTTTTCACCGTGATCATATTAATGCGAACGCGATATAAATAGCATGAAGTTTTGAATAAGTTACAGAAAGAATATTCATACAAACATCGAGATGAGTCGAGGGTCGCAATCTCGCCAGCATCGGAACGAGTACAAAGCGTTGTAAAGTTTAAAAAAAGGAAAACGAAATATTTTCATTAGTGGGAGCAAACAATGACAACTGAATCGGGCGCCGCGTACCTTCTACGGATTACTGCGACTTATTGCGACTCCACAATACCGCCCCCACTACCCCACCCTGCCCCGTCCTCACCACCACCGCGCCACCACTCCGCTCAAAAGAATAATATGTCTTTATAACGGATCCCGCGGCTTTCCCTGCCTTACTTCTTACACATTTCCAGTAAAATGTGAAAGCTTCTTTGCTCCGGAGCTGGACGCGCCAGCGGCAAACGCGCCGTAGCGCGGTGCACCCACGGCACAGTTTCCGTTGCGCGCACCGTTTCCAGAATAGATTGCATTGTCTGCCTGTGAATACCACAATATAATAAAAATGTAACATCGCCCATTGTAAACTGAAGCCTTCGCGCAACGGAATAAGGTCCCGAGCGGGCTGCTCGCGGCCGGCTCCTGGTGCACTCCTCGGCGCGCACGGTGCTGTCTCACGTGGTAAAAGGTCACTTTGCCGGTGACGGACGAATTAAATCTATAAAACGTAAGAAAGCGCTTGAAGCAAACCCGCCGGCGATTCGTGTGCGAGGCTTCATTCGATTGGTGATGTTATTGTGGAACCTGGACCGGTGTCATGTTCACGTCGCTTAAGCGAAGCGGCTTGGGACCATCTCGCAAGGAATAGTGCCGCTGCATGTTTACCCAATAACGCATTACCGTGTGCAGCTGCAGCTTGCATAATCATTGGCCAAAATTACTATCACTGTATCACCTACTGTTAAGTAAATATCTCGTATCCTCAATAATAGACAACCAAAAATTATCCTTTTCCATATGGATTACATAACTTGGGCATTCTGAAAATAAGGAAGAGCAAAAGAAAATAGTAAGTGAAAGAATAAAGGAATGATATTTTGTGTGTGTGTGTGCGTGTGTGTGTGTGTGTGTGTGAATAAAGAGAATATTTTATTTGGGCCCACGAGGAGCACCTTAATTCGATAAACATAATCTCTCATTTACAGACCTGTTTACGACGGCTGCCTTTCTCTGGCGGCGCCCTTGTCCCTGTCGCACTGCTTCTATATTTGCATCTCGTTCTCACCAAGGTGCGTCCGGTATCCGGTCACTTTTCTCCATTTCGATAGCGTCGTGACCCTCGGTAATGATGATTGGTTCTCGCCACTAAACTGGCGTCGGCAACGACACCCGAATTCACTTAGCGCGTACGCGTGTTTATTGAATACGTTCTCCTCCATAACTACCGGTGCTGCTGACCGGCCCTGGAAAATATTACTCTTCGAAACTGTTCATTATGTTACTTCTGTATTGTCTTTTATGTCTGTATGCTTTACGCTTAAAAATATACGAACTTCAAAATTATTTGAAGTTAAGAGCCATTACCTGTTTAATCGTATTGACGGCACACGGATCGTCTGAACGTGCTACGGCATCCATACCGTTACGTACAGCTTAGTATACTTACTTATTCAGCAACTAGATCAGACGCAGCGTGTTCGGAACGGAAACTTCGTGCACTCATTACTGGTCGGCGGCACTAGGGTGACCAAGATGTCGCCGGCAAGAGGTACCTTATATTATATCTGTTAGCATTTTCATTTAAAGAAATAATATGATTGTTTATATGTCAATAAATTTGAACAAAAGTAATGAAGTTACACCAAGAGTCGTAATAATTGCAGTCACCTTATAGATCTTTTAGTCATTGACACGGATGTGCAGACAAATGTCTGACCGAGGCACGAACAGACGCGCGCACGCGGCGGGAATAGTCATACAGTACATTCAATAAACTTAAAAGTATGTATTTGTGTGAGTGAGACGACCGCCGTTTCCATTTGCCGGCGAAAGCCGTTGAATGAAGTGATTTGTATTCGTTCTTATCCAGTGATTGCCATTCACGCTCCTCCAAATGAGAGTGGATGAGGTTTCCTTTTCGCGGCGCGCACACGTCCGCTAACAAGCCGTGTCGAGCGCGCCGCCGCACCATAATTTATACACATTTGTATTGAGATCCGAACCTCGCATCATTACCTTCCTATGGCGTGCTCGCGCCGCTCCCCGCCCCGCCCCGACCCGTCCCGACCCGTCCCGACCCGTCTCGCCCGACCTATGACAGTGCGCGTCTGCCAAACTTGCGCGATCTGTCAAATTGTTTATTCCATTGTAGGCATTGTTATGCCCCGTATAATGACCATACTGGCTTATACAATATTGATGGCCAGTTGGCCGCCGGCCATCGCGTAGGAGCGGGGTCGCCAGGAGCCAGCCCGAAATCGCTCCATTTCATTTTTAAGCGGAATTGTTTGTGAAAGGTACGAACATTCCCGTTATGTATAGCTGCACTGAATGCGTGCAGCGTCCGCAGACTTCCGTTTCAACGGATTCAAGGTCGCTTCGGAGGAGCCAATATGTTATTTGTTTATTAATCATTTACATATCCTTTATGGAATTTTGTACAATCTCAATTTGTTTCCTATTCATACAAACGCAATATTTAACGCGTCTGCGGACAAAAGTAGCAAAAACTTTAAACAGAATCTTCTGTTTACGGCTGAAGTAACATTATATTTAACTTAACGAGAACATACAAAGGAAAGGTTACAATGGTGCCATTGTCAGCGGCACAAGGGACTGATCAGTTCCATCCGTCACTATCAAAAGGCCCATCGCGATCGCGCGCCGCTTAAGACCATTACTCCGCCAATTCATTTGCAGTGGAGCGTCACGCGGCACGCGTCACGCGGCACGCGGCACGCGGCGCGTCCTGCCGGCGCGCGCGACGTGCGCCGAATGCGCCTAATTGCAGCGGCCGCGCGCCCCCGCTGCCGCGGCGAGTGTGCAGCTACCCGCGCCGCGGCAGCGCCCCCCAACTTTTGTTTATACGCAATCGAATTTAAGCGTTATCACTAGAGCAATACTATTTAGTCCACGTTGGGGGCTGGTGGCCGCCGAGCTGGTGCACTAGGAGCCGGCCCGACCGAGCCAACTGTGACAAATGAACGTTGTATACATATTGCAACACGTACGAGCGATTCCGAAGTGAATTTTCAATTGAATTGATTAAGGTTAATAACTATTTGTTATACCCTTGCATGGTCAAAAGCTTTGCTAATAGAACGCTGGTGCATACTCCACATCGTGTTAAAGCATAAAATGTTCACACAAAGTTATATGAGTGGCTGTAACTCGTCAAGTAGCGCAATGAATCCGATAGCTTCTATATACACGATTTACGTGACCGATGGCTAGCAGTACGTGCTGCTGCTGAGAGGAGCCAGGTTACGCGTGCAAGGAGGTGTGCGCGGGTTGCGGGTCGCGCGGCGTGAATGCACATCGCCTCCTCATAAACGCGCCGGGGCACGTCGGCCGGGGCAATATCCACGCATCAAAATAAAACAAAGTTCCATCATAGTCCATGTGCGGGGCCCACCCCGGCGACACGCCAATCTCAACTGCAAGCCGCAGCAGTAAACCCTAAATCTACTCGCGACGACATCCTCCGTTTACTTCAAAGTAATTGGAACCTAATTAGTGGGGTAGTAAGGTCGAGTGTTGGGCGGCGGCGAGTGGCGGGCAGCGGGCGGCGGGCGGCGGGCGGCGGAGTGGACCGCGGAAGATGTATGAACGTTAGGATTAAAAATATTTGTACGCGCCATTATACGGGCCGTAATGAAAACCCTGAGCGTGCCTCTTTATTAAGCATACAGGCTGTACCGTTAATTGAACCGGGGAATATTCAATGAGGCCCTCCTTTTCACCGTTTGACGGAGGTCCGACACAACACGCGCCGGCACCATCAAAAGATTCCGGTCACTTTTTGTTACGTGATATTAACACTGGCTAGTAATCCTTGTTCCTATATTCATATAACCCGCTCACATGCTGAGTTATCATGAGCTCGGTGAGGTGTGTATCGAGGGCAGAGGCGCCAACCGCCTAGCGGTTTTGTAGTTAACCGTATTCTAGCAGAGCGACTATTTGCGATCCAGCGAATGGAACAGCTCATCACAACTACCAGTACTCTATGACTATGACAGTTCTAATGCAAATTGTTATGAGGCATAAATATTGTAGTTTTATTTACGATTACGTATGCAACAGTAACGTGCACAGCGCCGGCTCACAGCCGGATGGTGGGGATAACAGAGGTTATCGTCATTTAAATAAAGTCAATCGGGTTACCTAGCTTGTACTTCCTGAGAGAACCGTGTCGCGACTATATATACTGAAATGGTTTTAATATACTCATGTTTGCGCCCCACTTCTTCCTGGGTCGCAGGTTGCACGCGCGCTCCGGGCGCGGCCGGTGTGGCTGCATTCATTCCCACCGTGTAATGAACAGAACATACGCCCCCGTGGACCCCGCAGACTTGGAGCCCGCAGACGGGACGGTGCAGCCAGAGTTACCTCTCAGAGAGCACTAGTTTCTACCCGACTTTATCAGGACTAGACCTAGCTAAAGGCGGCTGGTGCTGCTGCTGCTGCTGCAGCGCTGCTCTTTGGTTCTTTCCCTTACTTTCATGATATGCCGTGGTTAAAGAAACGCCGGGGATATTATAGCCCCTCTCCCATACGGGGTATGAGTAATATAATCACGCTGCCGATTTTTTCAAGTTTGAAACAACCCTACTCTTATTCTCCCGAAACAAACAGGGGTGTAATAAGTTTATCATTACTACTGTTGTGTCGTACGAGTGGGTCGGGGGCCCGCGGCGCAGCGCTCACCTTGGACTGTGTGTGTGCAAACTCGCAGTAGTCACACACCCATCACCACACCCACCCCCTCCCCATCCGTAACCGTTCGTATCGCCTGCGATTTTCAAGATACCCACCGGTGCGGCGCACAATCTTGCAAAATCTTGACCACACTACCCTCTACCGAACAACTGCAGTACACTCGTATAGTTTTACTTCTCTCTACAGCCATTGTTCTTTACTTAACTCCGTGAGAATTTTCGCTTTTTATTAAACTTAAAGTATTGTTAAGTGGTTGTTTAAAGTTTTACTTGATATTATACCTATTTGCGTGTCTGCCGTAGCTGTTTACATACGTATGTAGCTTTTAAGTCTTTTAAAAGGCTCTCAGGGCGGCTAATCACGCGGCCCGCGGCGCGCCCTGTTTTCCCGCGCGTTCACTGCTTTATACGTGTATGTGTGTGTCTGCGCGCATGTGACTGTGTGCATGTATGCATGCGCATGCGCCCGTGCCCCAGATTAACGTGCAAGCGACATGCAAAGAAGTACCTAGCCCGAGAATAATTCACTGTACGAGTAATGCAGTTCTGCAGCACTAATGTAGAGATATTCCGCAGCGCTTTTCCTGTTATCATTTAAGTGAAACTTCTGAACAAAGTGTTTTCGTGTATTAGGCTGAATATTAATTTTTATTGTACAACAATTAACATTAATACTCGCCTTAATTAAACAAGCACTGCGTCGAGAGCGTCTCGTAGAGCACTGCGCGTGTTTAGTGCACAACTACGTACTATACCTATTAGAGATACATTATGTATATCGTACTGTGTCATTAACATATTGAAAACAACAATTTTGGTTATACATGTTTCGGATGATATTTGTGTATCTGTTATCAAACAGAGCAGCAGCCGCAGCGCCGCGCCCCACCGCGGCCCCACCGCGGCCCCAATAAAGCATCAGTTCATTCAGGAGCCGCGTAATGGGCATAAAAAGCGGCCGTCCATCGCCCCCGGCGCATTACCTAGGCTTTATTACATTCCTACCGCTCAATATGTCGCTCACTTTTTGCAAACGAGCGCAATATGTTCGGTGCGGCGCAGTGCGAGCGTGCGCCGCGTGCGCCGCGTGCGCCGCGTGACTCCACGCGTCCTCAGGCGCCGCAGCATCACACCGCCGTACTCGGGATTATGTATTTCTTTTGTGAGATACAATGGCAATGCTAGCAGCACGCATTACCATATGTGCAAAGCAATACGCTCTTGACTGATAACATGTGCAGCTTTGTCGATAGTCTCCTGAATGGAGGAACTGCATCCATACAATAAAGTAACAAAAGAACTAAACAAGACTGTAGAAATATATGTTTGTTGCTACTGTACTGTTTCGTTATTTGATTTTAATTTTATTGGAGGATTTATTGAATTTGCAAGGTCGTTACTTCCGAAGGCTGTGTAGCTAATGGAAACACCGCCCGGCTGACCAGCGGCGGCATGGACACGTTGTAGCTACACGAGCTATTGGCTGATTCGCTACGCCGTGTAAATATCTTTGATCACGGCACATTACTATGTACAGATGTACTTATTAACATTATGTGAAGAACTTATTCCACTTACTAATTTAATGCTTAAAGAAAAACAGAGAGTCGACTATCTCATATCCAGGTACCCACTGTCAACATCGGCCAACAAGTTTACGAAATTCATCATCAGAATAAACATGCGGCAGGCGGCGGGCGGCAGGCGGCGGGTGGCGGGCGGCGGGCGGCAGGAAAGTAGATCAATGCACCGCCGGGGCAGAACTGGACCAGATCCGACACACGCCGTTACGCAGTCGGAATTTCCTTCATAAAAAATAGAAGGTAATAATTAGCGTGAAAAAGGAACAAGTCGGTCACAAGGTTAACAGCTGAATTAATGAAATCAGCTGTTTCCGGAACACGCGCGCCGTCAGCTCATTAAACGTGACGGAGAATTTGTTGAGTCCGGCCGGAGCGCGGAGTGCACAGCATCCGCCGCTTTGATGTGCGCGGCCAGGTGAGGCCTCCACTTACCATCCATCTCCGCCGTTATGGCAGAGGCGGCAGCCGTCTGCTTTAACAGTAAATGTGAACATGGGAGCTGTTAGTTCCGGTTCGAGTCCGGTCCGCGCGGAGTCTGTGGCCAAACCGATGTAATCAATTTAAATAAGACGCTTAAGAACATTAGAGAAAACCGGGGAACGTCAAAAGACTGCGGACCCATCCATGCCAACTGATTTTGTAAAGGAAATGTATTATTTATTAAACAATACCGTATTACTTAACTGCTCAAGGGTTGCGTTTTCATCTAATAACTTAATGGGTTTTCGATATATCTATAACATATACACTATAACTCTAAACTCAATAAGAGGAAATCTGGCTTTTTCATTTGTTCTAGTAGACATTAATAAAACTAGTGTCATAGTCTGTTTTACTTAAAAAGTAGTTAGCATAAAGTTAACGAGGATATTGCATCAATTTACTAAGGGTAGGTCTCTGATGCCTATTTCTACCGTCAAGCAGTAGTATGCAAACAGTGTCGTTGGATAGGTAGTAAATACATATATATATATATATATATATCACAACTTTTTCCCAGTGGGGTAGGCAGAGACCACCTCTCTCCACTCGCTACGACCCTGGCACACCTCTATCGCTTCCTCCACTTTCATAAGCAACTTCATGCATGCTCGTCGGTTGCGAGTACTCTTGACCCGGTCTTTCTTTAGGACATCTTCGATTTGATCGGAATATGTCCACCTAGGCCGACCTGCACCGATTTGTCCAATCATTCTGACGAGTACCTTGTATACCTCCTTCGTTAATCTTCTTTAATCCATTCTTTCTACATGGCCGAACCATCTAAGCATCCCTTTCTCTATCTTTGTCACTATATCTTCAACCACGCCGTACCGCTCCCTAATCACACTGTTCCTCACTTTGTCCACCAGCTTCACCCCAGTTATACTTCTCAAGCTTCTCATCTCCTCCATCTCAAGTAGTAAATACCGTTATAATAATAATTATATTTCAATGCCGTTTCATTGCAAGCTTTAAGCGGATGCTGTGTAAACCTAGCTACTGCCATACCAGTAGTACCATAGAACTGTTCCGCACACACCGTGCCTGCCACAGATAGATGAAACATTATCATGCGACAAGTAGCAGCCGATGTGAACCGTTTGCATGCATACTTTATTTTATTGTTGCAAATTTACAAATTCTTCTTCTTCTTTTTCCTCGGCGGTATCGACAGTGGTTCAAGTGCATACACGCACGCACATACGCCTTCATCATCATCATCAGCCGATAGACATTCGCCCTTAGGTAACATTAATATTTAGAAGATGATAATAAGTGCACCCGATGTAGATGAGTACTCGCTAAACACTCGCGTAATTACTGTGTCCGTATAATTGAGCGTAAGACGGGACTCGATGCTTTGAGTTTCCATCGCTAACGAAAGCTAAGCTCCAGCTCGCACTTTAAGAAACAAACGGAGATCATGCAGCAAACGAGGCAGCCACTTAGTCGCTGCTGCGGGCAGCCGGCAGTCGGCAGGCTACCACTAATTGCTGTGTATAATAAAGCAATGATCGCGCCCGAGCGGTGGCCGCTAATGTGGTCCGCATTAATTCCACGAGGCATTAACACGACGAGGCGGCGGGATTCGGGGATAAAAACGTCCCACTTCCGGTCCCGCTGCGGGAAAGAACGTCGCCCGCCGGGAGATAGATTGACAGTACTTCATATTCTTTGAGTCCCCATTCTGGAAAGAAGTGAATGTTTCGGAAATAGAATAATTTGTTGCGAGTTGAAATGTAAATTGGTGAAGGTTATCGTATCGTTGCCTGACGTCATATCAACCTCTTGGCACGTGCGACGCGGGTGCGGAGCGGGTGCGGGGCGGATGCGGTGCGGGTGCGGCGCGGGTGCGACGCGGATGCGGAGCGGCGGGCGCGTGTTGACAGTGACACTCGAAGCTAACACAATTTTTCCCCCATTCCATATCAAAGATCGACACTTTAAACTCCCCGTGGGTGCAGTGTTTATGGGTCAGCGCGGCTCTCGAGCGGGCAAACATTTTAACTGTGCAAACATCGGGCTGACCCGCAAACACGGGGCGGGAGCCAGGGGTCGCGCGGGCGCGGGGCTGGCAGCGGCGCGGCGCCGGTGCCTCGCCAGCGCAAGCAAACACCACCTGCCTGAAGGGTTCCGGATTTGATTTCCTACGTCGCCTGCGTCGATAAACACAAAGACATCGGACGCGTGGAGCCCGTGGAGCTATCGTTGACATGTCCAAATGCCTCTCCGTCGCTTTCATGAGCTCTTTTTATGTTTGTTTAATAGTTTAATTAACATATATTAACTTATAAGCAAAATCCAAATTAAAGCTTTTGGTCACCTGTTCACCGGTGCCTGTCGTTTAGACGCGTGCGTCGGTACCGCAGTGGAGTCACTTCCGCTGCCTCACCGAACAGCACAGTATTTGTGGTCCCATGCTCAACGAAAGTGTTTCCTCGCAAATTGAACGGCATTCACATTGAAAAGTGAGTTACGAGTTGACACACGCTGGAGCCGTGTGCCAAGGCATAAGCATTAGCGGGATACAAGCATGATTGCTTATTGCTTCTCACATTTTTACCTTCAATTAATTTATGTAAAGGTTTTAATATCAATTAATCTACTAATGATGCCTAAACCACCCCTACGTCAAGACGTGTTGACGGTGAAACATTGTTTTTTTTATTTATTAATTTATTACAGTCTGCCAACAAAAGTACACGTGCTTCTATTCACGCATATGAATATTGAATATTGAATAATTCAAACATCAAGCATCATGTACATTGTTTCCCATCGCAGACAGGCAGGGAGGCAGGGAGACACTGCGTACATGGAGTGAATGTGCATGCAGGCGGTAGGCTTGCAATTAATGTTACGGTTTTTATTCTTATGTATATATTACAAAAAGCTGTACCAACTGCTGACCCGAGCATGACCGGAACAACAGAATAATCGTGTAGAAGTATAGCAAGGTAACAAAAACCTTAGCTTTCTAATGAGGGGTAGTACAACAATGATTAATTAATGAACATAAATCAAGCTAAGTTTCCTGTACCATAAGAAGGACTCGGTAGACACCGCTGCCGCTGTCACTAAGCGCACGCCCTGACCAGTTTTACGAGTGCCTGTTCAAGGGAATAAAGCCGGTCGCGACGCGCCGTTACGGGCGGCGAGGTGAGAGGAGAGCGCGTTCGTTATAAAGTTGCAGCCTTCACATCCGTACCGCCGCCGCCGCCACCACCACCACCACCACCACCAGTACCGGTACCGGTATTGCAATATTGTCAGTAATCAACCGTTTATTGCCGGGCTAAACGCAGCTCACCGCACACAGTAGAGCGGCGAATAGTTTATGAACTATTTCATTTCCGCTACGATCTTGACCTATGCTATGCATAAATATTAATTTATTAAAAAAAAAAATTATGTCATTTGTTTTGTCGTCATTTTCTGAATATTCATTTATTGTACATCGTCATTTTTTAGCTGAACGATGCGGGATGGAACCGGTCCACGAGACCTCAAACCGAAAGGGATGAGTTTTGGTACAGTTTGCAAGATGCTCTGAATGAATGTAAGCATAATGAAAGAGTTGTAATGCTTGGAGATTTTAATGGATGGGTTGGAGTGCAGCGTGATGGATATGAAACTGTTTTAGGGAAATGTAGTGATGAAAGAGTGAATGGAAATGGAAAGAGTCTGCTTGAGGTCTGCTTGGAGGGGAATCTTGTGGTAACATTACAATAACAATGTATGACCACAAAAAGATCCACATGTACATAAGCAAAGAACGAAGTCAGGAAAGTATGATTGATTAGAAGGAATGTGTGAGGTTGAAGAATTATGGGAGTCGATCAAGGATGGAGTCGTGGAAGTGGCCAGTGATGTCTGGTGGTGTGGGTAAGAGAAGTAAAGGAAGTATGTTGAAGACTAAGTGCACAAGTATGAAAGGCAGTGGCTGGAAACAGGAAAGCGTGGCAGTATTGGTTGGTAGCAAAAGCCAATCAAAGAATCGACAAGGCAACGATAAAAGAGATACAAACTGCGAAGAATGAGTATAAAAGATATAAGAAAATGAATCACTGAGATGAATTTGAAAGAAGGTTATCAGATGACTTCTGGACGAACATTAAGTTCTTCTGTAAGTCCATAAGAACAGTCAGAGCTCATAATGCAAGCTCGCTTGGCAAAATCAGCAACCAGGATGGAAGTTTTGTGGCAGGTGAAGAATGTGTTCCAAAAAAGTGGAAAGAATATATGAAATTTTATTCGAAAAAGAAGATAAGTAAGTGCTAAACCCCGTTAGGGGCTAAACTGAGTGGGGATGCAAGTAATACTCGTATTAGTATGAAAGAGATATTAGATGCAATGCATAGCATGGAGTTGGATAAGGCTGCGGGCATGGTAGGATTACGGTCGAGATGCTGAGAGCTGCACGGGGCGTGGTAGCTAGTCAGCTGTACTGTGTTTTCACCTCACCTTTGTTGGAGGAGTGGCAAAGTACCAGATGACTGGTGCAAAGCCGTAATCGTTCCGGTATACTCGTATAAAGGAAAAGAGTCACAGCGAGGCTGTAGAAAGTACCGCGGCGTTAGCTTACTGCGCGTCGGCGGCAAGCTGCATGCAAACATACTGATTGAAAGAGGGATGGATGAAACTGAAGAAGATTTGGGATGTACAAGCAGGATTTAGGAGAAAAATGGGATGCATGGACCAGGTCTTTTCCTTGCGTAGCATCACCGAAAAATGTTGGCACATAGCCTAAAGGTCTATTGCATTTTCGTGGATTTAGAAAAGTCCTATGACAGAGTGGTGAGGAATGAGTTGTGGTCCATATTGTCTGTTTATGGGGTAAACAGCACGCTGATACGAGCACTGAAATTACTTTATGAGGGTTCCAGTGCTTGTGTCAGGATAAACGGCGCGTACTCAGATTGGTTTAGCATCCAATGGGGTATTAGACAGGGATGTGTGGCCTCGCCGTGGCTGTTTAACCTAGTTTAGACAATTGCTTGAAAGATTTGAAAGGTAGTGAGTGTGGAGTAAGAATGAATGAGTTGATTGTCCAATGCCTCCTATACGTCGATGATCAAGTTTTATTATCATCATCGCAGAGGGAGTTGCCAGCGATGATAGACACGGTGCATGGTGCTTTAACAAGCAAAGGAATGAAAGTGAATGTAAGCAAGACGAAAGTAATGGTTTTGAAAGTGAAGAATGTGTGATAAACTGTGACATTGGGATTGAGGGACACAAAGTGGAACAAGTGAAAGAATTTGCATATCTGGGTTCACAGTTTACAAGTGATGGCAGGTGTGATGGTGATATTGGAAGAAGAGGCAGCTTATAACTTTATGAATAGCCGGAACGTATTACATAAAGCACGACTGGCTGTGCATGGAGACGTGTTGATCCCCACACTGATGTATGGTAGTGTGTATTGGGTATGGCAGAAGAAACATGAAAGTAGGATTAATGCTGTGGCGATGAGAAACTTGAGAAATATAACTGGAGTGAAGCTGATAGACAGAGTGAAGAACAGTGTGATAAGGGAGCGGTGCGGCGTGGTTGAAGATGTAGTGACAAAGATAAAGAAAGAGATGCTTAGATGGTTCGGCCAAACTGAAAGAATGGATGAAAGAAGATTAACGAAAGAGATATACAAGGTATGAATGATTGGACAAATCGGTGCAGGTAGACCTGAGCAGACATATTCCGATCAAATCGAGGATGTCCTAAAGAAAGGACGGATCAAGAGTACTCGCAACCGACGAGCATGCATGAAGACGCTCATGGAAGTGGAGGAAGCGATAGAGGTGTGCCAGGATCGTAGCAAGTGGAGAGAGGGGGTCTCTGCCTATCCCACTGGGAACAAGGCGTGATATATACATAGTTGTTGTACATCGTCAATTTTGAAATGTAATTTTTATATAATTTGTTTTATGTATTAATGGCTGTACAAAAACAAATAAGAGTAATTAATTTGTATCGCCGTTGCAGTCCGTTCGTGGGGCCTCGCAACAGGTAGTAGTAGCGACCGGCTCGACATCACCCCAATTAAAGATTCTCTCGTATTTTCATTAACTCATCGGCCCACCTGGCAGATCGTGATACAACATCCTTCCACCGAGCGTACGATCTTCGCGCTGCGTTTGCTAGCACAGCTGTGGTGTGCTGGGACGAAAGGAGGAAAAGTTTGTACATCAATAAAGTCAAAAGAATCAACAAAACTAACAACAAAATGTATAATTAATGTTGTTACTAATCAAACTGTGAACACTAAGCTGTTGTTTGTATTACTCAAGTTCCTGTTAACCAATTCCACTTAGGCTTTTTTTTGTAGCTTACAATCGAATTGTGGGTTGGACCTTGAGACCTGGAAATCCCAACGATGCTGTAACTCATAAGCAGAATATTATTGAATATGCTTGATACATACATTTAATTTAAAGTATAGAGGGTACGCGAAGCATCTGCATAAAATTCAGCAAATACTGAACAGAACTGAACTGAACAGAGGGGGCTCAATCCTACCCACCTATTGCAGGACTTAATTCCAGCAGAATGGCTAATTATATGAATACTGCGAGCGGCGCTAGACCTTGTACCTAGCGCTAGGTAATGAGCTGGAGCTAAGGGATGGGGCGGGGGGCAGCTGGCGCGGTGGGGACGGTGAGGGGGCGGCGGGGGAGGTGTGTGGCAGCGCCGGGGGCAGCGGGAGCAGGCGGAGTGGGGGTGAGGTAGAAACCACTCTAATTATGAAACTAACTTTGATAGAATAGTGCAGTACGGTGCTGTTGTGGAGCACGAGAGCTGCGCTTTAAACTTTTTAGTTTGCAGTTTACGTCGTTTTGAATTACCGGTAACAAAGCCACGAAGTAACAGTGTGCTCCCTTATGATTTAGGTGCATCTTATCAAGAGCATTATCACATTTTGTTACCGTGCTTCTGAATTGATTTGTTCATTTTGCACCGTGCAGCTCAAACGGCATTAACACCGCCACTGCATACATCCGTTAGTTATGAGTTAGGACCTGGTCGCGCCGTGTCACCTCCAGCTCTGTTACATCTACTTTGCATTAGAAAAACCTTAGTAACAACTTTGGCAATAAAATATACTTCCGAAAGTAAAGACGAATGTAATACTATAAACAATTATTAAGTTACGTGTTTTGAAACAATGCGAAAGCTGTATCAGTAGTAGTGACATGAAATAAAATGCTTCTACGGATGAATACTATTACGACTTATGCTATTTAAATATATATATATATATATATATATATATATATATATATATATATGTGAGTGGATATGGAAATGTTCAATGATAATATTCTTACAAATTTAAGTAATATTGTAGCTTACGGAAAAACAAGTGTACCAATGCGTCAAGTACGTCAACTACCTCATAACAAGTACAATCTAACTGTGAGCGTTGTGTTGTACTTACGTGCGACCTTCGGATCAGGGCGCGGCCGCCACCTCCGGACTAAATTTAGCACACCTCAAGAAAACATCAATCGTATCAACACATGCGCACAATTCCACCCCCCCACGGCCCCACAGCTCCACTGCCGACCTCCCGCTGACCCCGTCGCGAGTTAGCAGTAACCGCGCACGTGGAGTCTGACCGTGGCGAGGTGTCAGCCGTCAACTGACTGCGGTACACCACCTGGGTTCGTACCTGGCACACCTTCGGCCAATCGGCGCGCAGCCCACCTGCGCAGCTCGATAAAAGGGGGCGGGGTGCGCGCGGAGGCGGCGGCGGGCCACCTGAACGCACCTGTCCGCTAACGACAGGTGCGAGCCGGTTGGCTGGCGGCGCGCCGACACCTCCCGCCGCCACGCCGCCGCCGGCAGCACCTGGCGCCGCGCACAGGTATTGGCGGCGCGAAGTGGGCCGCGGAACTGGGTCACTTCCGTTATGTACATTATGTAGTAACCTCGATGCGGACCCGCGGCGTGTCGCCTCCGCGACGTCATGTACACAAAGCACATACGGCTACCGGCTACCGACTGTCTACCTGAGCCCGCGCCCACTTCCGCTTCCAGGTGCCACATGCCGCGCTTCGGCCGAATACAACGATAAATTATAAGTAGTCAGGCGTATCGGAAACGATGTTGTTGTTTTTTGGATATATTACGTTTCTGTACTAACTGATAGTGTATATATATATATATATATATATATATAAATACTAACATTGCTCAGTTGACGTAAGATGATGCTGCAGCCGTAGTTTAGGTCGGCGAGTTATTTATTAATAACAGATGATATTGCTGTTGGACGTTGCCACAAAGATTTATTGTTACATAAACGACAGTTCAATTAACCAGTAGATAAAGTCAATTATTATTGTTCAGTTAAAAGTGTGAGTTACTGATATAAAACAGCAAAACTGCTGTTAAATTAAAGTCGTCTCGGTAACGCGCGCGGTGGTAAATAGAAATATGTTGACTGAACAACAACTCATCTCCGACGTGAGAACTAATCATTTGCAATTTAACTGAACCTCGGCGAGAGACGTCACGGCAGCCATTTTTTCCACCGCCCACACCCGACCTCGGCGCAGCGTGTCTTCGTTCTTGCTCCCGCCCGACCACCACCTCCTCATCCCCCACTGTAATCAGGCTGCCCCCCCACGCTTATATACGACCTTAGGTGATAGCGCCGCTTTAGAGCCAAGGTAGACATTACTCGTCGTAATGGCGGGTAGGTGCTTTGTTTCCGTTTCACTCGGGCCGCGGAGCTGTCGCCCGACGCGACGGCGACGCACAGAAGAACTGTTTCGGAGAACAAAAACAGTTTCAATTCACAGCACAGATGCACAGAACCGGCTCAAATGTTTACACACCTACGTTTTGAACTGGTTCATGACGCTCGCTTTGAATAAACGATGGTAACCAGAGCTTCATTTTAACCAGGGTCTGAATACACACAGCTAAGCTTTTTTTGCAGCTAAACAGCGATATGAAATCTTCTGTGTTCCAGTGCAAAGGGAGCTGTGACTAGTGGAATTACCGACGTAATGAGTTTTGTATCAAGTAGGATGAAAGACTATGTTAAAATCACTACTAACTCTCCATTTTTATAAGCGGAGCATATCACAAATACTGCAGTTTTTTTATCAAAGAAGCCTGAATGCAGCTTATTAAAATTCCTGCGGTTCCAATGAAATTTTCTTTTACAGTAACTACAATAATAATAAGACGAATGCCCAGCTCATCTGTGTGATACAGACGTAGCAACTCCTAGTTTAATTTTAAAGGAGGTTTCTATCCGTCATTATTAAGGACTTAAATTACATAATTATCTTACAAAACATCTCGAGACTCAATAATGACGTAATTAATGTTCTTGCAAGTTGTACAAAGTGTTTTGCATGTATACATTTGCTTCGCGAGCCCGTGCGCGTGCCGCTACGCCGTAGCGCAGCGGGCTCGGGCATTATGCAATCTCGTAGCACTGCTCGGAGCGAGCGAGCTTTTTTCTGCAGCCGGGGAAGAAGGTACAAAGGTAAATAAAACGAACAAAGTTAACAACGGCTCGAGCGGGCCGCGCACAGTGATGTGCCCGTCGCGCGGAAACTTCCCACATACAACGTGAATGCCTGTCTGTTGCCTGATGTTAAATGGTAAAGTTTGATAACATATATTCTACTCTACATCCGCCGTCGCGTAACGCACGGAGAGTGTCGTCCTCATCACTTCACTGGCAACAATATTTCTTAAACATTTACATAGTAGTATTATTCATTTATATAGAAAAATTAACCGGTGCTGATGCACATATCTGAAAAGAAGCTTTGGTTTCTAATGAACTAATAGGCTTTATTGTATAGTAATATCATTTTTTTTTACAAATACAGATGAGAGGCTGATTATCACATCATCCGATAATTGATTATGAAAGCGAGTTCAGGTTTTGTTTGCAAATATCTTGAATGTTTGTAAAAACAATCAACTGAAAAGTGTGTATTTTTAATGTTCCACCTGGTGTTGTGGTTCAGATTCCGGTGTAAAGTACCTAACAATATACAGATTACGCCATGAGACCGTAAGACCAAACAAGTAGAAGACGCATCTCCGCAGACCGGGCGGGGGTGCACTACTCGGAGAGCACTGCGAGACGCAACTTATAACAAGCTGGGCGAAGTGGATATAAAAACTTGTCCAGTCCTCGCGCCGAGCGATTGTTGTCGCCGCGACCGGCAGCAGCACGGACGGCCAGCACGACCCCCCCTCAAGCCCGCGACGGCAACGGCCGGCGGCCACGACGTTGTTAGCCAGTGCAACGGATGTTCAGCACTACTTCTGACCGATTCAGCCGTCTGTACACGCGTTGCGGATTGTATTGGCAACGTTTCGACAGATCCGTGCATACGTTGCGGAACTTAACGCCCTGCTTATGTAAATAGTTTCAAACTTGAATACTGATGCTTATTATATTATATAATAACATGGTTGCTCATCACTTTAAGTAGAAGTGAACCTGGGTGCATGCGTGAGGATACCATCACAGCTTTTATTGAATAATCATGTTTATACCACGTTATTCAAAGCTTTTTACATGTCAGAGTGAAAAATAAGTTTTATTATTATACATTCCATCCGTGTAGCTTAGGTAACGACACCTCCGAGGTAGCGGAGCGCTCGAAGGTCTGCGAACGGCGACAGATGCTGCAGCGGTGCGCTGTTTACCAGCTCGGCGACATCCGGCGGATTGTTTTATGCAAATGTCGCCGCGGGCGAGGCATGCGCGTGGGCGGTATTTCTAATAATAGAATAAAGATATAAAATTGTATAAATATTTTTTTTTGTGCTAATACACAAACTACACAATAGGGGGGGGTGGGGGTTCACAAAACCTAAGAAGTAAGTGTGTAGTTTTTCGAACTAAACTGAAAATATTCTTCGTCTTGCGGCCATGTCTTTGAAAAGTATAGAGAAAGTGACAAAAAAAATAGACAGAAACATGAAAAAATAGAGGGAATCATAAATATTTTTTTTTTAATTTTGCTACAATGAGATAGGGGGAGGCTTTGCTGTGTTTTCGTAAATACTTTCATTCCGCTCGCGTCCGTGCACTGCGACGTGAACTATATGTAAGTGTCGCACAAACAGCGGCGGCTCTGCTTCAGATGAAAATAGGACGCCTGGGCTTCTACGCGATATCTTCACCTACCCGCGCCCGCGCCCGCGCCCCAGCCCGCGCCCGCGCCCGCGCCCGCCTCGCCTAGGTAGCTAGTGTTCTCACACAGACGGTTAGTGCTTTGTCACAAATAAATTACTTCTCGAGGAAAACATACGACCGCTGAACTACTCAGTACCGACTGTTTACCCTGTCTCCACGCTGGATGTTGCTACTGGAAAGACTTTTACACCACATCCAATGATCAGGAGATTCTCCATCATTACTATCAGATATACCATTGTTAATAACCCATGGTGGGTAATAACAGTTTGTGATTTTAACAGAATATTAAAATAATCAATATTTAAGTACAATATTGGAGTGATAGGTCATTGACCTGACTAAAACATGCTGTAAATAGTGCATTATAAATATTATTTATTTAAACTAACCTTTTAGCAACTAACTATCTATCAAAGGCCGTCCTCACGAGCCGCCCGCCGGTTATAATACCAGTGATCATTTATTCAGCGGCGGGCGGGAGTGGTCGCCGCGCCGCACCCGGAACAGCGTGACGCGCGGTGCCGTCGTGGACCGTTGGCCACTTTGACGGCGCCGCGCTCTGTTGGCCGTCAAAGGATCCTCGGTTAATTTAGTAGGGAAATTGGGTCAGGTCGAGGTGGAGGCGGGGCGGCCGCGTCCAGCTCGCCCGCCCGCACAGCGCGCACCGCACAGCGCGCACCGCACAGCGCGCACCGCACAGCGCTCGCCGCCAACTGGAATTGTGTTTTTTACACATATATTGTTTTAGTGCACTGGGTGTGAGCTGTACTTCTTAAATAATACCTTCATTTTCTCTAAGTTTATGTTGCACCTCCGTTTTGGTAGACCTCTTTGATTCTCCTCATCTCTCATTTCTATACCTAAACTTAACACATTTAGTGTGTGAACAAAGTGACATCTCGCCGGCGCAGACGTTTACTTGTTACACGTTTACTTGTTACACGTAACACGTAACACGTAAAGGTAACGTTTACCGGGAACACTCGAGCGGACGTAGCCGGCGGTTCGCCGACACGCGACACGCGACACGCGAACAGACCGAGCTACCTCTACCTAAGAGTATAAAAAGGCTCATTACCGTCAATTTAATTTTGTTGCAGTTAGCACAACGGTAAAGTTTACTGCGCAATCATACTAGAACAGAAGTTGCGTATATACACTGCAAGTACTTTGCAGATGCTGTTTGTTTACTTGTATAGCGAAATGACGTAATGTTTCGGTAAAGTCCGCGCCTCGCCGCGGGCGCGCCGACGCACACACGTACCTATGTACCTATGTATGTACCTATGTATGTACGAGTGTATATTCGTATGTATGTATGTATGTATGTACATACGTACGTACGTATGTAAGCTCTGACTTTTTGCGGACACCTTTACGATAAAAAAACTCTCCAGAGTTTAAAACAAATTGAACGTTTTTGTGTAAAGCGGCGCGCGCGTGAATTCATTTCAACTCCGAGGAAAAACTCTGTCCGCTGGATGTTTTTGTGCCCCGCCGGCTGGTCACCAGCGCGCGGCGCAAAGTTCAGCGCTGCCCGTAATTACTTCCGGCCAACTTGCACTTGTTAAGCGCACCATCGATTAATTGTGCGTTAAATCAAAAATGGGCAATAGGCCGGCGCGGGGGCCGGTCAACGTGGAGATTATGAAGGTTACGTTATTGATATTACAACATTGGGAAATGTGAAGTTTTAACAGAAATCAAAGCGTTTAACATCAACACCGAATCAGCATCCTCTCCTTTCAACACTAGGCGGTGTTGGTGGGTCGTAGCTGCACATAAACAATATAAGTTCTCGTTGTTTGCGTAACGCGTTCAACTCCTGTGTCTCTCTCAGCGTCAAATAAACTAACGAAGTGTTTGTTTACAGGTGATCGGTGTCGTCTCCTTTTGCGAACTGCAGCTAGAGGAACGTGCACCCCACCAACAGCAAGTTACACTCGCGATGTGCGACCTACTGCGCGGCGGGCACGCGGCAGGACGTCAGTGCACTCTTTACATTTCCTGCGCGAGTGCAAAGGGCGCAGCGCCCGCACTAAATAATTAGGGAAATATTCCCACAACAAAATATTATTTTTAATCTTTGGAAAGCTCGCGGGGGAGCGGCGAGCTTATTAAAAGCTGCCCGCACCCGCCGAGCTATGTCTAATTTTCCGGTGTCGCAGGCGCGGGCTGCGGGATGCGGGCTGCGGGCTGCGGGCTGGGGCTGCGAGCCGGCTCCGCGCGGGCTCCCGGCAGGCGCGCTGCGGCCTGCTTTATGCTGCGCGCTTTGAGCCCCGCACCGCACTACCCCGCTGCAGGCAGCCAGCTCCGTGAGCGACGGTGACAATGCCCTATTTACAAGCGCCGGGAAACCGGCTCCCGTGCATTACATGCAGCCTAAAGGAATTGAGGACGAGACGCGAATAGAGTCTAATGTGTAAACTCATGTGCTGGCATGTTTTTTTTTCTCATTCAGCTCTCTGTGAAAGTCATCGCAGAATTGCAGCTGGCAAAAAAGGAAACGTACTATACTAAGGAATTTCAGGCGGTTAGTTAACGAGTTTTATGTTAATGCCACTGAACCGCAGTGAAGGTTCTGCATGGAAATTGTATTAAAATGTATGTTATCCAGAACCGTAATATTCGTAACGTTCTGCATCAAAAACGAAGGTGGTGTGGTCCGGAGGCACACGGCATGACACTTGGTTTGTGCAAATCTGGTTCAGGAATCTACATTCACGTAAGTGTCGCGGGTCTGGATCAATATCAATGTACCTGCGTCGACAGAGTAAATAAAATGTTGCATTCTTATGATGGGGCACGCACCCCATTAAACACAGAGCAAGTCGGTAAGTTATTCCCTATAACTTTCGCCGCACTTGCTCCGCTTCATCCTCGATGACTAGTCCCGTAAGAGCGCACCGCCGCCGCCTAACAGTGGCGGAAAGACGCGTGCCCGTAGCCGGCACGGCACCACCCCCACCGCCCCCCGAACGCAGTTTCACGACTTGGACATTACCAACTAACAATGTCGCACAACTCCTCGGCAGTGATCTGATTTCGTGGCGCGGAGTGAGATCGCGCGCTGCAATAAAATAGTTAGAAAATAATATGACGGCGCGGGAGCGGGGCGAGATTGGAAAACTTGCCGGATCCGTTTATGGCGCCGGAAGTTCGCCGGCGGCGGGTCCTCGATACCTATGATCGCAATAATGGATGCGAGCCTCGGCTCGAACCGCACGGCCAGCTCTACGGGTCTATTCATTGACATTAATAATTTCGACCTTTTTGCGATTTGACTCAGACATGAGCTAAGTTGATAGATCCTGCACTATTAAGTGGTTTAAAGCATTGCTGTAACTAAAAAGTTCTATTGGGGGTAGGTCCGTTGCCGGACCCCGCCTTGCAACGTACCACCGCAGAACCTTTTCTTTTTTTTTTAAAATAATAAAAAATAAAACTAATATATAAAGGGAAAGGAGAAGGGTGAGAAGATATTGGATGCGGATGGGTCGAAGGATTGGATAGTGTTATGGAGGGAAAGGCAAGGGGGACGCCCGCAGAACCTATTTTTGCTGCTAAACAGTGCTGTGCATACATTACTATGTTCCGGTTTGAAGGATGTTATAACTAGTGTATGTTACGTGTCATGCGACGAGCGCAATCTGGTGTGGTGTAGTAGATAACATCCTAACTTGCACTACTTTGTTATGGGGGAGTTTGTCATTTTCAATTAGGTAAACGTGTCTCCGGTTATGTAGCTTCGGGGTGTTCAAATATAATAGAAAACAGTACCGAAAGACCGGAAACAATAACAAACGGCATGTGAACCCGAAAGTGCCGGTTAAAAGGAAAAATGAACAGCACTATCATAAGAACATTAATATCGGTAATATGCTCGTTGTGTAGTGTGCGTGTGCGTGTGTGTGTGCGTGTGTGTGTGCGTGTGCGCGTGTGTAGTGTAGTGTGCGACCGGCGAGGTATGGCGAGCACGTGTGCCCGCACAAAAAACCCGCCTTAATAAAACGAGGTGCCGCGGGGGTCGGCGACGGCAGGGACGCGCCCCGCGCCCCGCGCATCGATATCGATAGACGAGTGACCAGCGCGAGTCCGCGACGGCTGTAGTCCGGAGGTGAGATCGTCAGCATAGCCCCGAAAGGAACTCCGATATGACCTTACAACTAAATTGTGACAAGGTTTACTGGTGGTAGGTGTATTGCCGAAGACCGTCGAGGTAAGCACCACCGCAGCGTCTATTGTATTTGACAAAAATTAGTGTGCAAACATTACTGTTATCCAGTTTGAAGGACGCTATATTTAGAGCAATTACTGGGGTAACGAGACTCGACGTCATATGTCTCAAGGCGACGACGCAGTGGTGCTGTGTAACTAGTCTGGCCATATATACTGTTACAAAAAAACTTTTCTTTTTTCGACTTTTTGATTATTTTGAATTTAGAACACGTATATTGTTTTAAAAAGTTCTTTAAAATTTGCGCCATTTCATATATTGTTTAGTGTTTATTCTCAAATTACAATACGGAATGGGGTGGGGGATAGTAAAGAAAATAGTATTGCAGTGATCGCCTTGCACACAGTGTGTGTGGAGCCGGTCCGCTCGTTCAGGTTGTAGACACTACCAAAGCTGGCTATCAGCCGTATGTTCGTGTATCGTACTATCAACAGATACAACAACACTTCCTCTGTCCAGAAGAAGACCAGAAAATATCGGGGCGGTCGCGTGCTGTTAGCTGTTAGCTGTTAGACCTACAAAGGCTGTTAATGCTGTTAAAGGCCAGAATTAGTCGAAACCCCGTTAGGAAGCAATAAATATTATCGCGAGGAATGAAGGTTCCCGCTAGGACTCTGTCGCGTATTATAAAGCAAGACCTGAAGCTCGGTGCTTATCGTGGATATACAGGACATGCCCTAAATCAATGTTTACAATTAAACATTGATGGAGTGGATCCATCGAAACGAACCAGCCTTCTGTCGCGATGCAGCAGGCAGGTGAGAGGCACAGAGATATCATCTTTACTGATGAAAATATTTTCTCGATTGATGAAAACTACAATACGAGGAAGCAAAATGAAGTATACGCTCACAGTTCTAAAGGAGCTGCTCAAGTGGTGGTGGTAGCTAAGGTACAACGTGGTCATCATCCTGCATCATTGCCGGTTTGGTGGGGCGTGTGTTATCATGGAGTCACAAAACTACACTTATGTCAAAAAGGAGTGAAAACTTCAGCCAAAGTGTATCAAGATACAGTCTTGGATCATGTCATGATGCCTCTCAGCAATACACTTTTTAAAAATACACCGTGGACTTTTCAGCAGGACTCTGCACCTGATCACAGGGCACGAAGTATCCAAGCCTGGCTTGAAACCAACGTTGCGGGCTTTATAAGAGCTGAAGACTGGCTCTCATCTAGCCCAGAGTTCAACCCTTTAGACTTCAAATTATGGTCAGTTTTAGAGGACATGGCCTGATGTTGCCCTAAACGACCCGGCGACACTGAGTCTCTTAAAATATCTATGGAGCAAGTACTGGCGGTGGCGGTGGCGGTGACGGTGGTGGAAGTTTCCCTCGGCAATAGCACGTAAATCCATAGATACGTGACCAAACAGATTAAAGGCCTGTGTAAAAGCCAAAGGCGGCAATTTCTAATAAAATATATTTTTGAATCTTTTGTTGAGACTAACAAACATGCAGGTGCACGTGTTAATGATATTGCATTACTTCATTGAAAACTAAACGCATCTTCATTTGTAACAGAACTTATGGCCGGACTAGGTATGAGATCCTCACTAGCGTCATATTTCTACGGGCGGACGTATCACTTACCATTAGGTGAATGTCGTTGCGATGTAGTCGGAAAAACAATGCATAAGCTTTTTATATAAACTAAAAAAACCTCTTCTTCTATTCCCACCTTTCAAGTATGATAGCGCTACAATCAGTCTCTGCTAGAACGAACGAAGTTGATGTTTACACTGCGTCGGTAAGATTATTAGGTTACAATTGTGTTATAATATAATAATTGATTACAGGTTTAGTAGTACTATCTTCAAAATAATCTTTACAAATATTGTTGTAATTTATACCCCTATGTAATGCGTAAAATTCATATATATATATATATATGTGTATAAAAGGATTTGCTTAAAATAAAATATTTTCTATCGACATTGGGTACCGCACAGCGGCACTCCTTAACGCCCTCGGACGGGTTTAATTACGCGGCGCGGGCGACAGGTTGTCGCGTGACGTCACCGCTGCACACGCACACACGCACACACGCGCCCGCGCACACACGCGCACGCCGCCGCGCGCCCGCGGTGTACAGCGGCGCTCGGCGCAGGCGCTGTACCCTACGCCTGCTCGTGTACCTACGACTCTATTTGGCCTAAGGCATAAAAAATTCAGACCGCTATAAATACGCATACGGCTGGAACCGCCTTCCGCACAAAGGTTAACTTAGATGGAATGGTTAAATATAACAACTTGTTGTCGGACTCTTCAGCCGGGGGTCGTGAACACGCAGACACCCGCGCTGTCGTCAATTACTGCGATAATTCTTCTCCTTCTTAAAGTGCCTCTCCAATTAGTAAAGGTTGGCGATCGGCGTGATACAATCCTTTCTTTCTCTGGTTCGGTGGAACAATTCGGGCGCCTCAGATACATCAGTCCATTCCCTGATATTCCTCAACCATGACTTTTTCCTTCTTCCCATCTTACGTTTTCCGTAAACTTTACCCATTATAATTAATTGCAGAAGATCATATTGCTCATGACGGAGTACATGACCGAGGTAGGAGATTTTATGTTCCTTAACCGTGACCATAAGGATACGCTTTTGGCCAGTTCTTTGAAGAACACTGTCATTGGGCACTCTCTGGGTCCAGCTAATGGACAACATGCGTTTATATGTCCACATCTCAAAGACTTCAATACGTTTCTTAAGATCTTCTTTAATAATCCAAGCCCCACATCCTTACAAAATAATGGGCTATGTGTAGCAATGGAGTCAAGGAGTACATAAAGCGATGCTGATGCTGTTACTGGAGGACGTTTTCCATCGCGCTGAAAGCAGTGCGACCAATTTCAATACGGGTCCCTATCTCTAGCTCGGTATTCCATTCCTCGTTTAACCATGCACCCAAATATTTGTACTTGGTCACTGTTTCCAGATTTTGGCCCGATACCTGCACTACCAGATAGCAGACGTATCATTAACTTTCCCAGAGATAACCATAACTTTCGTCTTAATTAAACTGCAGTAATTAAACATCTTATATCGAAGCAGTTACATTGTCTCTCGCTCCCGCTCTGGCGAACACACCGCTCGCATGTATGACACAACACCGACACTCAGATGAAGATACGTAACCAGCTCATCATCAAACGATTTATTAATTAAATAATGAACAACGTTATTTATTCAGTCGACTACCAGGAACACGTCGCGCGATTACTGATTACTTGCAACGAACAAACGGAAGCGCTGTGTGTGCAACATTGTCGCGTGATGCGCCCAATTAATTGTACACCACTCGCGGGACCCCTGCTGCCGCTGCTGCTGCTGCTGCCGCTGCCGCACAGGATAACTAACGGTCTCGTTGGAGCAAGACAGCGGCATAATAGCGGTTTGGGATTCCCGAACAACACCAAAACTAACCGAACTAGTTAAATAAATCAAATATTGACGTTAGGTAACGAAAGGTCTAAGGTGATTGGTAGATTTAGGTTAAATACACAAGAGATAAGTTCGCGCGGCAGTTCGGTAATACCGCAACGAGCAACGGACGAGCTTGAAGCCGTTCCTGATTGTGTGCTGCGTGATTGATGGAAACCTTACGACTTGATGCGGAGACGAGGAACGTGGCCGCGCGGCGAGGTCGGGCCACAGATTTGTGTGCCTTGCGGACGCGGCCGCTTGTTTGTTGAGACGAAAACCGAAGCACTCGTATATAATGTACTATATACATATATATATACATATATTAGATAGTGCATGCAAGGGTTTAAGTGGTTTTGTAATATGAATATAGTTAGATGTGTCTCTTCGTACGAATATATATCAAAAACACTTTTATTACAATAACAAAGATATAGTTTCTAACACGCACCGGCAGCTGACTGGACCGACGCTGGCTAATTATTATAACGTTAAAACAGCATAACGGCTGAACCAATATTGATTTAGTCGTTTTTTGTTTGGTGCGCGACCAGCTGGGGTCATATACGTATGAGTACATAACTAAAAATAAACTCTAACACTCCTCACAAACAAAGAAATGATATTTTACTAACAAATTGTCAAAAAAGTTGTTAATATTGTAGATAGTTAAATTATTTTGTTGTTCTGTGTTTTTGGACATCATCTTGGTGAAGGGTACGAAATACGTCTCCTGGTCATCATATAACTACGTAAACACCGACCACGTTCTCTGTAGAATAATAACTTACTAATTTCGTCATGCACTTACTCTCTACTCGAAGGTTATATATAAGGGTATATGGAATCTCCACCGCCGCTGACGGCGGGCCCGGCCTCTGTGCCCACGCCGCCACCACCAGGTCGGCCGGGCCCGCCGGGAGCAGCTATTTATCAATAAAAATGACTACATAGTAGACAATTTACGAGCGCGCTCGTTATCGGCGCGCCCGACAGGTCCCTTATCAACGTCCTACGCGACAAGTTTTAGTGCGAGCCGACCCCAGATAAGCCGCGAGCTGATAAAGCACCTTTATTATGTACCACAGGCTCCTACACACGATCGCTTATCGCCGATACTCCGTATCGCGCTCCTGGGCCACATCAATGGCGGAGTCACGGAGTGTATCACATTCAAGGCTTGTGTATCGCGCGTGCGATAGATTAGGTGGCCTAGATTCGTCTATAAATAACCGGCCTCGTGCCTAACTTAACTCCATTATTCAAATCCGAGCGCTTTGATCATTAGACAAAATACTAATGGTACTACTACTACTACTACTACTACATTCCACCCCCGCTACGCACACTTCTCAATGTTTACATTCATATACAGTACAGTATAACGAGGCTAGTGCACCAACACCACCACCACCACCACCACCACCACCACCACTACCACCACCACCACCATCCTAACGACGACGAGGGCAGACGTATTCACAGTAAAGAAGGCTCACTTAAATACTCCTTAAACACTCCCACGTCAGGTCCGGTTCTGGCACGCGTACACGAGGTAGGTACCTGACCTGAAGTATCCTTATAATGATCTGTGAGTACATTTTCTCTCTGTTGTGAATCAATCCTTTTACTTTGACAAAATCCTCGACCAAAAGTTTGTCGATAAAGTTACAAGTAAACGTTAGGAATATATTCCGTCCCACTTCGTTTGCAAGCTGTTTTACACGAGTTCCGGTTCCCGTTGACGTCTGCCGTAGTTTATTGATGACGTAGACAATGAGGCAGCGGCAGCATTATCTTCACAGTAAGCTCACGAGATAACGGTGATGTGCAATCAAAAATAATAAAAAATGATAAATGAATATATAACAATGACACGTATACATGGTTATACATGGTATACATGGTATACATGGTATACATGAACAGCAATAATTAGCCAGGACTATCAGCTGGCATGGCGAGCACCACATCTGCTGTTAGTAACTATGTATTAATTGTATATTTCATATTTCGTATTTCCGCAGTATATGCTCGTACCTATGTTATCAAAGCACATTACTTAGGAGCTCGTACATGCAAGCTGTTAATATTTTTAGGTTTCACTTAAAGTTAAATAAGTAATGTAATATTTGTATGTATACATTTAAAACATTGGGATATCTTCGAATCGTGTAGGAGCCGAGTGGGACGCGGCCCCACCTACGCACAAAAACTTCCTTACCTGCTTAACTTGAAGCACATGGTGCAACTTATTTACCTTGTAACGTATGCACGATACCACCACATATTACAAATGAAACCTTTTGCCGTAGGCCATAAAGTCCAAGTAGTCCCGATGATAACTTAGTGGCCATTATTATGGTAGTAACAATATCCATTTGAGAGCCCACATGGCCTACACCTACGCAGGTAACAGCGGCCCACATAAAAGCACCTCGCTCCGTTTCCTCAAAACCCTGGTGACCGTCTTATCCCCAGGCCATTAGGACTAGTTTCGTGCGTCGGGAGATCGGAGTTCCCTGGTCGCGGCGCTTCGGTCTGCCTCCTAAATGTAAAATGCGACTTTACGCCGGTGCAGTTAAGGTGCAGATCATGCGCGGTTTTCGTTACATGTGGTCGCGTTAAAAAACCAAAAAAAGGCGTCCTTTGTCCTCATCGCATATGCTCTTCTGGGAATTTAGTACCTCATTAATGAATGATGCAGGTTCTCGGAAAGTAACGTCGCGTTAAAAATAATAGTTTGGTATAAAGGAGGATTATGTTTACCGCTTAGAGCGGTGCCAGTTGCTGTCGACGTGATCGACGTGATCGACGCGAGGACACAAATAGGTTGGAAGGTCCAACGCGAATCGATGCCGTCAGGTATTTTAACACGCGATGCGTTACGCTGGGGTTAATTATAAACTGATGTAGATCATCGATCATTGATCATTGATTTAGTGCTCAAGAGTTAAATCACCGCCGCGACTCCTCCTTAATGTGAATTTATCGCGACGGCCCACTTAAATAATTATGTGTTCAGAATAAATGTTTACCAACACAAAGTCAGTTTCATAGAGGTTTTTTATCACCGAGCAGGTGGCGAAGTAACACCCCCCCACCCCGCCCCCACTTACGCGCACGCAACGTATTTAGCAAATAGATCGGCGATTTAAAAAAGCGAGGTGCCTACGCGCCCGCGCCCGCGCCCGCGCCCGCGCCCGCGCCCGCGCCCGCGCCCGCGCCCGCGCCCTCCCCCGCGCCCGCGCCCGCGCCGCCGGCCAACGCGCCACTCACATACTTTCAACGCGAGCAATAAAGCTGATAGATAATTTGGATAAACCTTGTAACAATTTGTTCATCACGCGAGTTTTTACTGCCGCCTCGTTACTGCGCCTAATTCCTGTCAGCGGCTGTCACTGCAGCGCCGTAAAAGACGGGCAGGCATTCCGCGCCCGATGGGAATGACATAGTGTCGGAGGCAGCGGATTCAATTGGGTCATAAAATTACAGAATGACCGGTATAATCTCTTAAGTACTCATTTACTTCTAAGATGAGGAGGTGGAAACGCAGATCTTATTATTTAGTGAGACGCGAGGAGCGGCCGCTGCGGCTAATACGTTGTCTTATTAACGAAATAAATAAGAATAATTATTAGCAGGAACGACCGCTGCGCGAGTTTGAAGGTCGGCTCAAACTGAACAACTGCTAGCGCCATCTGGTGTCAAGTAGGGGAGCTACGCGGATGTGATTCCGAAACAAGGTCAGTGCAATTACTGGTCACGCGTCGCATGAAATTTGATGCAAGGACTATGGATGTAACCCATTTCTATTGTGGGAAATAAACAAACAAACACACTGCACAATCAACCTGAACCAGTATTTACGGTATTCCACGAGATAATTAATATGTAATACAAAATGTGCGCGGGAAGATCCTGCTCACCAGTAGGCACACGTGGTGCAAGAACACTCCAAGATATATTTTGTTGTAATCACTGAACACTGCAAGCATCGCGAATCAGTCGTGTGGTTGGATACACGGTTACCAGGTCTCTGGCAACGCTGGATTAAGACAAACAACGTTAACTCGGTGCATTCGACAGCATCCTTCAACCGGGATCCGGTGATGTATTCCGACTGTCCCTAGCCACTGCTCCACTCCGGCTCCGGCGGAGCCGTACCAAATTTAATAACTTCTCCAACAGAACTTACACATAGGTTTTGCACTGCAGGTTACTGTTAGACATACACATACATTCACTTGCATTAACTTACAGCACTGATTTTCAGCAAAATCCAGGATACACTGACTACACTACACTACACACTACAAACTACACAAACAACGTTCCTAAATAAATTTGATATTGCATTAAACACTTCAAAATACGTAATGACAGAGTTGACAGTCTGCAAACGTGCAGAAGCGTGCACAGTGATGATGAAGCGACTAGACGAGCGGTACGTTCACGTGATGGTAAGTGATACGCCAGCTCATAACAACGTGGCGCCAGTTAGGATGATATACACTGCACCACATCTCGCTCGTTGCTACGGGACAAAGAGTATTAAGTGTTATTATTATTTTAGTAATTACATAGGTCCGGTGTCCTTAAAACCGGAACACAGTGACGGTTGCGCACTACTGTGTGCCGGCTGCAATAGGAACTGCAACTTAAATTCAAATAATTGCTATATGTCATGGTCACATGTGTACGAGGTAATTTTACAACACCCCTCGCTTGGGGCGGTGGTTGCGAATTCCAGCTTGGCGCGGTAACAGTATCCGCGCGGCGTGGGCGCCGGGCCGGGAGCCGCATCCGGCGCGGCCGGACGCGGATGAAGGAGCCCTCTGTTGGCCGGCGCAGCGTCCGCCGCTCGGACGGGGTTTATTTGTTTTTGCGAGGCGCGGGAGTGTTCGCGACTTCGGTAATCAACACGTTATTAACCATACCACAGACATGATGAGTCTCTCGCACACCAGCTCCCGGGCAGCTGAACCGAAATAGTCGTTTTGACTGGAGCACCGGTCGCACCGTTGACAATGTCCTCTACACTTTCCGACTTACTTTTATGAGCCAACACTAGACATCGATTTCATATGATGTAAAGCTAGAATAAGTTAGAAGATACTTTGGCTCTCAATACGTTTACAACGAGATATGTTGGTTTAACTGCAAATTAACAATATGTTAATTGTAACTGGTCTGGTTTAATGACTCCACAAACTTAAGCACATGCGACCGTTGAAACTTACTTTAACGGTTTCACATTTTTATTATAATCATTTAAACTGTTAGCGTGTGCTGAGAGCTAAGAATGTTGACTGATGATGCGCACGCGCGGCGGGGATCGCGCTACAGTGATACATTTCGATTAAACGAACACATTTTTATAGATTTCACCAGAATTTAGGTGAAATTTAAAATCATAATATAGACATTTGATGTTCGTGGAGCATTTTATCTATAATTAAAGAAAACGAAAGAATTTGAGGGTGTAAGGGGTCCCGCACAACAAGTCACGGGACCCAAGCCAACGTCACCTGCTCGTGGTGCACCCTGCTAATCAACAAACGAGGCTCTGGCTCCCACCAATCCACATTGGGTCAGCCCGGTAAGAAATAGCCCAAGTTCCCCCCATACGAACCTTTTCAGATAACGGCTTCTGGTAGGTACCAGATGGTGGTGCGGACAGTGCAGGACTGATCAATGTGAGGATCTTTGGAGGAAGCTTATATCCAGCGGTGGACACCTATCGGCTGATGATGATGAAAAAGTTTGCTGTTTGTGTACCGCGTTGGACACGTTATAATTGGTCGGCGAAGATCGCGAGTTGAAACCGCAGTTAGGTCTTTATCTGAACGGAGCTAGGACACATTGGAGATCAGCCGCAGCGGTGTTTAAACACGCCGGTACGGTATATACACATCCAGCCGGAGCAATAATCGTTTATAATAACACCTTGACTAATGGCCGCCAGTCCGGCAGCTTTATATTTGTTTACGACAGCTCCGCGGTTAAATAATGCGGGGAGAAGTGTACCGGCGCCCGCGCCGCACCGCCGCCGCACCGCCGCCGCACGCGTCACGTCGCAGCGAGCGGAGGAAAAATAAAAAAAAGCATCAGCTGTGTGAATGTCGGAGTGACGCTTGTTCCTGCGCTGCGGACATTTGTTCATTAAATTGGAACAGCATCGACGACAGCGCCGCCGTTCAGATTTATCTCCGCCGCGCTACCGCTTCACACGTCTAGCCAAGCTTCCGACTGTACTTATCACGGGTGAAACTAGAAGTACTACATAGTTTTTTTTTTCTTTCATTAAGCGACTAGACGAGCGGGACGTTCACCTGATGGTAAGCGATATGCCTGCCTATAACAACGTGGCGCTAGTTAGAACAGTTTACACTGCACCACATTGTGCTCATGACCTTGAAAGTCAAGATGTTGAGTCTCGTTATTATAGTAATTACACTAGCTACAGCGCCCTTGTAACTAGTACATAGTAATGTTTCCACACTACTGTTTAGCGGCTGAGATAGGCGCTGCGGTGGTCCTCACATAGACGGTATGTAGCAACAGAGACCTACCACCAGTGCACACCTACCACTGTAATATCTGATGCAGCAAGTGTCACGCAATTCGCGTCGAAGCATGCTTTAAGTGACTAGTACGTTACTGTTAGTAACTGACCTGCTGAGCAATTTGGTCTCAGCTCCTCGTTTTCTTCCAGGCCACATTGATTACTTTAGCCGTTGCAACTGAGCTGACCTGATCTAATGTAACGTCTTACAGTTGTGAGTAAAGATCCTTCAGTCAACTGCACTACTGTAATTGTGTGTGCGTCATGGGAGTGTTGGTGTCATGGGAGTGTTGGTGTTATGGGAGTGTTGGTGTCACGAGACGAGCGGGGCAGTGCCGACCGGAACATTGATAAATAGTAAAGTGTTCGACGACAGAAGTGTAACGATGAGCTGATGTAAAGTTAACGCAAACATAATACATCTCGCGCGGGGTGACGGAGCGCTGCTGCCAAATCTCCAGCGGCGCCGTCGCGGTGATCGGCTTTGAACGGTACGAGGTGGCGGTGGCGGTGGCGGCGGTGGCGGCGGACGGTGCGCCACCAGCACGCCGCGTGTATTGATGGTGCGCCGCGTGTAACAAATGGCCGGCAGCGAGGTCTGATGTGTTACCATTAATTAGCTGGTTACTTTTGATGTTGAGGACTGTCGGTCGATCACACGCGCTGCATATTAATGATGTTTGTGTGATCGCGTGGGACGGTGGGTGCGTCCCGTATGCGTGCTCCCAGGGTTCCGTGTACAACTCCTAGTTATTTGTAGATGGTGTATGGTGTCCAGGTCGCGGCGGGCGCTGCACGGCCGGTGCACAGTGCACCGCGCTGCACCGGCGGTGACCCGTCCTGCTTGCAAGGGGAATACAAAGTAATATTACATTACTTCACTCATGTCTTGATACAGATTGGTTTATCCCTTAATAAAAGTAACTTTACTTAATTGCAATATTCGATATTAAGTTTAATTAATTAACAATAATCGAATATTGAACAATAATGAACTTTTGTTTCTCCATCTCCTCATCTCCATTCCTCGGCCGGTTATCACGCATTTTCCTTATTTTGAGGTTTTTTGGTTAGTTTAATGCGTGAGTTATCACCGCGGCGGTAGTGTATTAGCTAGATTGCGTACACTGCCACATGGAGCCGTACTTGAGCTGATTTATGTACTTCCAGCGTTATCCCCGCGCCCGCCCCGCGCCCGCCCCGCGCCCGCCCATCGCCGCAATATCTTTAAGTATCTCTGATAAATATCTTCGCTAATAAACGCTAAGAAACGATAAATCTTTACAGCGCCCGCGGGCCAGCGCTACCACTCCCGCTGGCTCCGCATGCTTCTCTCTTTCCACCACCTTCTGCAGCGCAACAAGACCTTCTATTGGATAGGTTTACAGCGATGTCAAATTTATTACAATTAAGTTAGAGAGCACTTCTACTTTGTACAATCTTTGTGCTAGCGGCAACTTTTCCCTCATTATACTTATTACAATTCTTCATTAAAATGGCGTCGTCTTCCAGGGGATGCTCACACATCTCCTTAGGGAATACCCATCTCTCTAAATGTGGTCTGCCAGCACCGGTGGCGGATAGCCTGCAATCATATTTAGTATATTATCGCCGTAAACTTTCCCCTTTGTATTTCATCAATTTGTTCGCCGTGTAATATTTTAATCGATTTTGCAACATTGCTACTCTGTGTGCAACAGCTGTGTTTCCGCTATATTTAAAGATTTTAAAAATATATTCCGCCGGTTCCGTCGCCGCGCTGTTTCACTGCTCTGTGGCGGACGCGATACGCGTGTAAAAATATATCCGGCCCGCGGGCGGGTAGATTTAACATGTATGAAATATTGCCTATCGCAATGATCGGGCGCACCGCGCACCGCGCACCGCGCACTGCCGTCCGGATAAGCATACGCGATGGTAATGGTGGTGATGGTGGCACTGGTGGTAACTTCTTGTATGTGTGTCATTGGATTAAATGAAACGGGAGAAAACCGGTTTCATCTACGCATAGGGAATCTAATAATTGTTTGAAATATTGGCAAAAGTTGAGACATCGGTACACGTCCGCCCGCGCGCTCACACGCGGATGGGTGGGCGCGCTGACGGCGTAATGCTCCGCGCTGACTGCAGCCTGCAACAGCGGCGCGCAGAGCAGCCGCCGGTACACTGCACTGCTCTCAGACTTTTAATACATTTTAATAATCGTTTATCATTCCAAAACAATGGCAATAGCGTGGGACTCGGAGCCAGCTCCACCACCAGTACCCGTCTTATAATAAAGTATCGCGTAATACTTCTTAAATACTGTTAACAACCGTTTTTCGTGGAATACGATACGAGACGTGTCCAGCAGTAATTGTTCATTGGTTAAGATGATGATGATGATAGCGGCTCCTAACATTAATACATATGTGTAAGCTAAAAATAGCGGGTGGCGTAATGACGCCGCTACCATTGCTGATTCCAGTTCGACACCTCAATTTGTTCAAAGCAACTGTTCTAGTATTCCAATCCTTGCAACGAATCTCGCTTTGTATTAATTTCGATTTATCCCGCCAACTCGTATTGGCCTAGCATGGTGGGAAATGACCCAAATCCACCCATATGAATCTCCACATAAGACAGCTTCTAAGTGCCAGCGGCGGCGGAGGACATATCGACTGTATGTAGAGATCTTTGGGGGACGTCTGCGTCCAACAGTGGACGTGTATCAGCTGATGATTATTAATTTCGATTTTGTCACAAAATTATATATCCTCTAAATAGCGATGCTCTCTCTGTTCAAGTCTAGTCTCCGGCCGGCGCTAGTGGAGGGCAGGAGCCGTTGGTAAAAATGTTTACAGCGTCGTCAAAGTTATCAATACGCGTGTCCGTCGGCCGAAGCGATTTTTGAGTGATCCCGTTCTCGAGGCGGGACTGATTAATGCGCGCGCGCAGCGGAGATGTTGGCTCACAGCCAGCCATCTGCCCGCCAGCCGCCCGCCCGCCAGCCGCCCGCCAGCCGTCCGCCAGCCGCCTGTTCTCATGCACCTCACTGCTAAAAATCATTTTGCTGTACTACCTGTGAGATCGGGTTTATAACTTATGTAATATTTGTTATAACACAAGTTGACGAGCCTAACACGGTGTTTATCTGATGATAAATTATATGCCACATCCAGGATAACTAAGTGTATGCTGTAACTCACAGCAGCACATTTGATTCCAATGATATAGCATCTACGGCGTAGCTTCCATTTCCGGAAGCTGTCAGTACGTATAGCTTCTTCTAGGTAATATCTAGTATGCCTCTTAACATTGACCTTCGCTGACATATTACTAGCAGAGCGAAGATACAGCGTCATCATCAATCACCTGACTTCACCCTGCAGCACGGGGTAACATTCGAGATATCTTTTCCGACACCAAAAATACAGCGGTAGAAGTTTATAGCTGTAATTAAAATTTACCATCGAATAAATTTAAAAAGGTGGGCGGCGTGCCGTGCGCGCGGACACTGATAAATGCGTGTTTCAGAGGCGACACGCCGCGCGACACCTGTTGCCGAGTGGCGGGCGCCGGGCGCCGGATGCCGGATGCCGGGTGCCGGCCGCAGGGACGAAGCTTGCGATGCACGCGGATTTAGATCGCGAAGGTAGGCGGGATACACGGATATACCGCCACTATCCATGATTACGTGGAACCGTCTCAGCGCCAGTTTCGCAGACCTTTACATTGGTACACGAATATTTACACATCTCCGGGAAGCAAACCAGCGGAGGGATTGTAGTGGATGGAAATCCCATGCACTTTCTGACTTCTCTCAAAAGCAAGGTATGTTTGGAAGATATCCGCTCGAAAAGACGGTATCGGTTTATACCTTTTGTTTTCCGCAGTGGATAACGTCAACAATTTCCAAGGTCTGCACTGCTTTATGGTCAGAATATTTCTAGAAGCATGCTGGCGCCACCATGTGCGGTTTTATCATATGTGAAAAATATTGTATTTCTCAATCGCTTAGGTAATGATATCACAGCATCATTATGGTTTATGTTAATACTTAAACTATTACTGATGTTAGGTCTCTGTTGCCGGAAACCGTCTAGATATACCTATCTGCCTACTATCCCGCATCCGTACTATCGCCACAGCGCGTATATAGACCTAGAGTAATAACTGGGCTAACGAGACACTACATCTTAGTCTCAATGCGATGAGCGTAATGTGGTGCTATGTGGTATTCTAACTAGCGCTACATCATTATGTGGAGGGCGACTCAATTACCATCAGCTGAACGTTCCGCTCATCTCGTCGCTTCATAGTATAAAATAAACCTACTTCTACCGCCATAATGGAGGACCAGCGCGCGCAATGCGGTGCTTACAACACAAGAACACCACCGTAAAGTTATCACAAAGCATTTACTACCAACTGAACTTTTAGCGCCTCTCAGTGTTTGCAAAACATGTACTAAGTGCATACATAGATAAATACTGCAATAACTCTTACACAAATAAGTGCATTGTTCTTACTTAGAAATATATTTTAATGTATTATTATTAGGTTACATACACAAATGTAATATAAACGTGATACCGTTCCGCAGCTGCTGCGCGAGAGATCCTGGAGCAGGCAGGCAGGCAGACAGGCAGCAGGCTTGGGGGGCGCCTGAAGTCACTCGCTGAATGGATCAGACGCGGACACTGCAACAATGTTTTCGCAGCCGCCTCCGCCTGTTAGAGTCATTAGTGTGGTGTCATCGCGTGTGACGGCGGCGGTGATTAATCGCTGGTGGCCGGGACACGCGGCAGACACGCCCTGGACCGTTCCGGGGGTACGCTACCGACAGGTATCTCCTGATGAATCGTATTTAAATAATTTCGTAGTAGAAAAAAAAGTGGCGCAGCTCCATGGCGATCGAACATCGCAGACTACAGAAATGGACTTCGTCAGGGGTTGTTCTGGACAGATGTCCAGACTAGTTACGCATGCTTTGAATGGTTGTTCTTTTTTTTTAGCAACGAAAAGGAGTAGTGCTGCAGTTTGCCCGACGAAAAGATTTAATTCTTATCAATAATAATGAGATCATCGTTAGAATGTTTACACAGCATCACATCGCTGTTAACTAATGAGTTTACTACAGCTAGAAAGACATGTTTGTTGACTACAGACAATACTATTAACATTAATATAATAAATATTTACTCTGAATAATGACGTCCGGGTACCGCCCGGATATTGTGTGTAAGGACATTACCATTAGATCGTCCTGTTTGTTTTTTCGCTTAACTTTTAGAATCATTTTAAAGGAATGGTGCAGAAGTGCGTGTTACAAAGCTGTTACATTTTGTTACACTTCACTAAATATATAATTTTTACTAAAAATGTATTAACCAAATTATGAACAGCGTGTATAAGATGAACAGTAAGACCGGCCGTGTGTGCAGGGGGCAGAGTTCCTCTCCTACACCATCTAAACGCGTAGGTACTGGGGATCCTTGAAATCGGAACAAAACAGTTTCATACATGTATATACAGAAGAAAAATTCATCTGCGAAACCGGGCTCCACTTTGTTTATATCATGATGTATCAATTACTGCAGCCTTCTGCAGCATTCAAGGTATCTGTAGCCAGTTAACTGTCTGCTCTCACAATGTGGAGTTGTGTAAACGTTTGCGTGACCCGGGTCGTCGTAGACAACCTAAGTAAGTTTTAGTGTTCAACACAAGAAAGCGCCAATCTCACCTATCTGGCACTGTGTCCTGCCGATCAGCTGCTTGCAACTCGTATGGTTCGTGCCGCCTCGTCTAGCTGGTCTCGTCCGGTCCTGGTATAAGAAAAGAGAAGGGTTATATATCCTTTGTTTCATAAGATGGGTAGTTATCAGATTGTTTTAATATCATCTGGCCATGGGTATCTATAATTAGTGCACGCCGGCCGTACTTTAGTGATTAAGCACTTAAACGACTATCACACGTTAGGATTAACACGTACGTAAATAGAAGCAGCGCCGTGGGGGACACATGGGGTCGCGTCGGGGCGATCCGGTGCCGGTGCCGTCCGCCCTGTCCGCACAGCAATAAAGGCGACATTCGCCTGCTGCGGTGGAGATATGGAGCGATGGAGCGGTGGAGCGGTGGAGCGGCGGTGCCGTCCGCGGTGACACGTCGAGGTGGTTTTGTTTTTAAAGTGTAACGATACCGCGGAGTGAGGGCCGTGAGAACGCGCCGCCGCGCGATTCACAGGCGCGCCGCGACCACGTTACTCGTACAACGCGACGATTAAACTTTCAGACGGCCACGGCCACGGCCACGGTGACGCACACGACCACGGCCACGGCCACGGAGTCGGACACGGCGACAGGCGCAAGTAGTACAAAACTACTCCGCGTCTTCAGCAGGGAGACACCGTTTGGACACAACACTCCCGCCCACAACTCGTCACACAATGTACTCGTATATATATATATATATATATATATATTGTACAACTTAGTAGAGGCACTAGCATGCAAACCGACAGCTCAATTTTCCTTACTGATCAATAGAAATTAATAAATCGTAGCGTTACAAGAGTTTGAGACGATGATGATGATGATAGTCGTGCACAATTCGCATCAAATTGCGATAACTACTGTAGTGATTCATAATTCATTGGAATTGTCCTGGGTGGTAGCAGCACCCATCGCTTTATATATAATAATACCATCATATGAGCATCGAATGATTATAAAAAAAATATCTTCCGGATTAACCATTTAATAGTTTTGTAAGATGAAGCGATCTACATGCATGCACGCAAATTGCTTCATCTTGTACATGCATATGTTTATTTTTTAACAATATCCGTCGACAATTGCAGGCAGATGGAGGCGGAGTTGCCGGCGTAACTCCGATGGAGTCCGCAACTAGATACGAAATGATGAAGCAACCTATAAAACTTTACAGCCGACGTGCAGCCGGAGACGGTTTCATTAAGCGTGTTCCCCAAAATACTGTATGGAATGACCACTTTGGAAGCTCCTTGGCCGCAGCGCTTCCGCTTTAAAACGTCTCCATGGCGGAGGGAAGGGACGGGCCCTCTGTGTATGTAAATTTTATTTAAAAAAAATGCAAGTTGCCGGCCACATGTCGCCGGCCGGCCGCCGCACAGCACCGGACGCTTCTTTTTATATTGCTTTTATTGGCCGGTCCACATTCACCCACCTTCCTCCTTGGGCCGGGCGGTCGGACCCAACTACGTATTTAAATTTGATTAAATTCACAAATTGCTTTACATTCTCTTATTAATTTTTAGTAATTATCCTTAATTATCAGGCGTTACGACATAAGTACAGTCAAGCATAAGTAATGTCTTAAGGGACCCTGCCGAGTGCTACGGCAGACGGATTGTCCTATAAATATGTAATGGTTTGATTCCTGGGTCGTATGCTTTGGTGGTGACTTGCGGGTGACAATTATATGAAGAAATATAATGAATTATAGAAGAAAGGCAATGAAGCGGCGGGGCCGCGCCGGCGGATGGACATTACGCGGGAGGTCGGCGGAGGACTTTTACGAGTGGAGGTCGCAGCCCGCAGCTCGCTTGACGTCTTTATTAAAGCTGCAAGGTGCGCGCCGTAAGCTGCCGACCTCGTAAAAGGACACCCGCCGGAGGAAATGAATGTCCTCCGTCTGCAACTATATCTAAACTATATCAGCCGGGAATGAACACCTCTAACATTTTAGTTTCTTCTTGTTATTAACAGATTAGACGTTTGACGGCACTACTGTTGTGGTTGTGAGATTATTAGGTCGTCGCCATCTCTGCTGCTGAATATTGGCTTACCCAGTAAGTAATTGCCGAACTCAACACCGTAAGGATTGCAGGAGAAGTTGCTGCTCTTTTCTTGACGTTGTTTCCGCCTAGTCTGATTTGACAACACCTCTGTTGTACAGTGGCAGTTTGCAGATAGAAATCTGTAATAACACTGAATTCCATTAAGAGGCCGGGTATCTATGAAAGATTGTTGACTGTTTTTATATATAGTAGTTAATTATGTAATATGTTCGAGTAATTGGTGTTTTAGTTCATTTTACAACGATCCTCGGATCACTAAATATAATTGGGGACAGCAACTGGTGCAATCCCTTCAGTTTACATTATATTCACTTCAGCGCCCAGAGGTCGCCCGGCGCGGAGATCGCGAGCTTATGCGCGCTGTCGTAGTTTTATATAAAAATGCGAACTCGTTTTTTTAAAACGAGCAACCCGACGAGGCGGCGAAGGAGTGGTGGTGGTGGTGGCGGGGGGTGTGGAATAATAAATGCGGGCCCGCGCGGTGCGCCCGAACATATAAAATATATAAAGTTTGACCGCCAGCGGACACTGACTGTACCACCTACGGGCGCGGGCCGGCTCACATGCAGACATCACTCCTCGGCTCGGCTTGGCTTTACTAACCGAGGAGCTCCTTCAACTAACGCTTGACGGACAGCTTCGTACTTAGCTATCGATTTTTGGTGTTATTATTTTTAATTACGAAGCGATAATACAAAAGAATCCTTAAGAGTTATGAAGGTGCAACTATCTTCGCCACGTACTTTTTCTTAATAGTACATTCAATATCAATTAAACATGTCATTATGATGGGACACAAGGATGATCAGAATTTAATTCATCAGACATTTCCCCACTTACATTGATATCTCGAAAACACCATTAGTTGTTGGTACATTATTACACGAATGTACAGCATAGGAATATGAATCAGCACAAGGCGAGCTGGAGTATCGGAGACTGAACTAGTCTCCATATTTCCCATCGGCATGTGAGCCGGCCGCGCCTGTAGCAATATTGTATCAAGTGGAAGACTCCACGTACAGACGTGTTTGTATGAAAAATATTCCAATATCCACCTCGCCCGTCTCCTCCCCGCCGTCCGCCCTCCGCTCACACACACACACCCCCGCACCGACCCGCACCTACCCGCGGGTGGGGCTGATGGACCGTCACGACGGAATATAAGGTGATCGTAATAAGATGGCTCTCAGGGTTTGAGGTCCGCCACTACTCGAATTATGCGCTTCTCTTGTCTGACATATTCGAGACTTGATGCAGTGAATATATTTTAAAATAATACTTTCTCGACTGGACGTTCATAACAAAGACGTATTGTTGTTGGTGCAATACGAGGCCACGGTCGTCTGATGGTGGCTGGTGATCCCGTCGGAGCAGTGTGACACACATAACATAACATACATTACTGTGATATATTGAGCTCTCTGCATAAACATAGTACACGTCTTCTTTTTACGTACATTACCTACTGTAGTTAGCAACATACAACTGTAGTCTACATTATTATAAATACTTTAGCTTTTCTCTTTGACTACACCGTTCCTCGAGCCCACTGTTGTGTAGATCCACTACCGCTTTAGTCACAACAATCGTAGTTTCAGTGGTGGTAACTTCGACAATACCCAACATCGCTTCTAAGTTCTCCCGCAACAGTTTTAACTTTATTTGGAGACGACAACAGTAATGCTACTCTTATATTTCTAAAACTTCTCCCAAAAACCTATGATCTGAAAGCTAACGATGGTGAATGACTGTGCATGCAAAACCGAATCCGCTAGATTAAACATAAGCCTCGGCAAAAATGGGAATATCACGAGATCTGAGTTGTGACCGGAAATTAAGACAGAGGGCGTCTCTGCCCTCCCGGCGCTTTACCGCACCTCGCCCTCCCCCCGCCCCGGCACGCTCCTCGCGTTTCCGCCGCACAGACGTCACCTTGCGCTGTGGGCGGGGGTCGATCAGATGAGAATCATTATTGTGATGCTGAGATTAATAATCACAATGAGTACATTCCAATGTGATAAAGTTTGTAAAGTAATACGAAACACATCACTAGTGTGATCTGCTCCTACCGCTTCCTTGTACTCAACAAATACGGTTTTTTTTTTGACAAATGTGGTCTCACAAAGAGCGTTCACGTAATATCTTTTAGATTTTTTAAATGAGATAAATCTTAGTACATAGTAGATATGGAAAGGTCCTGACCCCGTATACTTGTACAGTATTACTTGTAGGCCTGAAGTTGTGTGTTTCAGATAAGTTTCGTGAGATATATTTAAGAAAAAATTGTACTAATTACCAGGTAATTGACGCGGGAAGTTGTCTGTGCATGAATAAGCAAGTAATATGTTCGATTTATAAATTAACGGTTTGGGTAGGATAGACATCATACTTGCGCTCCGCACCGGTGGGTGTCGGTAGTGCAGGCACCGGTCGTCGGTGGCAGTGGCGCGGTCGCTGGCTGCGTGCGCGGGGTGGCCGCGGTGGCTGCCGCTGCGTGTCACGGCTGGATTGTGATCGCGACAGGAAGTGAACTACGCTGCACGTACGGGGTGCAACTGGGACGGGACATCCCTCAAGCGCCAGGCTACCAACTTGACTCGAGCGAGACCTTTGAGTTGATACCAGTACACGAAGCCCTGCAAGCGGCGGCCTCACAGCGAGCGGTAAGTTCGCACACACGCAGTGCAAGGTGAGCGCTGCGCCGCGGGGCGGGGTGGGGCGGGCCCCCGACCCACTCGTACGGCACGTAATATAATACTTTAACTACCCTCACTTAATTACATACTGAAGTTTATATATCTTTTTAACGTAACTCATATCATCATACCTTGAATTGGAAAGTCGTTAAAAAAAACACATTCTCTTATTAATTCAGTATTACATGTAAGTTAACCAAAATCGCCAGTTACAACTTTTTTTTATTTATACCACTTAGGTGGCAAACAGGCTTGCGGCCCGCCTGGTGTTGAGCGGTAACCGCAGCCTATGACCGCCAGCAACATCAGAGGTATCAATGGGCGTGTGGTCGATCTCTTCACGCCCTTTCGAAGAAGTTCATATTGTAGCTCCTAGGGAAAATCTCGACAGGTAACTTGTTCTACAATTTGAGTGTTCTCGGGAGAAAATATCCCTGGAACCAGACCGTTAAGCAGTAATTAAATTTACTTTACCACATTGCTTTTGCTATGAAATAGACCTTTCAAAGGAATTTAATAAAGATTTAGTATTCTTATTAGACATCCCAAAAATAGATGAATCTATATCTTTAATGAAGATAATGCTTAAACAGAAGTCCATATTATTCAGTGATAGACATTCATTTAGTACAAAGGCGAAGAGTATGAGTCTAGAATATTTACACAACGAAGCAATGCTCTCAGGGCCCATAAATAAAATGCTAAATCTCGATACCCCCAATACATCCACCAGCTACAGCGCTCAAACCGAATCACAGAGTTTGGACACCGCGGATCGATACAAAGGGGTACTACAGAAACTTAGCTGAGTAGCAGTAAGAGGAACTTATTAGCAGTAAATAAGAACTCCTGAAGATTGGCCGTTACTAGTAAACAAGCATTCAAACTTTACCTCGTTACGACACCGCCGTCACACTGTAAACAAAATATTGAATATATCTCAAGTTAATAACGCTTCCGGTCCGCTCGTCCATCACGAGGGAGGCTGCTGCGCGACTGATGTGGAGGTGGCCGCGAGCGCGCGCCGCTCTGCAATCGCTTTATAATGTCCGCGCGCCGCCGTTCCCTGATGATGAACAAAGTTGACGCTGGGCGACCATTCCGTTCGAGTGTTTTATGAACACCGATATTTACGTGTCGTGGACGCATAATGAGCATAAAAACAAACCTATACAAAACATAAACAGCCATTAGTTCGAAACTCTGATATTCGTGTTTGCAGGTCGTGAGCTGCTTACAGCCCAATGAGCACTGCACACCCTGCCACCCTAAACCCATTTAAGTAGGCTTTCCAACCACTTAAATTCAACCTTGCTTTGCCTATTACTAAATTGATGCTAGATTGACTAAATAGATAAGTTTATTTTTAAGTATATAGAAGCAAAGAGATTTTGATTGTTGTTTGCCCTATCTGAAATCTCTCTAAGGGATGTTCACGGGGACATGTATGACAATACTGGTGGTAGTGCTGCCGTGCAGAAACCCTCAACGGGTAACACTGCTGGAACTATTCATATCACGGAACAGTATTCTGCAAACATTATTGTATTCAACTTTAAATTCCAATAGCACCCATATTGGAGTAATTAGATTGTGACATCTTTAATCTCCAAGGCTACATGAGGATGCGATGGGAACTCTCACCAGCACCATATTTTTATTGTCTGGCGTGTAATGTCGATGTTCTGCCTGTTTTGCCGCTTTATCGTGTAAGAAATTTCTCTTCTCTCACAACATAACATCAGCAACGCAAACAGGAACATCTGAATATCTACTGTTATTTGCTACTCCCTCCAAAGACCTGTCCCTTAATGAATATATCTGGTACAACGCAATAGCTGAAGACCCCTTTTATCTAAAATAAAGACAAACGTCTTTAAGGCAAGTAGACAAGTTGTTAATTTGCTTGTCGTTGTAATTATTAACGAGAGGACAAGTTGAACGAGAGCGGCCGCGACTCCTCAGCAGCCGCCGTGAACTCGAGTGCGGAGTTAAGTGATACCTCGACCGTCTGAATTGGTAGCAGCACACAGTAATTACTGAGTATTGCTGACTACGAGCTGGTCACCGTTACGAAACATCGTTTACCGCCGTGGTGATAAAGTTTAGATTGTAGTAAATCTCGCCTGCCGGTAAGGACCAATCGCGCCCGAGTGCCAATTGTGGTGCGGATGGCAACCGGACACCGGGCGATATGAAAGCGACAATAAAAGGTGGTAGACCTGTCCCGCTGATTGGTACAGCCGCGAGATCAAGTGGTATTTATGCGGCCATAAAATGTTTTTACGGCGCCGGGAACTTGGGGAGATTAAACGGTAACCTCGTTAACGTGCAGTGAGCAGTTGGAGCCGCGGTGAGGTGGCCGGCGTCGCGGGTACCCGTCTCCACTACACGTGCTGGTGGTAATAATCTGACGGAAATCTGAGAATAAAAAACACTGCAATATTCAATCCGATCAGGGTTTGAAGGGTACTTTAACAAACAATTGTTTTTTTTTTCAATCGTGATTGATTACTCCGAGGAGCTGTGAATTTTTCAATTGTTGAATTTTAAGTTTTATTCAGGCGCACATATTAAGCATAGTCTCAGATCCAGCAGTGGACATGTAGCAGCTGATGATCATGATGTGTGTATTGTGACAGTAGTCGTCGGACATCGGAGGAATTTCCTTTTATTTTTATTAAGGTCTAACTTCGAGGTATAGTTTTACCAAACACACGCATTTGGTGATCACATGTCCAAGTCCAGGTCTCGTATCAAGTTATCAATGAGCAGTGCAGCTGGGAGAAGTCAGCCGGCGACGCGCACTGATAAGCGGACGGCACACACCTCTATCGGGCGTGCTGGTGTGCGTGAGGTCGTGGACCCGGCGGCGGATATGGCCAATTGCCGTCGCAGTATAGGTGCGTTTACCTCGCGACCCGCCTTGAACCTCGCGCCAGGGATAGCGCATGCAATGAACTGCTCCACACGTAGATAACGCGCCCGCTCGTCATCCCGGCGAGCTCGCCGCCGCGTCTCCCCTGAGGTGCATTACCAACGCACCCTGTAACAATGCATTTCTGTACATCACTTTGCATGCAGCATCACATCGTGCTAATAGGTTTATTATGGGTAATTTCACTAGCTACAGCGGAAATCAAATTGTAAAATAGTTTAGTTGGTACACCAGTTCTTGGCGGCAGAAATAAGCGCTACGGTGATAATGTGTGTCTCCGAGAAAAAAGATCTACTCCTGAATCATCACAGCCGTCAGCAAATATCATCAATCTGCCCTGCCTTGACTGCACCCGGCGGTTTCCCTTGACCATTACTAAACCACCGATTTCAAATATACAACTAGCATATCAGTTTATCAGTCTTCATCATCAGCCTGCAGCGGTCTACCGCCGCGCGCATTAACCTGGGCTCGCTCGCTATGTGTTTACTTAATATTTCAACATTAGTATTATCATATTTAAAGAACGAACGCTGATGTACTAACGTTCTTTTCAACCATTTCTCTAATGGCCTGGTGTGGCCGCTACCGCTACCGCTACCGCTACCTCTACCGCTACCGCCATGCTAAGATTTTAATAACGATCGAGAGATAAAAGCGCAAGTGCAAGCAGTGAGCGGTAGCGACTGCTGCCCGGTCCCACACCTCCAGCGCACACGAGCGTCTGCGCGCTTGATTGCCGCCAATTGTGGACAATCAGCGTCAATTCACCGCACCGCCCCGCCCCGTACCACACCGCCGCGCCGCTTTCACTTCTCACCGGTACACGCGCGAACGAAAGTGTTTACAATGTTCATTGACGATAAGTCATTTCGCTTGGCGCATTCAGCGCCTGCGTGTTCATCGGGCCTGTTCGTCGATGACCGTCTGCACTTGTGCCATCCATCGTACTGACAATTCTTAATGACAAATAATTGATGACGTTTTGAAGAGCATCGCAGCTATTAACATTATCCGAGTAATGCGATTTAATACTCTTAAGGTTAAGTGTGACCTAGCATTGTGTTTACATTCTAACTTGATGTCCTACCGGTGATAGCTCTTACCGACGCTAGATACCGTCAAAGTACGGCAGCGGTTATTTCTAACGTCAAACGGCACTGTGCAGACACTAGAGTCCTTGTTTGAAGGACGTTTTATCTAGTCTACTGCGGTAATAAAACTTTCACATTTCCCAAGGTGGAGTTGTGTGTAGCATCTTATCTAGACGATCGTGTTACGGGCAGGCTTATCATTATTAACCCTGCGTTTTATATGGATAGTACATCTGTATGTCTGCATGTGCTGTGAGGAACATCCGCGCACACAGGTTTCGCACGCGGCGCGCTCGCTCCGCGTATAAAAATATGCCGAGCAAACAAATACAACGCACGGAACCCGCTTTGTTTATTATCGGAATGTCGAATTATGCCCCTAATATAACTGAAGGTGAGGATTTACACTCCACTAAAATGTTCAGGGTTCTGTATATGTAACAATTATATTTTTTAACGGCATGACCGCGCAGGAGTTGTCATTACGGGACCGCACGATCATCTTAAGTTAAATATCCTTTTAAGGTTAAAGATATGTTTCCTCATTTAAAAGGCGAAAGTTGTATGGAATTTGGTAGTTATGCATTATCAGAATCAGTGTTAACTCCTCAAATTACATTTCATTGATTTTTGGTGACAAAGTTAATAATAACTGACCAGCGATGGTATTAATTACGTTGCTCTTTAGACCGAACGGTAACGGTAATCATGAGAAAGAAGCATAAGTACAATTACTCGGAGATTGCTGTACCAGCTGACAGAAATACAGTTTCCGGTAAAACCTGAATACAGTACGAAGAGAATAATTGCAGTATTTTTTTGGCAATATCATGGATGCGGATCTCCAAAAGAATGGAGCCACCTTGCGTATAAATCAGTGTATCTCTATGCAGTCAAAATATTTAGGTATCCCGCAAGGTGCCGCCGAATGTGTTCAATGCTTTTATTGCCCGGTTTATATGCATTTACGTTACATATATAAGATTTATTGATAATAAATAATACATATACGCTATAATGTTAAATAAACTATTAACTACTATTAGTATTCATTTTAATAGCGCATTTGTCCTCGCGGAAACATCGCTCGAGGTCCATCAGGTTTTGCTTTCTTCTACCATGAGGTTACAGCGCGATCGAACCGAAACACTAACGTTACACTACTTAGGTACTTAGACAGTCTTCAATTATTTTTTTTCATGAACAACTATTATAATTCTTTTATTGCGGAAAGTCGATAACCAAGATTTAAATACTTGGAATAGTTTTAGAAATCTTAAGTCTACCCAAAGGTTACTGTATCTGCGCTTTTTCTTTAATTAAATCGTCAGTTGGCTTCAGCTCCCGAAGACGGCTCGGCTCCGTGCAACCATGCTCCCATCACAACAAAGGTAAGGGCCGTGTTTACAGACACATCTCTATATCAAAGCCCTCCATTGTGTCTGAGGAAGGTACGCTTCGTTCACACCGCGCCGCGCCACCTTTCATCCGCGCCTGTCTAACTAAACAAGATTATTTAACAATAACTTAACTCATACTTAATACTTAAATTTAACTCGCATCTGTGCGACAAATGTAGTCGTCCATATCTATCATTTTTTGTACTTGTTATTTCTTTTAACAAATCCAGTTTTAGATAAGATGGGTCAATATTGTATCTAAAAGTCATTTCCGTTAATAATGTAGTTCCGCTGATATTTTGGTGTCATTTTAAACTTTACCACTTTAAAGTTATTAAGTACTTCTAAATATTAATTTCTCATTAAATCCTTACGTGTAATTAACAATGAATACCGTACACTGTTTATGCAGATATCGCCGTGTTCAGGTTTGCAGAGCGCTGTGCACTACCGGAAGCGCCCCCTGGCCGGCTCTAGTTTGTCGTATACATGTATCGCCGCAGATATTGTGTATGGTAATAACGCAATATTTCATACTTTAGTAACAAAGACACTTGGCAAGTGTTTACAAGTAAAACCAATAAACAAATGGAGCGTCAAACGACGTGTCGGGGGAATTTATTAGCGCGCTAGTATATCATGTCGCGCAGCAGCCCCGGCGCCGATCTGCATATATATATATATATATATATATATAATTATGTAGTGCACTTAACAGTTATCCCGCACTAATCCAATGAAATATTCCCATTTACAAAGTAACACATATTTGTAATGTGTAACCTTTCAAACGATAATAAAAGCATAATAATAAATTATTGTAAGTTATACGTACAATCCTCCCACCAACCTGCATTGGGCCAGCGTGGCGGGAAATGGCACACGTCCCCCCATATGAACCCTTACACACGACTGAAGGTCGCAGGCAGCCGCTGAATGAGGGCAGCGCAGGACGGTACGATGCGAGGAACTTTGGAAGAGGCCTATGTCCAGCAGTGGACATTTATGCGTCGATGATGACGATGACGGTGATGTCGTGTTAAATCTATTACTACATTTTAATGAATGAACCTGAAATTAGCATACAATTGTGAACGCATTGATTAGTAGATTTGTATATTAAATCTTGACCCTTATCAACTTGGAAGTTGCAAGCCTCCGCTTTGCGAGTATATCCTCGTGGATGGGAGGAACGCGTCTGCAGGGCGGCGCGTAGTGTTTGCCTGCCACCCCCACAAAGACGCGGTTGTTTCGTCCGGCGGCGCGCATTGTCCGGTCCCTCGCCGTTCCATTGTTATTCTGACAATCTCCACACCTACTGCGGCACAGCCGCGGGGGATGGAAGCAACGCGAGGTTTGATCCGGGAGATGATTTTCATGACAATGTCTGGGGAATTCCGACTCTCCCTGTTTCAAACTGTCCCAAGATTTATATGTAATTTCCAGTCGTAGACATTGTTTTCGGAGGAAATAATCTTGCAGAGATTCTATCTAATGTTTAACGAGTACCCGTGTGTATACAGCGTCCGACAAGCAGGACGTTCACCTGGCGATCAGTTCAAGTGGACTCGGCCAAGATGTGTAGCTCGCGTCAGTCACTGAACGATCACATATCGCATATTTATTTACTCACCGTACAAACATAAGGTTTATTTTAACTAACAACCCATTGGGTTACATTCAATATGTTAGTAAAAAAGCGTTAGTTTAACTAAATTATAGCCAATCGTTTGTTTACTAAGAATCGTAAATATGTTATGGACCGTGCACGTCGCACAGATTCCCGCGAATCTGCGAGCAGATAACCGTTATTCAGATTCAAACGGTTTGTTTTATTTGTTACAATTATTAAGACATATAGTTAACCCAGAAAAGCGCTTCGTAAATATGATAAATTTATGATAACATAAAATCTAACAAGTTAGTTATGTCATCACGACTAACTGCAACTTTAACGCCATTCAGTTAAATATCAATTTGAATCAGCTGACGGACGGCGACTTCAGTCAGTTCGGACTGAGTACCAACCGATGGTCCAGTAATGTTCTTGTCACCGTCGACAAGTTCATCCGACGAACATTCGCGAGCCGGTACATGAAAGGAGGATCGTAAACCTCTGGATGTTGCTCCGCGTGCTATATTGTGCGGAAAGTTCAATTGCTCTCAGTCTGTAACAGGACGAGGGTTCAGGGATGGATTTATTCATAATCAGCCCCCGCGAGAAGCGGCAGGAAGAAACATTTGAATAAAATTTTCTTCAGTGATCTGTTGGAGGGAGATATTTATGTTGGATTCTGGTTTCGGTTAATTTCATTTTCTTTGTAATCTATTTGAAATGTACTAGTTTTATTTGACGAAAAATCTTTTCTCTATTTCCCAAGGGTTATGTTAAGTATGCTACTGCTTTTGTTAAAATGATCTACAGTAAACAAAAGTTATTACGACAAATTTAGCCACTGTGTTTGTATCCTGCGTGAAATATCGGTGGTTAAGCCAATGACAAGTGATGCCGCGTGCTCATAACAACATGTTGTTAAGAATTTATATCAACAGTAAATCATTGAATTTGTCATCTCCACACGTAATGGTACACTATCGCATACTAGCTCGGGGCGGTATGTGCATGCGTTTCTGTGGGTCATACAGAGTTTCTCTTGTAGAAGAAACCTAACCTGACACCTACACAATGGTTCAAAATATTACAATGGTTCGAAATATGAAAAAAAAGCGTTTTATTCTCAAATAATATTTACAATAAGAATGTTTTAGGAGCGGGTGCGTTCATTAGTTAGGGCGCAGCGAATGTTTCAAATGCACTGAACGACCCGCTCGCTACACTTTCCCGTACCTAATCCAGCCCTGCCTGATCTATAAATCCTGGAGCACCGCGAGCAGCAGACGCCAGGTGTCCAGCGTTCTAAGAAACATGTCCCGGCTCGGCGCAATCTGTCACACTAAGCCTTGTTTAGAGCGACAGGTGACTGGGCTGCTGAATATATGAACCTGGAACTGGTTGGAGAATCGGTCACGTTAGAATTAATCCTGGTAGCGAATTTTGCTTAACTGCCGCTGATGATTTACACTTGCATGATTTAAATGATACTTAATTAACGAATATCATGGATCCTTTGACGGGTTATCCCTAACGGCTAGTCGCGACGTCCTTGGCACCTTCGTAATTCATTGGGTATCAGGATGATTGTTCACGATGACTTTGGAAATTGATAAAAGAGTTCGTGCATATTATATGGTTCAGACACACGCTGAACCAAACAGAGTAAGTTTGCAAGTTTCCCCGCTGCGTGTGTCTGTGTCCGTGTCTGAGGAACCTAGCTCCTAATCGTATCTACTGGTTTCGATAAAGTTTTCTTGTTTGAAAGTTAACTCGACGGGAAGAATTCTTAGCTTCAGTTCAGTTATTTAAAGATTATTGTATACGTATATGTACGAGTATAGGAATGGTGCTTGTGTGCATCTTCAGATTTCGACACGTCGTCGCAGACCTCCCGCTTCGATTAAAAACCTTTTATTAAACTAGGAACTCTATAAACAGAAGCACTAGCAATCTATCCGGCCATACATCATTTATTTCAGCGAGGGGATTAGTCGTTCACTCCATTACGTCCCACCTCGTCCATTGCAACAAAGTCATCCAAATAAACAATCGGAGTGCGGGCCCGAGGACCGCTTTGATCTGCTCGCGCTGACTGATGGGCGCGGCTCTTGCTCTTACATCCAACCGTTAACTTGCTCGCGTCAAGACCGTACTATTTCATAAGCGGACTTAAAAGCGGGCATCGCTTTACGACCCGGGCACATGCGCGGAGTGTCGCGGGGCACTCCACCGACCCGGTTCACGGCCCGGTTCAGGAACGCCGCGCCGTGTATCAATCAGCTTAATATGAACTCGTAAACAGCAGCGTGCTGCTGTACGCAGCAGTAATACGCGCGCGGCGCCCCCCGCACCCCACCGTTACTGTTGCGGACGTGTAAGGACGAGTAAACATTAGCCCGTTTGATCCTTTACAAGTAGCGTTTACATTGATGGTCCGCCATCGCAATGGGGGACCTAGGCAGGTCCAATAAAAGTGGGCTGGCATTATTAGTTCTCATATGAAAGGCAGTCTATGTAAACTATTAGGATACCGAGTGCTTGATGGTGTACTGTAAACATCTCAACACGATATTGTCACTTACATTGTATTACTTAGCACAAAAACAAAAAGGCGGTCGTCTGATATTCAAAGGCAGACTTGTGTTATAAGTGGGTAACCGGCTTAAGTGTTTCTCGTCCAATCGATCCGTGACTCGGTGGAAGCTGATTAACAACCTGCCGACGAACAACGAGCGGCGGTAGTCGGCTACAATGTAAGGCAGTCGGCGCGGTCGCAGTAAATCAAACAATCAGTAAGACGTCGGTGCGACACGCGCGCGACATTGTTGCGGCGGCGGTGCGGTGCGGTGCGGCGCCGTGCGGTGTACGTGGCGTGGCGTGGCGTGGCGTGGCGTGGCGCGCTACAGAAATAGTGCGCGGGTGACGGATGCAGCGCCAGGTTAATGGAGTGTGCTGCGGAGTAAATCTAGGCTGTTGGAAGGTGAGGGATCGGGTGCGCGGACGGCGGCTTAATTAACACCGCCCAGGTTGGTACCTGTCCGCGCCGACCCGCAGCTGTCCCGCAATGAATTAGCGGCGGCCGCGCGCAGGTACTAATGTGGCGGCGCGCCGCGAGTGCTGCCCGCATAAATTAGATTTAGTGTCGTTACACCGACTCACGTGCACTACTGATGAATCCCGTCCGCGCCGCACACTATACTAACCGTCTGGATCTACATTAAATACAATTTATCACTCCACTCGAATAATACTTCATTTCGTTCAGGTAATTTACGCTGAAAGGGAACAAAACTTACATGGCACTGCGCAGTGTACACTGCAGTGTTTAATGCGACGAACGAACGAATTCAATTAAAAAAGGTTATCGCAATGGCTACTCCTTCATCAGATACTGTCCAAGTGATTGGCACTGCAGCATATGTTACTATCCATATGTGAATCGTTAATTGCCAACTAGAAACGCAGCTGATAAAATTACTGTACACAAGAATAGAGAAAATACTGTAAGGAACCCAAATTGGTGTCCAAAAAACATCCTAACTAGCTGGCTGGCTACTTAACACTAGCGGATGTGAAGACATAATGAAAGAAGGACGGAAATAATTTACCTGCTTAAGCAATTTTTCTCTAGATACGAGGTACAAGTGTTCCAAGGGAAAAACATACTCGTAGTGCGCTTTACTGTCAGAGTTTACATCTCCGTTTGTGATCAGAAATTGTAACAAACCAGGGTTATTTATTTATTAGGACTACATCACGCGAAGCGTTCAGCTCAATTGGTGTTCTGAAATACTGGACCCATCCAGTGCTGCATATTGGACGCAGCTTTGTAAGTTTTTATTTGCAAATATAAAACTCAATCGGACACAAAACAAGCTCGCGTCAGTCACGTTACAACACGCGGGGCGCCGACCCATCCCGCCGGCGCGGCCTCTTTGTATTTACACGAAATACAGCGTCCAACGTCCAGCGTTCGGCCCACTTCCGGTTGTAAATTATTGCTATTGAAAAATATAGTTTTATTGCCCGTCGCTACACTGTATTGACTCCCGCTGATTTCTGCGGGGTCATCGATGAAACGCATCAGCCCTGCAACTGCGTCCCCTGTTAACATCTGTTGACCCATGAACTAATTAATTCGGGACTCCCAAAATAGCTTCCTCAAAGTTCCATCTACCCTCGATATTACTAATATTCTGCTGCACACATTTCACTGTATCTGGAGCACAGACTTTTGAAGGCTGCTGTAAGTGTTTAATCAAAGAAACGTGACAAGTGTACTGTTTACCTGATGGTGATACTCCTGCCCTAACAATATAGTGCTCATTGATTATATTTATACACCACCACGTTGCATCTGTCGCCTCGAGGCACAGACAAGTCTCACTAGCCCAGTAATTACTGTCTCTGGTGGTGGGTAGATAGTTACATATATTTACATATACTATGAGATTATTTCTGTACATCTTTTACCTCCCTATATATATAAATGAGAACTTTCTTATTAATATTAACTGCAGCGGTAAATAGTAACAACTCCATCTGATGGTAAGCGATGAACTACTCAATGATGTTAAAAGGCACGAGGTTAAAAGGAGATTACTCCATCTCCATGTAAAGACGTTTTATAAGCAGTAAATATCACAATGACAGTCACAGTCGTTGGCGGGGCAGTTTGTGCACAGGTTGAGACCTCGCGTGGGCCAACCAAGTCTGCAGAGGAGCAGACGTCGCGTGACAAACGAGTGCGAGTAATCCGCCCATGCATCATGCCCATCGTCCGTATACATCATAATCGGACCCGTTACGTGTGGCCGCGTCTCGCGGAACCGTCACCGCGTCACACCCTCAAACGGAACCGTCCACCGCCGATTTGTCGCCTGTCAAACCTCTACCTTAATTGCACGGATACACACCCTCCCCACTCCCTGACATCTCCTCCACTCCACCATCCTGTGGACACCTTGATTAAACGGCCGGTGTATTTACGTTTCCTACCGAGAACTGCCCGCGCCGGTCCTCGTTTTACCCACCAGCTCAGCGACGGCAACTTTGTCTTGACAAATTAAGACAATTTGTGATGTTTCGAAACGTTTACTTGTACCTTTGTGACTTTCTACGTCCCTCATCCGTCCAGTTGATTGTCTATTCATCTCTCTTTCACACACCTACGTCCTTAACACGACCTCCACTTGGAAACCAAGCGTCCGCGGTTACCTGATGTGGCAGCACAGCTTCTTTAACATTCCGGCTGTTAGTTCGTCAACGAGAATTGTATATTATAAAAATAAGATCAATCATAATTCAACATACCTTGCACTTCTGCAGCAGTTTCCGGCTCGTAACATTTGTAAAACGATGTTGGTGTAACACGGACCCGTGATACCACCAGCCAGTGCTAAATCACCACCAACCAAACGCGACTGATGCTGTTCTAAAATCTGTCGATGCTGTTCATATTACATGTACTCAAGTAACTGTTACTTAATTAGTTATAGTTATTGAAGCAACTTGACGCTAACTGAACATGTTCATGACGTGGCTGCAACCGCAGCAGTGTGACCACCGCTTTAGCTAGTGAAGCCACTGAAGCAGTGTGACGCCGAGCACGCTGTGCAGTGTGATGCTGCGTACATTTCGGGTAGAACTTCACGGGTCGGAGTATTATTCACCGCCAGATGAACGTCATGTTCATTTTATTGCTTCTGTATTAAAAAAGTAATGGCCTGTAGCTTTTAAATTTAAGTATAATGTCGTAAAATGTAAATATTTTTTAAACAACACTTATTTAAGCGTGTTAATGAAAAACAGATCAGTGTTGTTTTCAGTTTTCACCGCGCTGATCAACATTTCTATGAAAGAAAGATTTTGTATCGATGTACCCAGCATCATAACTGACTGTTGTTGTTGCTGATGCTACCTGCAACCGTTCCTGCGATCTCGGCCGTCGGCAGTTCCACGCATCGCTTGCCCACACCAGCTCTCCACTCGGAAACCTTCCGCCCTCCTATGTTCCTTCGTTCCGTTCCCACGGTCGCGTTAAGTTACTGCACTCATTAACGCCGTATTCTTATAAACAGCAATAAATTTCGCTAACTAGTTGATAAAAATAACTGCGTGTTGCAGTAATAAAAACTGGAGTATACTGTGTGTCGGGAGTGGTGGGGTGTGGGGGCGGGGCGGGGCGGACAGTTAACTCCCGGCGGGGGGCTGACGAGACGGCCGCATAAATCAACATTAAAATAGACTAATTTTTCTCTAACGTGCTCACTTGGACACGTGTCTGTATGTCTGTATGTCTGTATGTCTGTATGCCCGTATGTCTGTATGCGTACCCACCTACCCACGAGGACCCGCTCACCGGCGCGTCAGCTCCAGCACTGAAATAGTACAATGGAGTGGATGTTATTTTTAACTGCACAACAAAAATAAGAGCTTTACAAGTTTAACGCTCGCATCCATCTGTTGCATTGTAACTGCCGAACGTTGCGCAGCCTCCGCATTGTTTTGTTCTGTGTCGTTTAACCGGTCACTGGACCGGGAGTGTTCTGCAGCTGCGGTACAGTGCCGCTAGGGTGAATGCTGGGCGCTCCCTTACTGAAATCAAGATTCAACGATGAAAAATTCTTAATTTGTAACAGTGAGGTATCTATCCAGGCAGTCGAGCACATGGAACTGCCGCCGAACAGTGGTGTGGAAAAGAAGAGCGCTAAGCCTAATACAATTATAAGGATATAAGGATAATGAAACAATTACACGTCTTAAGGCGATGAAGTGTGTAAGGAGTCCCGCTCAAAAACTCACGGTACCCAAGCTAACCTCATGGTGGGAAATAGCCCAAACCCCCCATATGAACCTGTATAAATGGCGATCTCTAGTGCCCGGTGGTACCGGACGCCATGCTCACTGCATAAGGGCAGCGCAGGACCGATCAATGGAGAGATCTTTGAGCGAGGTCTAAGTCCAGCAGTGGACGTCTATCAGCTGATGATGATGATGCGCTGAGCGCCATGTGTTGTGTAAACATCCTAATTAGTTAGTTCCGGCATTACGTACAGGCATGTCGGTTACTGTCGGTTGCACACAGTTGCTAGGCTCCGTCTCTCTCTAACTATAGACCTTTAAAAGCAGCGTCGACTACTTTCCCTCGACTCAGTACCGCGCTGTGACACTCCAGGAGCTGCAGCTGCACGGCGTTGGCGTGCTTAGCTCCAGGTGTGTCGCTCGGTTTTCGTCTGTCTTCCCAATAAAGGTATTCAATGTTGTCAATGCGGAAGATGCGGAGTCCGCTTTAAGAGTAAATTGTGTAATAGAAGGTACCCCGTGCGTGGCCATAAGCAGCTCCCCCGGCGGCGCCCGACGGCAGCGCATTAACATATAGAGTCGCGGCTGGTGACGGGCGGCAGGCGGCAGGCGGCGAGCGGCGGGCGGCGGGTGCCTCAGTAAAAACTCAATCGGTACGCCATTAAACGTAAGGTATTTGCGCTCCCCGCAGCTGCAGAACAACCACACCACCAGAGACGAGCTGCACACAATAAAAGAGCAAATTATTTTTTAATGAACAACACAATCAGTATTCATCATCATCAGCTGATAGACGTTCACTGCTGGACATAGGTACATTAGTATTAAATTTACTAAATTAAAACCATCCGCAGAACAGCACTACTATAGCAACAGTTTACTGTTGTGTGACACACACACACACACACACACACACACACACGCGCGCACACGCGTGCCTTCAATACATTTTTATATATCCTTATTTAAAGGTTGCGGGAAGCAGCTGGATGCGAACAGCACAGGATCGGTTGATGTGGAGATCGATTGGGAGAGGCCTACGTCCAGCTGTGGACGTCTGTCGGCTGATAATAATGATGATGATAACCTAATTTGGCTGTTCGTTGAACCTGTCTCAGACGGTAACTTATGGCAGTAGACCATATGTAAGGGAAGACTTGCTTGATGACAGAAATTACTGATATACTTTACCATAAGTTCCAATTTTGAAAAGGAGCAATTTTTTTTTATGTTTCGCTGTAAGTTCCCTGTGAGGTCATTGCTCTGCGCGCGGCGTGAGGCGCGGTGAGGCGCGGTGAGGCGCGGGGCGCGGCGCGGGGTGATTTAACGCCCCGGAGGGAATTTCGAATAATGATTGACATTTTTGTTCAGAGTTCCGATTGCGTAACAGCTTTACATTATTACGAGCAACAAAAATACTTAAAAGGTGTATAATAAGAGTATAAAAAACCCACTTGCGTCGCTTTACCCCCTGGTGGGACTCGAACCCACAGTCCCCGATTTAGGAGGCTGATGCCTTATCTATTAGGCCACAAGGGCTACGTTGATAAGACTTAAATAATTGAAAGATTTAGCAATCAATCATCAACGGGTGATAGACGTCCACTGCTAGACATAGATCTCCCCGAACGATCCCCACATCCATCGGTCCTGCGTTGCCAGCATCCAGCGGCTTCCCGCGAGCTTAAGTCATTTGTAGGGTTATGCGCTGGCCTAATACGGTTTGGTGGAAGCCAGAGCCTCGTATGTTGATTGGCAGGTCGCACCATGAGCACGTTGTAAGGTTGGCTAGGGTCTCATGAGTCGACGTGCGGGACTCCTTACACCCCTAACAATCAATATGAGAAGATAATTACAACCAATATCCCCCTTGGCACAGTGTTAAGTAACCAACCTTGTAACGAATGGACCTGGTTTGTTTCCGTCACTCGAGATGGAATTGCGACAGTGGTCACGAGTGTCAGTCTAATGGGAGCGTCGGATGGAGCTGGATATTACATTATCCGGCTGCCCGGGCCGCTACTTTACAGATATTATTTTATTAGTTGAGACGATCACAATATTTAATGAGCACTCGGCGGCGGATCCCTTTGATGTACGGTTTTATTGATAGCGCGCATCCGGCGGCGCGCGTTATCAGCGTGATGCTGGAACGCGCGTTACAGTGTCGCCGCGCACGACCTGACGTCTGTGGTGATTAAAGAATTCGCATCAGCTGCATCAGAATGTACCATAGAACACCCTCCGACTCAGAAACAGAACTATAGCAAGCACTGCATGGACCATTGGGTATTGGGGGGAAACCTCTATCGTTTTCCTCTGACTAGCATAATAGATGATGGGGGCCCGGCTAATTAGAATTTCCGTTTGAGTACTTTCTACAACAATCTAGACTTAAGTTTCATTACGCATATATACAGAACCGCTAAAGTAATCAATAGATTCCTTGTTGTCTGACTCCGGAATCCCCGGTTTAAGAGGCCACCACATGATTCATCAGGCCACAGGTATTTAGAAACAGTGATTTGGCAACGCGCAACAAAAGTAACATGTTTATAGAGGAAATAAGATTTTGAGGCCGTCCCCGGATGATTGCCGAGTCGTATGAGGCGGCGGGGTGAAGCCGGGGCTGGACAGGTGTGGCGGGGGAGGTGGGCGGGAATCCGATCGGGGATTGCAGCACAAGTGGAATAACATCGAGCGCGAGTTTAACGATTCCGCGAAGATGCTCACCGGATCTAAATATCTGAAGATTTACTGCGCGTACCGGCTGTAAAGCCACAGTGCAGCTCAGCTCGGCCGCGTTGTCGTTTCATTTGAATGTCGACCTCTGCGATCCTAGATCTACTCCACACCTACACAGACCGTCTGCTTAAGTATAGCAGCCAGAATAGAGCACGCATTGTGTTCTTTGACCTCGTTAACACTAACCAGCACACGTGAAATTTTAGTTTAAAGCGCGTCATTTCAAAATTAAGATTGACGCGTCATAAACTTGGTGGTGGACGTAGTATTGGGAGACCTCCCACACGGCATGCCGACGATCTGGTGAGAGTCGCGGGACCGATCAATGTAGGGATCTTTGGGGGAGGCCTGTGTCCAGCAGTGGACGTCTATTGGCTGGTGATGTTGAGGATTATAAAGCATCGTGGTTCGGTAACGGTTAAACCGTTTTCGCTCTGGTTCCGTTTCGTAAAATGAAAATGAATAGTAAGTAATATTAACTGTTTGATACAAATACCGTGTTAACTCTTTTTCTACATTACTTACTTGAGTACTTACGTAATCTTCAGTGGTTGTTAAAAATTGATAATTAAAGTGGTCGAATGAGAAATAACCTATATCCCCCCATATGAATCTTATGAACCTTCACAAATAACAGCACCTAATGCTCGGCAATAGATGCGAGCAGTTCTGTGCCGATCGATATGGAGATCTTTGAGAGAGACCTGTGTCCAGCAGTAGACGTCTCGATATTCCGATAATGATTCAAGCTCGTTGGTGTTTAGGGAGCTGTTGCGCTGCCCCGCACTGCGCTGTGCCACCAGCGCGCTGCGTGACTTTAGGACGCAGACATAATTCGCTTGTGGAGCTGCAAGAAGCTCGTTCTAATTATTCAGCTGGCGGTGGCGGCGAGCGTGTGATGTGCCGCCGTCGGGCCTGCCGCCAGGTTCCGCGGATGGACGCCAGGACTCCGCTAATGGCCGTGGAGCAGGTGCATCCTGTGCCACTGCACATGTCGACAGTCATGAAGTCTATATTTAATTACAACTCTATTACATATTACGCCTAAATAGTCTTAGTCAATTGCATATTTCATTAATTAACAATTTTCTCCGTTAATTAGTACTATACATTCATTGTACATTTTTCCATTCATACATTTAGTTTTGGATACCGTGTTAAGCCAGTTTTCATCTAAGAGATGGAAACCTCCACGCTGATTGAAAAGTCAGCAGCATAACTGTTGCACAGAGAGCAATGAAAATTATTCTTGGCATGACGAATATGCCAGAAAAAAAGAGTGAATCTGAAAGGTCACAAAATTTCGAGACCTGGTGCAAGAAATTAAGAGGAACCAGTCGACGTGGACTGGACACATTGATGAAGAAGTTTATAGTCATGTGAGCAGCATTTTAAAGTGGAGAGACCGCGGGAAGGTTATCTACACAAAAAGCAGAATGATGACATCTGTCGACGAGCTGATGAAGTATGGGTGTGAATGGCAAGGGATCGGCAGGCGTGGAATAAGTTAGACGAGTCCGACACCGGATACAATAGGGAAAACAAAGATAAAAAATATATTAATGCAATATCGAAACACTGCGGCGAGGCATCATTGTGTAACATAGAACCTCAATATGGTGTCCATGGCGGAATTTCAGTCACTAAAAGAATCACTCGTTATAGCGTGTTTACCACGAGTGCACAGACATGAACATATTGTAACGAAAGAACTGGGACGGACGGGTCGGACAGTTCCTTGCAAAATGATAAGTCATCACGTTGACTGCACGTTACTAATATATTAGTATTATATTAATAATTATTGATAGTAACTTAAGTTAAATGTTCCATTCTCTATACATGTAACTGCTTCAAACTTATCTTTTACTCCTGGTTTAATAGGAATATGCCTGCAGGTGATCCACTCTACTTCTTACAGAGAGGTATTAATACTGAATAGATTTATAAAGAAGGAGGTCAGTCTGTTTGTTGCGTTTCCTCAACTTAACCACTTCATAAGCTTTAATGGATTTTAATATAGCGTTAGGAGACACTTCGGGAGACATGAGCACATTTGAAAAAAAAACTTTTACAATTTATGTTAGTTTTGTTTAAAAACATTCGCACAGTGCACGAATCTCGCGCGACAATACGCTTGGAATAAACGTCTTAGCACCGAACAAGTATATGGGGCATCACTAGATCTGAGGTGAGACGTCAAGACTTTATTACGGCGCGTTAATCTGTCACATAATTCTCGGTGTCGGTGCTATTTTTTAAACAATACACACGCAGGCGAGTTGGCACGGGCGCCTGCGCGGACGAACATAAATCTTTTAACTAAGACCTAATGAGCGGTAATTTGGCGTGAAGCGGTCACCGTCGGCGGACAGTCGGCGGACGGTCGGCGACGCCTGAACGTAGCCCGGGTGCCGGTTCGAATCCTGACGTACGCGTTCGTTGTACCAGCAATCGACGTCGGCACTCGGAGCGTAGAGATATTTGTGTGTAAACGACAGATAAATATTTCTACGCTCATTATCATTTCAGCTTGTTGACGTCCGCAGCTGAACGTCTCTCCCCGGAAGGGTGAATTTGTGTGACAGAGGGTGATAAAAATGTAATATATTATTTTAACGCATTTAGCGAATATTTAGTACTATTATTGTTCATAAATGATTGGCTTAAATGAAAATATTAAACATGTACTTCAACATGATTCAAGTTGAAAAGCGTTATATAGCACTATGCAAACGATGTAACTTGAGGTTAAGTTAAAGGCGTGTTATCCATCACCATCAGATGACCGTTGGGTCCTTTTATTGTATCCATAATTAAGATAACAAAAAAATTAGTAAGCGACGAACAATGCCCGACTTGTACCTACCTCAGTCTATGTACATTATGTATTAAAGAGTTGGTACCACTTCAGGGGCAATGCCCAAACCAGTTCCTTACCTGCGTATACCTATCCCGCGGACGAGTGGCACTTAACCTACTGTTTGCAGGTTGCCATTGGCGGGAGCGCGAAGACACCTGTCTCACCTTGCCAGGCGGCCAATGGGCTGCCAGACACCTGCCCGGTGGGCGCGGGGGCGGGGCCGCCCACCTGGCCGCGGCGCCGCTGTCTACCGATATCAAGTCCATGCATTTTTATTTAAACTACGATACTCTTACTGCTTATGTTAATTATAACTTAATTTATTTTTAGTGACAGTGTATTGTTGCACAGTCCTTGAATACCTTTTTTATTGAATTATCATCATCATCAACCTATAGACGTCCACTACTGGACATAGGTCTCCCACAAAATTTTTCGCATCGATCGGTCCTGCGCTGCAATCAGCATGGCTTTCGACAATGTTGGGCACTAGAGGCCCTCGTTTGTAGGGGTTCATATGAGAAGATTTGCCCCGTTTCCCATCACGCTGGCTCAATGCGGGTTGGTGTAAGCTATAGCTTCGTTTGTTGATTGGCAGGATGCACTACGAGCAGATGAGGATGGCAGGCTCCTGTGAGATGTTGTGCTGGACCTTTTACCACCCGTATTGAATATAATTCAATTTTAATATTGAATTATAATATCAACACATTATCATGGTGGCATGAGATATCCTCGCGCATGAAAAGAGATCACACCGTCCAAGGTCACATACATAGGCACATAAACCATAACCATTGCTCTACCGCCGGGTAACAACGACGCAGATCTATCTGAGCCCGCAACCTCTATCCAACACAACTGCCCCCGAGTGACCAGGTAGAGCGTTGCTATTTAAGTTTCCGTCGACGTCTGTACACGTCACGCGAGTTGACTGATTAATACGGCCGCAGGTTTTCAGCGGCGACATCTTTTTCTTTTTCCACGTTAGAACGTCGGCTGCCAATGGCGCTGATCACGCGCTGTATTAGCGCTGCGCCGCCGGAAATCCGGTCCGCGCCTTAACGACGTGCGGACGTCTCACCTGGCGGCCGCCGCGCGCTCATTAGCAGCTACCGGGCTGCGCGCGCGCACACTTATCGATATTTAATTTCTTTTACATATAATATATATACAACTTGGCCACAGTGGTGGATGATGACCTCGAAAGTACATTAAGAGAGATATGAACGAAGGTAAGTCTTTTTTATAAAATGTTCTTCAAGTGATGTAAATCATTAGACCACCACTATACCGAGCTCATCATCATGAATAATAAAATGTAAACTTATTCCCAGTTGCTGCAGGAACCATTGGCTACGGCGCTATTGAGCCTGGTGCGCAGATTCCGCCTCGTTTATAAAGCAGTATCTCTGTCGACGTTTAACTCATTCTGTGTTTTGTTCTATCGATATAATCAACTTAACTAATTAGCCCACCACTATATTGCCCACCGGCAAGCGGAGCGCCTGCCAAAACAAACGAACGAGAACCGTGTCCACCTTAATGTCCGCATGTTCTGCACACCTTGACACGGCGCTGGAGCTGCAACTCAACTCCACGCAATTAGACTTGGCACGTGGCACGGCACCACTTCGCCGGGAATTATTATCTTTGTGACCGTCCGTCTTCTTCACTTACGAACAAATCATTTTTACACCAAGTATGACAGATCTCTGCCGCCGGTGATCGTTTACTGGTGATAGGTCTCTGTTGGCAGAGACCGTCTAGGTAGGTACCAGCGCAGCGCCTAATGCAGCTGACACACAATACTGTGCAGACATTATTGTGATCCGGTTGGAGAGTAACTAATCTTAGTGAAGTTGCTGGAATAACAAGACTTATTTGTTGTACATTTTATTTGTTAAAGCGACGAGCCCAATGTGGTGCAGTGAATGCCATCCTAACGAGCGCCATATTGTTTTGGGCAAGCGTATCATTTACCATCAGGTAAACAATTTCTCAATAAGTGATCCCAGGGTCAACCTTTGTCTTACAGCATTGCAACTTATTAATAAGAGCAAAAGTATTCGTGTTAACGCTCTTTCGGTGTCAACGTGTAATCCCCTCCTGCAGCGGAACCTGCGCTATCGGATTGCAATTAACCGGCGGCACCGGAGACCCGGATAAAAAGTATCGCGCCCCTGAGGCCGAGCTACTTTAGATCGCATTAAGGTGCAAACTTGTTCACCACACGTTTTAGTATTTCCTCTACATCTTGTTTACACGTATCGGCAGCCCGTGTGAGTACCTCTCCAGTCTAACAGCAACACTCTAAAACTGTTTAAATAAGTAACGGAAATGATAACAGTTATATACTAACAAAATAGCAAGTCACATCCGTTATTTAACTACTTAAATAATTCAGTTATTTAAGTTTTTTTTAATTTTGATCATTATGAAATGTAAAATAGGATTTCCTTTGAGCTGTTTAAGGTATTGTAGTAAGTAAGAAACTTTAAAGCAAAACTAATTGCAGTGTTGGCCGCAACAGGCGCGGTACCGGTACGGTACCTAGGTACAGTGTCACAGTCAACACAGACCTAGCATCAGTAATCTGGTAATTAGGGACAAGAGTACAGCTTTATGTTATACTCATACACATTCAGTGCAGTGTGTAACATGCTATCACTAAGTTGCGCTCGTCTCTTTACTTAGACGAATAAATAAAATATTTAATAAAGAAATGAGAGCATGGTGCCGACCGCGCCTTAACACTGCATTAGAAGTGATAGGCGCGGGCGGGCCCGTTACCGGTTATCTCGTGGCGTTATCTGATGCTCCAGCGTCCCGCGAGGACACGCGCCGCGCCCACCCATCAACCTGTGCATCGGCGCAGCGGGAAACGCAATAATCGCAGCCTACTGCTAACTGGGGCTTAGTTAAGCTACCTATGAGCGTCATTACTTACCTACTTTATACTATATCCCACTCCCCCGCCCCCGCTGAATTCTGTACACTGCTTGAAAGTATCGTTCGCCTCAAACTCAATGTAAGATCTATAAATATATTTCATATGTTTGCTTATAGAAGAAGATAAAAAGAGGCAAACGAGCAAGACGGGTCACCTGATGGTAAGTGATTCACCGCCGCCCACGTCACCAGCGACGAGACCTAATCTCTTCTATCATCAGCCGATAGACGTCCACTGCTGGACATAAGCCTCTCCCAAAGATCTCCACATACAGTGAGCATGACTTCCGGTATCGGTGCGCACTAGGGGCTGTCGGATGTCGTCGTAATCTCTTACTAGCTGTAATCCGGAAGATAAAAATCTATTTATGAATTTTAATAAAATATATAATAAAATGGTGGCAGGTCTCTGTTGCTGGAGACAGTCTCGGTAGTGACCACTGCAGCACTTAGCGCAACCGCCAAATAGTACTGTGTAAACATTACTCTGTTCCGGTTTGAAACGCGCGATATCTAGTGAAATTACTGGGGTAACGAGACTTGTTATCTTATTTCCCTAAGCCATATACCATCAGGTAAACGTCTCGCTAGTGATGTTGCGTGCTCGAAAAATAAGATTTCCATATATGTAGTAAGTGAGGTTTTTGCACTGTATATTTATTTATTTATTCGTTTGCGTTTCCAGTGGAATCTTTTAAATCCGTACAACATCTGTGTCTGGTGTTCGCGTTGGTGCAGGCTTGCTTTCGGTTGAACCGGTCCACTGCTCGCTCCGCAACGTCTCCCGGGTCATTAGGTAAACACGAATAAATTAAGAGGCGGATTTTGTGTGCCAGCGCCGCCAGCTCCGGCATTCCCGCCAGATTACCTGAGAGTTATTGCTTATTTTGAATTGTAAACGATAAAAAAACCACGCGGCTGCCAACAGTGCTTGGCAAGCCCGAGCTGTGCCTACGTATCAGCTCAGCCGAAATAGAGCGGCACCCCGCGACCATCGCATCCCATCGCTTCCCATCGCATCCCATCGCATCGCCGCAGCAGCGCGCAGCCCGCGGAAGACATTAATTTTTTTTATTCGACAAAACGACGAGACGAGCAAGGTGTTTACCTAATAATAATTATATATTTCATCTTCATCATCATCTGCCTATAGACGTCCACTGTTGGACATGGGCCTCCCCCAAATATCTTGACATTTGTAGGGGTTCTTGACATTTATACATGCTGGTCCAATGCAGGTTGGTGGGCGTCGGAGCCTCGTCTGTTGGTTAGCAACGTGCACCACGAGCGGGCGAGTTTGGCTTGGCCCATAACAAAATGGCGCTAGTTAGAACGGTATTGACTGCACCACATTGCGCCCGTCGCTTTCAAATATAGAATGTTGTCTCGTCACCCGAGTAAAAAAATTCATTAGGTGCAGTGCCGCTCTAAACGGAACACAGTACTGTCTGTCGGCTGCAACAGGCGCGGCGGTGGTACCTACCTAGAGGGTCTCCAATAACAGAGGCTTACCACCAGTAGGCTCCCATACTTTAAATTCCACCCAAAGGACTACAATTTTCAGAAAATTAAATATACGTTATTGCTGCCAAGTATCTCTTGCCGTGAACGTTTTGCTGCTTGCCGAGTTTTACTCCCATTGAGTAATTAGTAAACATTACTGTTCAATCTTCTGAGACTTAATAAAGATCGATTTATCTGTTTTAATATTAACGAATATCTTGGTGTCGGTGTGGTGTTGTCGTGGCGTGGTGTGGTGTGGTGTGGCGTGGTGTGGTGTGGCGTGGTGCGCGGGGAGGTCGCGCAACCCCTGCACGGTGAGCTCGCGGCGTCGCCGTTAACTGCGCAATTAACGGCGCCCGCGCGCACAAAAATTGCAAACAGGAAGTATAAATTAAATTAAACGAGATACTTGTGAACGGTGCCAATGAACTTTATACGATCATGCCCTACGCGATCAGCGCGCGGCTGGTCAGGGTGCGAATTGCAAGGTTCGAAGGTTCGAAGGTTACAATTAATCGTTGCCGTTTGGATGTTGCATCGTAAATTACGTATTTGTAAATGACTGTGGAGATACTTACCTACGTTCATTTGAACGGAATCGTTGCACCATGATTGTGTTAAGAACTTGGAGATGCGTGACCTCATTAGCCCAGTTATATCAATAGCTGCCCCGAGCCGGCGCACAATGCTGTACTCGTGTGTATAGTAACATCAGGGCTGTAGCGGCGCGGTCAGCACGTTTACACTTTTGTGAAGAAGGTGTATGTTCTAACGCGTACTTGAATATGTAGTAAGCACCAATCCTTTGTGAGTTCATTGAAGTTTTCTTTTTGTGCATAAAAATTGTTAAAAGTTTAAGTGAACATCTTATAAAGTTCCTTCAGATAAAGCGTGGCAATAAAATTATAACATAAATATAAAAACAAAGTAACAAAGCACATTTGTTTCCATTATCGAATGCTGTCCCTGGTGAACATCAAAACGATTGCAATCAAACGCCACTTTGTAGCGGCAAAGAGAAACACGCGAGCCGGTAAATCAAGCGGCAGTCGGACGGCTCAAGAAGCAGTCGCCCAGCGGTGGGACGAGCGCGGCGGGCCGGCGGCGAGCACCCACCCACCCAAAATACATTCTTTGATGGTAAAGATAAATAATTGTAATAAAGCTTGAGAGGGTCGCGGCGAGCGGGCGTTTGATCGCGCCACCGCCGCCGTTAAAATAGACGCGGAACAAGCGAGGGAAAAATCGGCGCGCGGAACAATGGCGGCGGCCGCCTCAATCTGTCACGGGGGCTGTCAACTGTCAGCCGGCGTGTCAGCTGTCGCGCGGAGCCGCCGCGCGCGCGCCGCGACACCTAGCGCCGCGCGCACACACGCGCACGCGCACGCGCACCCGCACCCGCACGGGCACGCACCTGCCGCGCCCCACCAGCGCCGCGCGCTCCTAATGAAAAGCGCTTTTTATTAGTCATTAAGTTTTCCCTGTCAGCTTTTGTTTGCAGCACTTCCTGCGGGAAGGGGACTTTTTTTAATATTTATCAAAGCGATGAGACGCAACGCTTGTTAGGATGATATACACTACACTGCAATGCGCTCATCGCCTTACGACATAAGATAATAAATCTCGTTACCCCAGTAATTTCATTTTTAATGTTTGCCGGCTACAATAGGCGGTGCGGTGGTACCTATGCAGAGAGAAAACAGACTCACCAGCAGTAAACGTGCATCTCCTGCAAATATTAAAACCTGACAGTTATCACGGTACACACAACATCACGTAGTAATCGGTGTCCTTGGAAACAAGAGGTTATATTTAGTTACCAGTACTTCATTAGCTACAGTGCCTTTCAAACGAGAACACAGTAGTAGGAGCTACAGCGATATCTGGACGGTCTCTGGCAACAAGGATCTGCCACAGGCATAACGTGGCACGTGTGGCAGGCCGTCACTGGCGAAATAGTTTGTACGTTACTTTAAAACGATTCACTGCCACCCGCCGATTGTTTGGCGCCAATTCAATTAGATAGTTCCCGTGTAAACGGTAAATACTTGGCATCGCCTTAACCTCGTTACATTTACAGTTTATGCTGTAAAGTGGAGCTGGAGAGAGCTTCGATACAACTTCCGGTCGTGTAGTTTCATACTACACTAACTTTTAGCAGAGATGCATGTGAAACGTTTAATGAAACGAGCTACTGCAAATTCATACAAGTAATGTTTTTTATTAGACGAAACGAGACGAAACGAGACGAGAGTAAGTTCACTTGATGATAAGTAATACGCTTGCCTGTAACAATGTGGTGCTCGTCAGAATGACACACATTGCACCACATTGCGCTCGCCGCCTTGGGACATGATGTGTACCCTTCCAATTGGAACACAGTAATGTTTGTACAGCACCATTGGTCGGCTGCAATAGACGCTGCGGTTGCACCTAACTGGACGGTCTTTGGTAACAAAGACTCACCACTAGTAGACTTACCACCGTTTAAATGCAACATAGGAATATACAAGGTGTTATTACAAATCCTGTATTATACTATATTACGTCCGTGGGCGGCAAGTTTCAGTTGAACCTCAACATGAAGCAATAGCAGTTAGCAGTAAGCAGTTAAACCTGGATATTGCTGCACCTGTACGACAAACATTGTACAGAACAAAGGAGACCGTAATGCCTTATAAATAGTTGACCTTAACTAGCGACACACATCGGTCCGAGCTGATCGTTGGCAGTCGTAACTCCAAGGCCGACGGCTGAGCGGCGGCGGTAGAGCGTCCGACAGTCCGACAGAGAGTGTTTAACCGACAGATAACAAATTTAACGAGTAACTAGGAAATATTAATGGTATAACTTTCCGCTCTAACTGCATTGCTGTGCACCGGCTGACGATATAACTGATGATGCGGCTCATTATCACTCGAGGGTTAAAGTCAACAATCAGCCTATGAATAAGGAAGCCATATCATAAAGGTTACCACGTGTTATAGATCGTTGCAACTAGCATGTAGAGTTACTGAAGCACGTCAGCATATGCTCAACTCAGTGACGCGGTGCGCTAAGAGCTATATTGAATTCACCATTGTCCAGCAGTGGACGTCTACCTGTTGTTGATGATGATGCTCATTCTATATTATACAATTTTTTTTAAATTTTGTAACATTTATATTTAATGTTGAATGCGGGCGGGCTGTGTATCCGCCGTGCAGGGTCGTGCGCACAGATTTCGTGCGGGGTGGGCAAACCGCACCCGGAGTCTCCGTGCTTATTTATACTTAAACATTACCTTACCAATTTAGCAACGGTCAAACCTCAGCAGCACACCTTTCCTGGGAGTGAAGAAATTATTATTGACATAGATTTAGGGATCCAGGGTATGCAGTCCTTATTTGCCCGTATGGAGTGCGCGCCCCCGCCCCGTATAATTATTAATGTTCAAGGAGTACAATTACAGTGACCATCTTTAATACTAGACTTGTAAAAAAGTATAAAAATATTTTTTAAAACCAACATGGCAAAACACTGTTAATTGGTAATAACTAACGAAATAAGCTCGTGTGTGTGTGTGTGTGTGTGTGTGTGTGTGTGTGTGTGTTTTAGCTGGAGGCGTGTGTAAATGAGTCCGGCTTCACCGACCGTCTGCGTGCAGCGGGGCTTCCTCAATCAAAGTTCACGTCCACTCATAACATGACTCGCGGCTCCACGTGAAGATCAAAGGGCGGCTACCTCCTCACCCCCTCACGCTGCACTCCTCCCGTCGGCCCCCCCTCTCCTCCCCACCCGGCCCCGTCCTGCGCGCTCCTCACACAATATGGCGTCGTTAATGCATTTAATGTCCCATTACAGCGCGCCCCAATGGCCGAGGTATCTCACCTTGAAGTGTCGCGTCTGTAAATCAGAATCGCTTTGATGCTTGTTTTGTAAATTCCGCTCCAACGAATCCTGTAACTGCTCCAGTACTGTACAACATAATTAGCAGTTCATAGCAGTTTTGGATAATCAAATAACCGTCAGACAACAGGCACGATAGTAACAGAGTTGAGAAATAACGTCTGATAAGTGTTGCATCGTTAACTGATCGCATCTGCTGTCATATTTGTTGCAGACTTACTTATTTATTTAATGTTACGTCATTAAGCAGCACTGTTGAGGATTACTTATTACAATATATTTATTTGTTTTGAATGAATACGCTTCGCGCGTGTCACAAACGGACACCCAAAACTCTGAATCCGTATTATCATCGCCAAGATGTCCGGAGGTGTGCGGCCGGCAGGAGCGGAAATACGCCGCCCCTGGCCTCGCGTCCGGTGGATAAGTGCGGGCCTCTGACCCAATTTCCGGTTTACACATTTCATAGATCTCGCTCGAGATTATATTGAATCTGTAGAGTTCAAAACGGGTTCAGTGTTTGAGCGGTACCACACAATGGTATGGTTGTTGCGCTTATGGAATATCAATTTATATAGTGTAATAATATACTTTATTAGTGGTTGCTGTCTGCTTATCCTGACGATTACAGTGCTCTGCCATCGTCTGCTACTGCCGCCATGGCACTGCGGCTAAGAATTTATCATGTAAGTCGGAGGCCGTAGACGTATACAGTTGATTTCAGATAAGCGTGTTTTTCTAAACACGCCGGGGTAGCTTTCAGCTGCAACTTAAACATAAGAAGCAGTGTCACTTTACTTTCAATTGCGGTTAAGTATTAGAGCAGAGGATATAAAAAAAAATGTCCACTTTTACATTAATGCGCCGTTCGTTGGTTACAGGTGCTGTGTCCGCGTGTCCGCGTGTCCGTGTGTCCGCGTGTCCGCGTGTCCGTGTGTCCGTGTCGCGTGCGTCCATTTTCAGGTAAGGAAGCCGGGACCGTGGGAGGCGGCGCGTCGGTTCCCGTTAGAGATTTACAATCAATTTTACAGGCAACCGCACGGCCGGGGCACATAAATTGTTTTACTCGCCGCGGCTTCCGGGGCCGGCGGGCAGCCCGCCGGCCGCCGCTCGCCGCCCGCCGCCCGCCGCCGGCCGCTGCAGCGCCTGTGTTTCGCGCTAGCACTTAAACGCCAACGTTGCCGGTAATAAAGGCGTTATGAAGGGGGTGGCCACGTAAATAAATGAAGAGGAACAATTCAGTTCCTGATAAATACTTAGCATGGAACTTTTGTCGCATTAACCACGTAACGTCTATTGGCAGGTCTCTGTGGCCTGCCGGTCTAGTGTCGTTGTCATCTTCCGGTTTGAAGGGCGTTATAGGTATAGAAATTACTAGGGTAAAGAGATTTAACACCTCGTATCTCAATGCGACGAGCATAATACGGTTTTGTGTATATCGTCCTAATCAGCGTCACATTATTAATTGATTGAGTGTCTCATTCGTATCGTCACTTCGTAGAGTAAGTTAATTAATAATTCAGTAAGTTATGTCTCCAACTATTCGCGTCTTAAAGTAATATCAATAAGCACACAGTATTTAAACATTGAATCGCGTGCAGTGCTTGCCTGCAGCAGGACAACTCCCGAAATTTAACATATTGTTTGTAGAGATTTTGTAAGGTAAAACATAATTTATCAGTGCAGCCCCCTGGAGGTTACATACCCTTCTTTGTCATTAAAGTTTATGTTCCTCATCAACTTATCTCTTGCACTATCCTCCTGCCGGAACTATTGCCTCATTTCGTGGAATTTGTAGATGATATTGGTGAGCGTAGGACTAATGCGCGAGGTATGCCATTGGTACCTGTGCGATTGGTATTTAATGGTTACCCTAGGCACGAGGGCTGCCCACCCAGGTTACGCGATAGTATGAAGGTAATCTGGTTCATTGTTTATGTGCACGTCTGCCGGTTGTGTGCAGTTGCCAAGGAATGCGTCCCGGGGAAGTGCTGCGGGCGGCGCCGGCCGGCACACCTCGCCCGGAACTATCTGATCTGATAACCGGGGGTCTATTCAATTAAACGGACCAGTTCTGTGCTTCAGAATAAATCATAGTTTAATTTTGTTTCCTTCCTACGGTTGAAAAATGTGTGATGGACGGCAAAAACGAGGAAGCTGTATTCCAAGCTAAGCCAAGCACGCCGAGCACAGTGGGCATTTGCAGATAAAACTGGTGATGAGGTTTTCTTGACGATTTGCTCCACAGAGTTATAAAGAAAGGTGGGATGGGACAATGTTCTAATTAAATCCCTAAGTGTTGTTGGCAAAACGCACTTGACAATGAAATTCCACCAGTTAGGCAGAAAACCAAAGAATGAGCATGATCTTTGACCGCTTCCCGTGGCCGGCGTCACGGGCGGAAGTGTTAAGTTTCAAAGGGGCATTCTTGTTACCTGTGCACTAAAAATAGGTAACGCGCGCGACGCCCCGCCCGCCTCGTCGGCGCCCGCTTTGATCTTGTAACGTAGCGAAATGTTGCCCACTCCCACGCCCACTCTATTGAATCATTAGCGGTATTCGTTGCGCATGTTTTTTATTACAGAAGAGTTATGTCGTTTTTGTAACCCCCAATTATAATTTACATTCCGGCGCCTTTGATTGTCGGAATGCAATCGCATTATTATGAGGTACATCTTACACATTTGATGTTTCAATCTCTGTCTGCGCGGAGCCTTTGAACTTTTATATTACTGCAGTAATCGCTGTGTCATTGCTGGAGTTGTGCGGGACGAGGGAACCAGAAATAATCAATGGAATGTCCCACAAAATAGACTTTAGTTACACGTAATATTTAATGCGGGTACATTGCAATAAATCATTCTTACAGTAAACAAATGTATGCTGGTGCGATCCTTGAAGGCATTGAGCTCCGTCCACCGCCATATTGTCCATATACATAATTTTCTGATGAAGCTTTATAACTTGTAATCTTTAGTAAAGTACTGGAAACTAAAAAAACTAAAAAACTGGAAAGTTTTATAAATATCTGTATATATATATATATATATATCTAAGAAAAGTCCACCTATGTAGAGACACGTCATGATATCTTTGGAACCATAAAGCCTGGAGACTTGAAATTTGGTTGGAATATTCCTTTTGCCGAGTATTGCTCAGCTAAGAACGGATTTTAGGAAACATCACTTCCAAAAGGGGTTGCGGGGTTGTTACAGTTTACAAAGCGGTCAGGGAACAGCTAGTTACTGTATATTGTCTTGTAGAGCCCTGTGCTTTAAGAGGATTCGTCCATAAGACCTAATATCAATCAAGGGTTTTGGAGATTTTATTTATCCGACCTTTTTCTGGGTGTCTGAAATAAACGATGCCATGGTATCTGGCTAAACGGTCTTTTACAATAAAAATTACAATGAGCTGGTGCGTAGTAATTAATAACTCTTATAACCTTGGTAGGAGAGCGTTAATAGCGGCGGGGCCTATAAAATAAAGAAATCTGTAAATCTAACTGAAGATGCTGACGTCTGCAAGAATCCGTAAATTACTGGAGTCAAATAAATTAATCATAGTCAGCGTGTTATGAAATACGGAGCGTCACCTCGCTGAATTCTTCAGAACGCTGCTTACTGCCGCCGCATACGCATAATACGTCAGCGGTAATTTACACCGACTGATAGCCAGTCGACTACATGTATGATTTAGTCGCTTACGGTACCACTTGTTAAATCATCTCAACATATTGTTTTTAATAAATGATTTGTTGCGTGTGGATGTTACTCCGCACCCATTAATTGTTGCACTGCTAATGACTAATAAATATTACTGTTTGTAAACATCTTACTATGTTATATATAGCATAACAACTCACTGGACCCAAGCCAACTTCAACTGCTCGTGGTGACCCCTGCTAATCAACAAACGAGCCTCTGGTTTCCGTAATCCCGCATTGGGTCAGCGTAATAGGAAATGGCCCAAATCCCCCCCAATATAATCCCCACATACAACAGCACCTAGCTCCCAGCAATATCGGAGGCCATACTGACTGTATGTGGAAATCTTTGGAGGAGGCCTATGACCAGCAGTGGACGTCTATCGGCTGATGGTGATTATCACTGGCCGCGCCGGTGGTGTCGTGACTAGCCGACAATCATTATTGCAATATTTGTAGTAGAAAATATACGAGTAGTAATGAAGAAAAGATGTACTTAAATATAATATTTATTTGCATTACGCATTGCATATAACTGCATATAACAAATAATGTCAATTTCTACCACCGAACTACTGTCTCCGAGGGATGATCACCTCACCGCACCACATTATGGGCAGGAGCACTTACCATTAAGTAAACGTTCCACTTGCTTCGTCGGTATATCGTAGAAAAAATAAAGTTTTGTGATCAAATTGGACTGCGTCAGTTATTTCCTTTTTCTGAGTAAAACGAATGTACCTGACTCATCACGGAATCCAGCGTGAGTCACCGCGAGCGGACGTGCAGCACCTGAAACTTGTCGCCATTCATTAAAACGTCCGCGAGTTATCTCTTTGTGCGTAACGTACTTGGTATCTTAAACCGGATTTATTTATACGGTTGCAGTAACGGTGACGCTCAAGTTAAATTTACTGTTAAACGATATGTAGTAAAGTTAACTTTGTAAAACTAAGATTTGTGTTAGCTGTAGTAAATAATCTCTTGCTTCCATTCAGAAATATTCATAATACATTAGACCGTACCGATCGATGTGGACATCTTTGGAGGAGGCCTATGTCCAGCAGTGGACGTCTGTCGGCTGACGATGTAGATATATTAAACTACAGTTTTAACTTCAATATGCTTAGTTTTTAACTGTAGTGAAGTTGTTATCTACATAAAGAAATATGTGACATTTTTCTGTGTTTCAGTTGGTACGGCGCTGCAGCTGTTGAAGCTTTTAATATACGGATACTGTTAACAAGTTATTACTGTCATTACAAGAAGCTGAGTGAGATACATCTCAAGAGTACCACGAACTGTTAGAAATCACTGCAATAGCATTTGACAGTAAGCACGACTGGGATTTTGTATATAATGTACGGCAAAGCGACAAGTAAGACATACAGCCAGCCAGCGGTACACTCCTTCAAATAACAAGTAATTTTTTTATTTGTATTATGTATGGGGGTATGTGTGAAGAGATGATACTTGTCTAACGGAGGTATCTGTAAAGTGAGCGGTGGCTGCGCGCTCCGAGAGGGCAGAACAAAGTGCGTGCGTTAACGGCTACGCGCGTTTTAACTGCTCCCTACCTGCGCACACAACAGTTTGTAGTTATATTGCGCGCGTTATCCTGGAAGAGAAACTGGTCTATACATACGGCCGTGTGTGCACTGTTCAGATGTAATGGATCGAACTCCGGAGATGCCGTCGGCGACGTCGGCAAGACGAACACTCATCACTGCGGACGCGCAGTCAAATTTAATTCCGTCCACAGGATTGAATGTTTAAAAACACGCTGTTTGCCTCCACAATAATTTATCCAGCTATTTAAAGTCTATTATAGACTTAATAGGTGCATTAATCAATCCAAGTCAAAACTAAGATGAAATCTACGGAGACCGTGCCGCCGCGGGCCCCGGAGATATTTATTTTTGTTGCTTGTTGAAACTGTAAATCATTTATAATTTAGCTCTCTTGTATTGAAACTACACTTATGATTGAGTGCTCATGTATATATATTTTTCTTCTTATATTAATTTCTTTTGCGAAGAAAATGCGGATATGATCGCAACTCTCTGTACATCGAGTGGGCTAATTATATGAGATGAGCCATCTTATATCTAGGCGACGTTTTAACGTAAGGAGTAATATCTCATAGCGGCGCTGAGTGATGCTGCATTGCTCTACGTACGATGTATCACCTGGTACTCGTGTGTGACGTGATTATCTTCGTTTGTTGCCATTGTGGGTTGAACACTCCTTTAATTGAATTGTTCCCGTGTTGTCCTGTGACGACAGATGTCTCGTCTGCTCCTCCACAACGAACGTTGCTAAAATAAATTTAATTCGACCACAAATTTTAAGTTGCTCTTGTTTGCACAGTTCCTTCTATTTCAGTTAGGTCTGTAGCAAATAAAAAAAATGAAAAAATCGGAATGCTACATAGCGCTAGTGGTGGATCCATCAGCGCGGCCGGCGGTGCACTCTAAATCTGTCAGCGCGCGCGCACCTTTCGCATAAAGAGCTCGCCGCCGACCTGCCGCAAAACGAGGAGCTGCCACCTCGCGGGGCGAGTTGGAAATACACCCGTGATTCAACGGGGCGGCGTAGGGAGGGGGGACGGGAGGAGGTGCACCCTGTGCGTCGCACTCCCTACCTGCCATCCGAAATAATTCACAAAGGATGCACTGGCGCTGAACTCGGCGTGCAAACTGCTTGAACGGTGAGTCATCGCTTTTATGTCCATGTTGGTGCTTGATTTTCACACATTATATTAATACTACGGATGGGTTTCTTTCTCTGATAGCTCCTAGTGAGAGGGAGATCTAAAGACACCCTGCTCCAAACGGGAATACAAGGCTATATGATATTTAGGATCACAGCGCGAGATCTCGTATGGGACGAACCGGATCATTTCTCATAGGACTACTAATGGACGCCGCAGTCAGGAAATAAATCTATATCTTACATGAAAATGTGACAAGGTGTCAATTACATCTAAACTAGCGCCGCCTTGCTATGGGCCGGCGTATCACTTACCATCAGGTGAAGGTCCCGCTCGTTTCATCACTTCGTAGTATAAAAAAAGTTCAGTACTTGTATCATAACATCCAATAAGCATCCCAAAGTGCATTTGTTAAGAGTGTCGTTTACCATGTGATGTGAATGTTCCGAGCGCCTTTATTGGCGACCTGCTGTCCAGATATCGGTGGTAGATTTGGAATTTTTCTCATGTTGTGACTGTGCACAGGTGACTATGGTCATTTACTATGACGCAAATTGCATTCCCGTCCATCCGCTTTTCATATAGATAAGTTTTACACGTTTCTCTTCGCTGTGAAACTGAAAATAACTTACCATCCAAAGACTGTAAAAATCACAGAGTATATTCAGATTTTCATCACCAGAAAAGGCTAAAGATTGAAAGTGTGGTTGTGGTTATGAATTCTAGATTTTGTCTCGTTAACAATCTTCAACTCCAATTGAGTTTTACACTTTATCTCTGAAAGTAAATTGTACATTATGTTAATCAGTTACTTAAAAAAGTAAATAAACTTTTTTACTTCCTTTATAGTAAGTATCGAAATTGTTACTCCATATCACCATACGAGCGGATGTACTGGTCCTAGTCTATACACAACGTGAACTGTCATGAATGGTAATTGAATCAAGTCATGAGATGACCGATGATGCTCGAAGGTCTGACGGCCGATGGGGCAATAAGGTCCTCGAGTAGCGCCCGTGTACCCGTACACGTAATGTTTGGAGGTCTCCCACAAGATGAACCGATGATCTGGTGAGAGTCGCGGGAACCCACTGGATGCGATCGATGTGGGGATCTTTGGAGGGGGCTTATGTCCACCAGTGGACGTCTATCGGCCGACGAAGATGACTGAAATGACGAAGATATCATCGTCATTATGATCCGATAGACGTTCACTACTGGACATATGCCTCCTCCAAAGATCACTTCACTGATCGGTCCAGTAACGAAGATACAAACGGTCAAAAATCTCATGAGGTTAAAAAACGTTTAAAGTGTCTGTGTGTGCTGTACAGGCGCGGCAGTGTGTAATCTGACATGAATCTTAAGTAGAAACACATCGACTGTGATGTTCATACAGTCGGGTAACACAATATCCCGAATGTGGGTCAAGACTCGGCCAGCAGCAGCGCAGGCCCGCCCGCTTCCTCCCGAACAGTATTCAATATTTCAATATTATAACATCGAGCAGGAAAGCCCCGTCCGGCTAAAAGCACATCTCCACCTGTCATAGCGATCATCTGCCGCGGCGGTTCCGCGCGTGCTCCATTAAGCGAGAACTATTGCTGCTCATTGCGCACACCGCGCTGGCCGGTGCACAGGCAGTTAGGTAATGGACTGCAAACGGTGCACCGTGTCCGTGCCGCGTCAGCTCGCGCTCGCCGTGGTGGCGGCGCGCAGCATTAGTGTAAGTTTTCGCACGTCCAGCCCGCACCGATAATAATAGCACGTTTGGATTGTTTCACCGCTTTGCGAGTGACTGCCGCCGTTTAAATAATTTGCGGGCACGCGCCTAGCGATTGATTTATCCACATCCACACTCTTAGGCAAGTCTAATGCAGCAAATAAAACGAGAACGAGGTGCTCGAAGTACATCGTCTTCGCTCCCCTCATATATAATAATAATCCTGATGGTAAATGAGACGTCTACCAATAATAAAGTGACGCTAATTAGGATGATAGATAATTTGCATAAAATAAGAGCATCCTTCCTCTCCAGATCATAACTAACTCTTTGACATTATCGTACAGATTATAGGGTGTAAGAAAACTATTGATGGAGTGGCCACATCGTCGTTCTCTAACCTTGCCAAAGTATGTGTGTCATACAAAAAAAGACAAAAAGGTCGAGTAAAATGTTCCTCCTCTAAATGATATCACAACAATCAATTAGAACTGCAGTTGTGTCATCGCACAAGCTCTGATAACTCGGCGGCAGTAAGTTTATCGCAGTCCCCGCACAACAAGCGGCCCTGTCCACCGCGCCCGCTGTTCCGCCCAGTTAACTGTGCCGCTCGTAACCCGTTGATCAAGGAGCTCGTTCAGATCGACGCGCTGTGCGTAAACACTGCAACTTGTTAATTGACTGTAAAATTAGACCACCCACCATTCAGAACCGCTGGTTACGTATTGAGCTTTCCATCCCACGACAAAAGATCTTTAAGAGAGCGCCGACAGCTTAACGGTTTGGACGAAGGACTTTGTTTTTGGATTCAACAATTTCTGGACGATATCTTGTAAAGTGTGATATTTTACGATCAAGCGTTTCCTCCCGTTTTGACAGGTATGATATCTGACACAAGAAATTCATCTTCTTCCATAGATACGATAACTGTATCCTTTATTTCCTGGTACCAGTAAATCTGCGGTCCCCTACTGCAATGCTCGTTATGTCTAATTCCAATACGCTGCTCATAAATCAGCGGCGCCGTGCGCGGGGCTGGTGCGGGGCTGGAGCCGGCTGGCGGCAGCTTTTGTTTGAGGAACACTCGGTATCAAAGTGTCCGCTAAACGCGCATAATGTACAACTATCATAAACAACATTACCTGTGAAATATAGTTCGCGTGTACCTCGCCGGTTTACGTGCTGCTGCAGCCGCCATCAGTTTCGCGCCGAAATCGGGACAAACAAAATTAATTTAGCTGAAAGTGAATATTGCCACTAGCAACATTTTAATTAAATGGTCAATTTATTCAATCACTACTAGACGTGAGTTTTCTCTGACATCCTCTTCTATATGTGGATCTATGCTTTACCCATCCAGGAAACGTCCCGTCTCTAATTAAATTATCGCTTTATCTAGACGTGGAAGGACTCACACTGCTTGTCCATTTACGCCTTATAATAATAATATGTCTGGGGTGTAAGGGGTCCATACAACAACTCGCGGGACCCAAGCCAACCTCACCTGCTCGTGGTTCTCCCTGCTAATCAACAAACGAGGCTCTAGCTCCGACCAACCCGCATTGGGCCGGCGTGGAGATAAATGACTCAAATCTCCTCATATGAACGGCGCACACGGACACAATGGCCTTTGGTGGCCAATCGTACTGTGGATCTTATGGGGAGGCCTATATCCAGCAGTGGACGTCTATCGGCTGATGATGATTCTTCTTAAACCTCTAATATGTTTAATAAATATGTTTTAAAGTTAAAAATTGTAACGGTAATTAAAGAAAGTTTGTTATTGTTGACTGTAGCTCATGTGGGTCTGCTGCAGACAGACATTTAGTGGCGCAGGCGTCATGTGTGTGTGTGTGTGTGTGTGTGTGTGTGTGTGTGTGTGTGTGTGTGTGTGTGTGTTCTATTTGGACGCTTACGAAGCGTGTCGGAGCGGGGCGCCGGAGTTCCCACGCGGCCGCACCGGACTCATCTAGTTGTTTAATTGGTTCTCGTGACTGGACAGAGCGCGCTCTACAATTTAAATCACTCAGCTTATTTTAGTTCGTATTTAGTTTCGGTGTGAGTGGCGCAGCGGCGAGGTGGCCGGCCGGGAGTGGCCGGGTGTGGCCGGGTGTGGCCGGGTCCGGGCGGGTCCGGGCGCGTCCGGCGGCGGCGCGCGGCGTGGCCGCCCGGCGCGCTGGCCGTGCGCCAAGTGCGCCCGCTATTTGCTTATAATTCGGAATCAATATGCGAGCGCACGTGCGCCCGACTATTCCGCTCATAAACGCTGTAATCGCTGCTGTAATTCAGGCACGGCTCCAGCGGGGGCTCCGCCGGGGGCTCCGCTCCCGCCCGCGGCTCCCGACTGCAAGCACCACCATACGGACACCTCTAAAGCAGACGCACCGCCGTCGGATGTTCACTCAATGCAACGCTTAATTTTTATTTATGTGCCTTTAATCTCATCCGTGCAATGGTTAAGCCGCTCACCTTGTAACAAAGAACACCCCAGTTCGATTCTGCGGCCACATGAATGGGGCTCTTTATGCCACTGCAGCAGTAAACAAAAATGCGGCCCCACTGAGCAGTAACCAATGCCAACGAGCACCGGAAGTATAATGAGCTCGCTGCCGACCTCATATGTTATTAGGACAGTAATCATTTTGCAATTACTCTGTCTAGGTTCCTTCATGAATTAGCCACCTACATAGCATCTCTAATCTACCGCCACTAAAGCTTTTCTGTGTACCAATAAATATTCAAATGAGAGCACTCTCGTAGTCCTGTGGAAGATAAGAAGAGACCGTGCAACTTCTTGATACTCTTCTTGTACTAGATGGTCACAATAGAATCAATCAGAGTCAAGTAGATCTGTGAAATTTAAGAATATTTTTTTATCTACTTTGTGGGAGTACAGGAAGTTATTGATTTTGGCACCAATCGACTCCTTAGCGTCTCTTTACCGTTGATTTAAAAAGTTTACTTGCGCCGTCTATTCCTGTCACTTGCCACCTGTCGCGGGGAGTGGAGCGGCAACAATACGCGCGCCGGAGTGTTCGTGTAACACTTTTTCCTGTGAGAGTAATAAAAGCGCCGTAAACTGCGGTCAGCCCGAATTATCCGGATTTTTGAGTCGTTAATAAAATCCGATGGGATAATATATATATATATATATATATATGTGTGTGTGTGTACTTACATCTGGCGTATAAAGACACGACGGACAATATTTATAACCGTTTATAATCGCTGATGGTATGGTAGCAGCCTTTACAGGAACTGTACTGTTTGGCTGCAGAATGAAGCTGCTAAAGTTTCAGCGTTAAGAGATGTACTGTGTAAAACCATATAACTAAAAGCGCAATGTGGTGATACGCAGGTGTATCACTTACCACCAGGTAAATATGTCGCTAAACCGCTTTTTTTGTAACAGGAAGGTTCATAATTCGATTAAAGGATTGACTCTCGTTGTCTACTTCATTAAATATATCCAGGTACATCCGGTACGGTTATAGGTGAAGAAGAATTAATAAAACAAATGTCCCTAAGCACAAGTCCTAAAATACAACAGGAGACGCGCGTTTTGACATGTTCCGAAGCAATTAGCCCCGGACGGGTGCACAATTAAACTGTAATAATTGTTCGAGGGTCGGGAGCCGCGCTGGCGGAGAGTCAGCGCCAATGGAGGTGGATTATTTCACCATCAGAACATTTCAATCTCTGTACCGTTAATGCCGTTTCCTCTATCTATTTATAGATATGTTTTAGATACAATTACTGTCTAAAAAATCTTTTTAACTACACCTCCATTTATAAGTCACGGACACGACACGACTTAGTAATATAAAGATATAAGTTTAGGGTTTTAGTGCTTGTGTCATATTGCAGGTTAAATCTGTTCATTTCGTATTTATCCACTGCATTATAATTTGAATATGAATAAACTGTAACCATGGGGTTGTTGGAATTACTTTCAACCTTTCTATCACACCACAGTAGTACTCCAAAGATTACAAATTTATTTCCTTGTCAACCTCATGATTAGAGTTCTTCCGCTTTATTATATATTATTACAGAACTGCGACTCTTCTGTTGCAGCTCTTCATGAGCGATTATTTCCCTCATGAGCCGCTTGCTCTACCTATTCTTTAGAAAAATTATTTAAAAGTTAATACATAACATAATATATGAATTCTTAAGTTTTCATATTTTTTGGTTATTTCTGTAAAACTAATGTAATTATCTATTTTCTTTATATGATCATCGGAGCGATGTTGCTCTCATATTTAATTAAGAAATACCTTCTTGAAATCTCATGAGATTATCGTTTAGGCTTTAAGAAGTACTTTTAATGGTATGAATGAGTCGCGATCGTGTCGTGAGGTGTAAAGTGCGTCGACTCACGGACATTTGAGTGTGTGCCAAAAGATTAGGGATCTATTGGGTGATGCGCGGGCGTTATTGATGAGCGTACACCGCGCGCTCTCGCCGGGGATATTTACACAAAAATAACATCAACAATGGGGTTGATGACTTTTTATACCGCCACCATTACTCTAACAAGTTTATAATCATTTTTTTATTCACGTAATAATTTATAAAAAAAAAATAATTATTTGAAATGAATAACAAAAAGACATAAGTTAACTAACGTGTGCTACTTAATATTTTATAATTTCCTTAGTAATATGTAAATAACTCTTCACCGCGTTAACTTTAATGTCTTCCTTCTTAAAGCCCTTCGAATTGGACACTGTAATTGTTTTGTAGGCAAATGGTCACCGGCAACGGAGACTTGCCACCAGTGTCTATCCTAACGGTTGCAAACTATCACAGCATCCTCAACCATCACATTGTTGTGTTACGGGTGATCTCAGTGTAAAATCGAGTTTCGTAAAAGTGAATTCATTATTACTACGAGTGTACTGTTTGGTAACCTCGGCCGCGCTTTGTGCCTGTCCTCAAACATCGTCGCATTAATTACATTTCACTCAATTTCACGGGCTGTCGACACCGGCCCAACCAGCTCGGAAACTCGCACTTCCGCTACGAATGATTTACATTTTCACTGGACTTTTTTAAAAAGAAGCCAACGAATGTTAATCTGTAGAGATGTTTCAAACTAAAACTAAACAATTTATAGCCGAACTCGATTGTTTGTTATGTTATCTGTGAGTCGGGATGTCTGGGTGTCAGATCATGTTCACTGGTGGTATATTGCCGCAGTCAGTTCAGGAAATTCCTATTGCAGTCGATAAACAGTAATATGCAAATATTACTAGGGCATCGAGAATTAACATCTTACGTCTCAAGGCGACGAACGCAATGTGGTGCAGGGTACGTCATCCAACTAGCGCCACGTTGTTATAGTTAAGCGTATCACTTACCATCAGATGAATGTCTCATTCGTCTCTTCGCTTCGTCGAATAATAAAAACCAGGTTAAACCGGTGTGAAAGTTCAGCGGACCATGAAACGTGGAATAAACTGCGGCGTCCCTCGGAGACAGTATCGCGACAATAACACGTTTCTGCGCGATTTGTATCGAACGTATAAAAGTTGGAACACGGATGGGCCGGCTGCTGCGCGCGCTTCAGCAGGGACGGTCGTAGTCCCCCAACAACATGAAAGCCCTCCAGTCCAACAGTTATTGGTGTAACGAGTTAGCGGTGGCTGCGACGGACGACGGACGCTGCGCGACGAACGCTGCGCGGCGGGACCTGGCCGTACCCTTGACGTTTATTAGTCGCCTATCTCCGGCGGCGGATCGTTTCGTTCGCTTGCATATTAAAATGACGGAATAATTTATAGACAGTATACTGTAACAGTGTTCTCATCCGAACGCGCCTGGCGGCAGTATATCACTCTCATTATCTATTGCTACATCTTCATTTTTAACACTGAACAATTAAGTTATATAAGAGAACAATTGTTTTAAATAATATTTACCTGCAGGACATTCCCCTTTAAATGAAATACTTTCTTAGACATTTATAGACGATGAAACAGTTTGACCTTCTCACTGGTCCAGATGATTTATATATCCTTTTACACTTTTCGTTTCCTATTTGATATGGCTTCCATCTGAGAGCTCTCAAGTTTACTGCCGCTTTATTCGTTTAACTTCAACCCATTAAATATCTAACGTGAAGGGTACATTATGATTCTACATTGAGAAAACAATTTCACGGTTGCCGGCTGTCGGAGACGAGCTCACCTCATTAGCATCTCGTGACATTTAACGAGCTGTGGGACCGCTGCACAGTACCTTGCTCTCGTATGATACTGTGCAATAATTGAATGAGTACAGGTACGAGACGGTTTGTGTTCAATGTTTTGTTTTGGACTAGTTCCGTGGACGGAATGGAGTGAAAAGTTTTCAAAAAAATAAACGTAGATACGTCGAAATGAGGAGGAGCAGCAGTGGCGGTGGCGGTGGCGGCGCATTGTGCCACGAATAGCAGTCAGGTACCGCGTATAAATCCTGTCCGTGCCCCGACGTCTACCCGCATTCCGCCTCTAAATATAGACCTTGAGCGCTCTGCCTAAATAAAAACCGAATAGCTGTGCTGGTGACGCCTAATTTCACCGTTTACCCTGCGGATTAGTACAATGTGCTCCAATAGGCGTTGCCAGCGACACGACTACCGGCCCCCCCTCACAACCGACCCACGAGATATTACATAGAGAAGAGATGATACTCCACTCGTACTCTTATACTCTTTATAACAAACCGATCCTCACAGTGTATTCGATACTTATGGTTCAGTAGCATCAACAGTTAAATAGCATGCAACCCTTCTAAAACTCGTGTAGATCAATCTTACACTATTGTAATAGACACGAAAATTGTATAAATATCTTAAGTGAATAAGAATAACATATACACTCTGTTAGTAATTTCTCTTTGTGTAAAGGAGAGCGTTCGTGTATTCAATTCTAAAGCGATGGAGTTACAGTAAGGTTAAACTATGAGAGGCGTGCTAAGATGACGCCATTACTGAAGAGTTCCGATTTCTTTTCTAGCGCAAGCGATAAATTATGAAGAAAATTGGAAAGATTTGAGAACGAGACCGTCGTAAATAATAACGTAGACCCCGCTGGCCGCGCGCCGGGAATAGCGGCGCGCGCGCAGCGAACTGGGTTTACGTCCTCCGCCAGGTGTTGCGAGTGTGCACCCACCGCCCCGCGCCCGCTCCTCCCTCCCACGTCTCGCACGGCCCGTGCACCGCCAGCACAAGGTTTATCCCCCATAAACTCGGGCCCGGTGTCCGCCCGCTGCCATGTCGTTACTGTTCACGGAACAGCGTAAATTTTTACAGTTTGTTCTTAATTGTATGCTGTAATAATTATTTTATTGCTTACTTAGCTAACTATACCTAGTGGACCTGCTTCAGTGTAACATCTTAGATTTATTTGTCGCATTGTCACCGGCGCACTGTGCAGCTTTAGGTGAAACTGCAGGTCATCGCGTATGCACAAAATGATAGAGTAAGTTGTATTGTGGATGTTGTCAGCCGATGGATGTGCACTGCAAGACATAGGTCTCCTTCAAAGATCTCTACGTCGTTCTGCGGTTTTCCGCGAACATCACAAGATCATCAGTACAGCTTACGGAGAGTCCTGCCAGCATTACGTCTATCGATAAACACACTCAACTCGAGGTCCTTACTGACCTATCAGCCGTTCAGTGTTTCGAGCAATGTGGCCTACTCATTAAGATAATCATTCCAAACGATAACCATAGTTTAATATCCATAAGTTTTTTCCAAGTTATCTGATATACGAAATCTTCCCTAGTGCTATCATTAAGCAGCAGTAAACCTGTTTCCGTTTCTGATCACCGGGTACACGAGATTTCAGCCGCTGCCAGAAATTCAATTACATAATCTAAACTCACCTAGTTCCATCTTACTGCCGGTACATTCTGAATGGAGGTTAGGGTGCTGACACACTCGGTTCCAACTTCAATTTATGCTGGACTGATAATTAAGTAGCTTCCTGGCACAGCCGCGTGCTTTGTTACCTGATGATTCTAAGTTCCATTTCGAGACCATGCTGACGTTTAGATAGAGTCACGTTGCGTCGGTGCATCTACGAATGTCTCTGTGCGGTCGGTAGCTGAACCTATATAGATATAGAGAAACCTATTTTGATCTAGATTTTTAGTTAATTACAGTGAGTAATTTAAACCCGCGGCCCCGCGGCTCCACGGCCCCACAGCTGGGGAGGATGTTAGTATAAAATAGCTTACAAGAGATTTTCTTTGTATCAAAGATTCCGCAATCGGTCGTTGCGGTGAGATTGGTGTGGCAACGCCTTCGCGTTTCCGTGTTGCGTGGAGCATCAAAGCGACGGAGGAAGTCAGTCAGGTGTCCACGCGCGTACGCGTGGGCGTGGGCGTGGGCGTGCGGGCGCGCCGGACGCGAGGTGCGCCGGAGCGCGCGCGCCGTAAACAGCTGTCGGCCGCGGTAATGGATTATTATTATATCAGACGATCTTGAGCGATCGATGGAGTTACCATCACACTGTTCACAGTGTTACCGGAGACCATCTAGGTAGGTGGCTCCTATTGCAGGCAGCCGACAAACAATAATCTACTAACATTACTGTCTTCCAGTTTAAATACACGGTGTAGATAATAAAATCACTAAGGTGAAGAGATACGACATTCTCTACCTGTAGGCGATGAGCAGAATGTGGTGCAGTGAACATCATCCTAACCAGCGCCACAAAGTTATGAGAGAGCGTATCACTTACCATTAGAATAAGTGTTTCTCTCCTTCAATAAAAAAACTGTGAAGCCTTTATTAGTCGAAGCTACAAAACGATCAAGTCGTTCATGTGATGGTAATAATTATAGAGACTAGGTTTTATACCTAGATGCAATTACCTTAGGTACTGTGCATCGGGATGCATGTTTGCATGTTATACGAGTACTCGTGTTGCACATATGCACTGCGGTGGTGGATAAACAACTATCGACAGTACATTACATTATTATTATGATTTTTTTTCATATTTGTCAGCATGTGCCCCGGGAATAGTTTAAACATTTCACGACTGAATTGAAACAAGAAATATGATGAGAGACATTGTGTGCGCGTGTGCGCAGGCGCAGCGCTCCGCTGACCGGAGCTCTGCCAGAAAACAATCCGGGATGCGCTAATGACTGGGGAATGTCCTGTCGCCATTAAATATAATATCACGTGGGAGAATTTACGTGCAGTAAAACGGATTTTATCGTCGCGCAGTAAGGGTGACCAGCTCAGCGAGTTATTCAAAGAAATCTCTATACAACTGTCACGCGGCTGCAGTGTGAATAAACGAGCACTTGGGTAGACGCGTATTATACCACACTGGAGTCAGATCAGATACTAAATCTAAATAAAACAATAAAAGAAAACGAATACGAGACAATCTTTTGTGAAATACATTCCCAACAGTGGACGTCCATCGGCTGAGATGATGTTGATGGATGATGGATGATGGATAAAAGAAACTCAACTTCTATAATATTAACAAGTTTTACTATTCGACCAGACGAGAAATACGTTGTTGTATGGATACGTGATGCTGCCTATAACATCGCGACGTCGGTTAGGATGATATACACTGCACCACATTGTGCTCGTAGACTGCAAACACACTATGTTAAGTTTTACTCCAGTAATTTAACTGTAAAACAGAGAACAGCAAAGTTTGTACGAATATACGGCGTACGGCGGCAGAAACAGATGCTGTGATGGTATTTATCTAGTCTCCAGCAGAGAGACCTACAATCAGAGAAATTATTTTATAGTATTTATTTACAAGTATAGTATTTTCAGACTGATTTGGATGTAGTATTAAGTTTGGAAAGTTACTCGATAGGAGTAAAGTTGTAATTTAAAATACCTCTTCTGTAAGTATAAAGAGTATTAGTCCTTTTCTAGTTTCTTGCTAGAATTCTCGGAGAATCGTTATTCTAAACTTATTAGAATCTAGATTTTCTTGTTACCTACAAATTAATTTATTTCTTATTAGCAATGAAGATCAGTCCATCTCCACATCGTGTAGGTTTGGTCAGTTAGTATGCTTTAAATCATTAGTGTTAATGATGAAGTTCAGTTGCGTTGGTGGCGCAGAAGCTAATGACTTGTTTGAACCACGAAAGAGTCTGCCTTTACCAACTTAGTCTTAACCAACCGGTCTGACCAGTTATAGATAAATCTGCCGCTATATGAACTAAACTTCGGTCTAGAATTTTCTGGGACTCGAGAGCCAGTGTATTTTAGATAGACTAGCTTTGCTATTTTTGACCCCTTTATCAAGTACATGTAAATATCTGGTGTTAGCCAATGATATATTAAATATAATTCCTGTTATTATAAAAAAACTAATTGACTCCTCCACCAGCGTCTGCGCATGTTCGCGGCTCCGTGCGCGCGGTCACTTCGCGCGATCACATCCGGTTGCGTTAAAAAGCCGGCGACGTGTGACTGACGCGCCTGTTTACCTCCGCACTGATCACGTCCACGGCCGAGCTGCTGATCACAGGATTATGTGTGTTACGCCAATGAGGGTATGACCCAATTTCGGAGCTCCGACATACGGACGGAAATGAAAATGCGCAATATCGGTAATGACTTTTGTGGCTCCGAATTCATTATCCAGTATTTCTCTGCCCAAGCGATGAGACGCGATGAGACGCGATGAACGTAACTCAACTTACGATTAACATAGACCTTACTTGAAATTCCAACAAATATTGCTTTTACTCTACTTTTAAAAACCTTTTGTATTCAAAGAGTTTGTTGAATTAAATTGTTTCGTGTAGTTTCTCCCAAGCGGGAGCTGGATTGGAATCTGCGGGGAAAACGCGAGCGCGGTCGTCTGAGACAGACCTGGCGCCGCGCCGCGAAGACGCGGGAACAGATTAAGAGGAAGCCCAAGACCGAACGCGATGGAAAGGAATCACTGTGCACGCCTTTTGCCTCATCTTGGGGCTTGGGTCCACAGGATGTTAATTAATCTACTGAAATTGTATTGGAAGCTGGACTACTTTGAATTTAGGGGTTTAAGAAGGGGTTTTAATATCAGATCCTTACATATGATATTATCGTTTTGTTGTACTGAATTGAACTGACTTTGATCTGGAATATCTCCGCTTTACTTAAGAATTCCAAATTCAAATTTATAAATACATTTCGCTGCAACATTTGAGTTTTGGAAACAGTCATTCATTTTTTTTTCCCTCATTACTATTTTCTTTGCCGTCGCTTATCACCGCACAATGGTAAACATGAAATATCGGTATATTGACGAGTACGAGCTCTACCGTGGCACCAGTACCAGTGCTGCAGGAACAGCTCGAAGGATTAATGATGTGTGCAACGCTGATGTCGTAAAAGAAAGCACGGTATGTTTTTGGTCTCAACGTTTTCGTTCTGGAAACTTCGAGCTTCGGAACAAACCCTGTGGTCAGTCGGAGATCAAAGTGGTAAATGAAGAATTAAAGGTTATTGTGGAAGCGGATCCATCACAAAACACTTCAGAGATAGCTGCAGGTTTCGGGATAAGTGACACAATTGTATTAACCCACTTGAAACAAATCAGTAAAGTAAAAAAACTTGAACGCTGGGTACCTCATGGATTGAGTGAATGGAACTTGCGAACACGCGCCGACTGCTGCTGCTGTGTTACTTTGCACAGCCGACACAGTGATGAAGGGATTTTAAATGGAATCATCACTTGTAATGAAAAGTGGATATTGTACGATAATCGGAAGCGCTTGTCGCTATGGCTGAACCCTGGAGACCCAGCCAGATCCTGTCCTAAACGAAAATTGATTCAAAAAAAGTTACTTGTGGGTGTTTGGTGGACTAGCGCCTGTGTCGTTCACTACAGTTTAGTAAAACCTGGCCAAACGATTGCGGCAGATATTTATTGTCAGCAACTGCAGACCATGAAGGAGGAACTAGCTGCTAAACAACCGAGACTGGTCAATCGCTCTAGGCCACTGCTGCTTCACGACAACGTAACACCACCACCACACACTGCACAACAAACAACCACTAAGTTAGATGAGCTACAATTGGATTGTCTGCGACATCCACCGTACTCCACGGACTTTGTCCCAACAGATTACCATTTTTTCCAGAATTTGGACATCTTCTTACAAGGAAAAAAATTCAACTCCGATACGGCAGTCCAAACCGCCTTCAAAGAGTTTATTGATACTCACCCCCATGGTTTTTTTAGTAAAGGGAACAATGAACTACCTATGAGATGGCAAAAATGCATAGATAACAGCGCGGTGCATACTTTTCCTAATTAAATATTTTTTTAAAAAAAATATTTCTTTATATTCCTTTCGTACAAAACACCAATTTGATGTGTAGGGGTCTACTAATAATTATATAATTTTATTTGTACACACCCCTCACCGGACGAGTCCGCCGTCTGAAGGCTGCACGACCACGACCGGCACGTGAAGAATGTTATAATTGAGAGGAGAAGAGTACTTAGTTTCAGTAGCTTGGAGTAAAAAGAATCTTAATACACCTAATAAAAATATTATAACAAGTGAACATGGAGTTCCGGTCGGGGTACCGAGTGGTGTGTTCGTGTGTGTGATCCCGCCTAATCTGCACCACTCGCGTACATTTTTGTGAGCGATTGTTTTGTTTGGACGTCGCTCTGCTGGCGTTGGGACGCCGCCGCGGATCTGATCCCGTTCCGGTTCCCGTCTGCCCCGCTGCGATTTAATAAAAGTTTTATATCCATCCAGCCGCCACCAGCTCCATGCAGCTTCACCACCTCAGTCCACACCGAAAAATATTCAAAGAAATACAAGCGATATAATTAGAATATATTGAATTTTTAAGGTTATTATATCTTCGTATACAGTCAGCATCTTTGGGGGGAGACCTATCTCCAGCAGTGGACGTGTATTAGTTGAAAATGATAGTCAGTTGGTAATATTGCATAAAACATCCCCCGACTCGTACGTCGACATGAGCAAACAGTCTAAATAATCCATTAGTTGTTGGCGACGGGGCGGTTCTAACCGGAACGCAGTAATGTGTGCAGACTGCTGCTGCGGGGCAGTAATAATCGCAGCGATATCGTTTACGTTTCGTTTTCTGTGGTAAGTCCGCTGTAAGCTACAGCGGACTTACGTCATCTAAGTTTCAAGACGATGAGGACAACACGGTGTTATTTAGGTCTCATAGCCTCTGTTACAGGATAGCTAGAATCTAATTAGAGCTAATTTCTTGATTGTACCCGCAGAAACTTCTAGTAGACACTATAGTTGTAACTCCGCTATGAAATTTGTAACAAACTCGGTGTTACTTGATTATAATGAAAGCGGAAATTGGCGTTAAGAAATTCCGTTGAATTAGTTCGGTACTTCCGTTGATGTGCAGTAGATTGCCGCTGTTAGTGTGTCGGATTGTTTTGAAATGCGGTGGATTCGTTGGCGGAGCAGCGGCAGGTGGAGTAGATGGATTGCGGGCTAAGTGGCCTACTGCGACCGGTGAGCAGGCCGCGCTCGGGGAGCAGCGCAGCCGGAGCACCCTCGGCGCAACCTTTGATCTGCTCGCCCGCAGCCGCTCCACCATAAATCCGCCGCCGTGTTTACGCGGGTCCGCTTTATGGTGCGTATTAATTTCGATTGATGGCTTTCATTATAATAAAAGTCCGCGCGTTGCTCAAACAGCACCCCCGGCCGGGCCGGGTCGGGCCGGGGGTGAACTTTCCACACGACAATATATTGCTAAGTGTAGCCTCACTTTACGACTAATGTTTACGTTAACGTTACTAACACGGGTTATAAATTTGTATTTGTTATGTGTTACCAGTTTATCACGCATTACTTTAACTGTGCGTGAGGAACTGTACACGAGTTCCACTCCCCGTTTCCCGCTGAAACGCAAAACCTACCCCCCACTCTTCCACCCTTTGAAGTTCAGTGACGTAATCGCACGTCACACGGTCACGCGTCACAGTATGCCGAACACGTGTGAGCAATAATCATCTTTAACACGACTGCAGGTTGCGCCAGCGCATCGTCGCTTGATTTACGAGCTCCCACCTTAATAGGTTATCGCGGGGCCCCGGTGCCGTCCACGTCGCCGCGCGCCGCAATAACTATAACGCTAAGTGGTAACACTGTAACATTATATTTATCGCGCGGTATACTTGCGCGCTGTCACAACAACGTTATGTTAAATGGTTTTAGTGTTTTTATTGGCCGTTTGCTCGATGCGGCCAGTGGCGGTGCACACGCCACGCGCCACACGCCACGCGCCACACGCCACGCGCCACGCGCCACACGCCACACGCCACGCGCCACACGCCACGCGCCACACGCCACGCGCCACACGCCACACGCCACACGCCACACGCCACACGCCACACGCCACACGCCACGCGCCACACGCCACACGCCACGCGCCACACGCCACGCGCCACACGCCACGCGCCACACGCCACACGCCACGCGCCACACGCCACACGCCACGCGCCACACGCCACGCGCCACACGCCACACGCCACGCGCCACACGCCACACGCCACGCGCCACACGCCACGCGCCACACGCCACGCGCCACACGCCACACGCCACGCGCCACTCGCCACGCGCCACACGCCACACGCCACGCGCCACACGCCACACGCCACGCGCCACACGCCAAGCGCCACGCGCCACACGCCACACCTGCTACTCGGGAACTTCAGTCTTAGGGTCAGCTATTCACGTAGGCTTTAGACATGGCTAAGTTCAAGTTGAAATCAATGAATATACTGCGTAGTGCAATTTTAGACATGGCTAAGTTCAAGTTGAAATCAATGAATATACTGCGTAGTGCAACTTTAGACATGGCTAAGTTTAAGTTGAAATCAATGAATGTACTGCGTAGTGCAACTTTAGACATGGCTAAGTTCAAGTTGGAATCAATGAATGTACTGCGTAGTGCAACTTTAAATGTTTCACAAATATTCACTCACCTAGATCCTACCGATGGATATTTTCTAGGAAAAAAGGGTAAACTGAAATGTATGAAAATATTATCCGTAGAAGTTACTATAACAGATTATTTATGGATAATGGATCATCTGTTCACATGCTTTATTGGGTAGATTATGAGGGCATCCGGTGTGATGTACGTTGGTGTACCAATTCTTACAAAATTACCATAACATATTGCACGGCGCTCGGAACAAGCTTTTGGAGATTAGCGTTCTCCAATCATTTATACCTTCAATTGTTCATCACGACGTGCGTCCATTACTAGACATAGGTCTCATGGTATATATTCCACAAAACAGGCTCGTGGGCTAGTCCAGTGGCTCCGAGAGATCCTTTCCATGTCCGTCCGCCTGTCCTTAGTCCTTATATCATATGAAATAGGTTGCACTAAGGAAATATGATAGTTTAATAAAGGATCCACGAATTGCAGTAGTTTCGTTTTTAATAAAAGCAATACCAACCAAAAAAGTACCTTGGATGTGTCCGTTAATAAAACAGGTGGAGGGCGGGAGTGGGGCGCGTATGGTGCGCTTTACGAGCGGCCGCGGCTCCGGCTCCGACTCCGGCTCCCTCTAAATAGAAAACATACAATCGTTTTATTAAACGCCCCCGTGTGGCCGCCCGTAATGGTTGATACACACACACACACACACACACACACACACACACATATATATATATACGCACACATATAAATGTGTACACATCCGGAAAAATTTGCTAGCTCACCCGCCGGATACCTCATCACAACAACGTGGAGCGGCGAGGCTGCAGAAGGTATCAATATAAATGGCTCCAATGCTATTTCCAGCTTATTCAATTTAGACGTAATAAATAAAATGGCGATATGGCACGGCCGGCACCCCGCCGCGACCCCAGGACCTCACGCGGGGCGCAGCGCCCGCCGCCGGCCGCGCTAATGGACATTACCTTCGTCGAGGTGAACCCCATTGATGGACCCGAATGGACCCGAATGGACCCGTGGAGTGATTGTGCCCATTGTTTCGAAATTCATTTAACGGTCATTGTTGTATGAGCGGATGATGAGGGCCGTCGTGAAGTCAATCGCTTCCATGTACCAGGCTACAGATGTGCAAATGGAGCGTCAGGTGGAGGAGAGTAACCCATGGTTCTCATCCAATTGTTTGAAGTAGAATTTGGAAATAATGGCGCTGACCTGTAATCTCGGATATTAGGAATAGGACTAAGGTAAGTCTTGTCTGTCCTAGAAGCCGTCTAAAACGGTGTTGGGGTTCTCGAGCTTCGAAGCCGGAGCCCTTCATTGATCACTAAGCGAGCGCGGGATGGACGACATAGCCAAGCTTGTCTTCCTCGTTCTTGAGATTCCTAGGCTGTTAGCAAAGTAGTAAGGATAACCACTGAGAAAATTTTAGTAGTATAATTCCCTCAAAATCCGGATTTCTTTTCTCACCCCCACCCTCGAGAAGCAAGGTTGTCACAAAGAAAGATTACGATAAGAAGCTATTGGAAAAGAACTGTTCTATAGTGATTTCATTAAGTGCATTAAACGTGCACTGAATGATGTTCGCGCGGTATCCGCCAGTTGTTTGCGACTCGTACACAAATTGTGTAAATCAGTGATAAGCGTGCATGTAGCGGGATGCTGGTGTCCGGCCCTAGCGGCGTCAGTGTATATTTAGAAGCGAGCTGGAGCTCCCCGAGCGGCTCCGCGCGCGCCGGCTGCGCTGCGGCGGAGCTTAGCGCAAGAGAACGAAAGCAATTTGTTAAGATTACCGGCGGCGCCGCGCCCAGCGCTGGGCGGGCGCACTTCAGCTTTCAATTCAATCCTTAACCTATTTCATGTTTGCCTCTTCAACTATTAAGTAATCTAATCTGTGTAATACTGCAACGCTGACAAACATTTGTACTGCCGACATTCCTGCAACACACAGCTCCAGGTCGTGTGCACCGAACTCCATGTTCTTGTCAATCGGACATTATTGGACATCGTCATTGTGACAGAAGGACCTACAGGACTTACTGAATTAAACAAGTTCTTTATTTAGAAGTTGTGTCATGTGTGCCCTCCTCCACAGCGTGTCACCCAATGCACGACTGCCAGTACAACCCAGCTCGGCGAGAAGATAACATCTCGCCGTCAGGTACGCGCGGCTGCGCTCGCGTCGGTGAAAAATGATCAGTTTAAAATGTAAACGGTGTCATAAACTAACGAACACGACAAAGTTCTTAGCGCACTATTTATACGGCGCTGCGCCCCACTACCGCCACCCCCCGCCTCCGCCCCCGCCGCCGCCCCGTGCGTCACGCTCTCAGGTGACTCCTCCACGATATAATACATTCCCACTGACGGCTCCGCGCGCAAGGTTCCGCTTTGCACCATCGAAACATCATCAACTCCTTATTGCCGTGTGCGATAAGGTCCGCGTTGGTTTGCGTTGGACGCCGGCGCTGCTCCGCGCTGCTGCTCTCCGCGGATCGCTCTCCGCGGATTGCTCTCTGCTCTCAGGCTTGATTTAGAGCGCGGGGAAACATGTTTATAGTTTTGTTAATGAGCAATTTACGTGGAGCGGCGGCGAATAGTTGCGCAGGAGACGTCACCGCGTCAACTGCCCAGTTGATAGCGAAATATTGGGTGGGAACTGAACTTGTGATAGCTCTCGCCTCCTCACCAGCCGCTCCGCCTGCCCGCCAGCCCGCCAGCCCGCATTAACATGACAACATTATTAAATCCGTCCGCTGATTGAAATATACTACAAGAGATTTCCTTGTAGAAAAGTTTTTTGAAGTCGCCTCGGGAATCTGCTCCCGCTGTAGTTCACCATGTCCAGTCCCAACATCAATTGAAAACAAACTCGAGTGTTTGTTGATTTGTCGTCGATGAGAGGAGATGCTGTGTGATGATGAGTATTTGTATTAATATTATGAACATTATCATCAAATTGTGAATTTAATCAAAACATTTTTTCTAATTAATAGAAAGTTAAAATTGTTAAGAAAACTCTTCATTCAACCCTAACAACCTGCAAGAATTCCAAAGGAAAAATCAAAACGGAAACACGGCAACCAATCACGGGAGCGTCTCCTCCACCCCGACCCCCGCTGACAAAAATCCCTACACGAAGCGTTTATTAAGATCCCGAACTGTCTAAAATATTCATTAATTGATTCCCACCCTCCGTGATTCTGCTCATTACTTGAGGGTTGATTAAGTGAGCCAACCTGGTTATTCGCGCCGCCGCCGAGGGTTCGCGCGATCCTCTCAATTTAAGAACAATTCGGAGGAAGCTCGAACCGAAATTGGAATAGTTCCCGCTGATTGCGTCCTCGTTTCCTTTACTCAAAAATAAGTTGCCCAGTTCATCGAAATCCCTTTGTCGTGATGATGGATACATGTTACGTCTTTCGAATACAAGCCGCGGGCTCGAATCCTGGACTCGTGTTCACCAACTGCTGATAACGTATAAACGTTCAAATGCACCTAACGCTGCTGACATCACTGTCATGGTTTTCGAAGAAATATTTAAGATGATTTATGACACAAAAAGCAGATATAAAGATATAATGAAAGAGCTTTAGTTATACCCTAGTACCTCGAGATGTAGGAATGTAATCAATCGGTAATCGGTTCAATGATCTGGTTAGATTTCCTCAGGACCCTCCGTCCCTTTCAGTGTTTTTGTGTCCAGGATTAAAAGTACGTTTTTGTTTATAATAAAGAAGATAATCCATACTTTGCGAAGACGAAATTAATTCGATTAAGGGGGACACCTGGCAACGAACCGTGCACCCGCGCGCACGGAGCCGCGCCGCCGGCCGCCGCGCCGCCGCGCCACCGCGCTACAGGCAGATTCATCTTAATCAGAAGCGGCGAGGTGCGCCCGCGACTAATTACCGCGACTGACTGAATTAATTGATTATCTGTGTCAACCGGCAGCGGGGCTGGTGCGCGAGGAGGCGCTCCGCCCGGCAGCGGCAGCGCCGCGTTGCACTTTAATAGCAAGTCGCTAGTGACGAGAATCCCACGGCGTGCGCCTCGCGCCGGTGTCCCACTGTGTGGGACACTGTTCCTTATTAAAGCTGCGCGTCAGGAACACAACAACTTATAATATGAATTGATGCAAAAAGTTTTCACGCGATTTCGGCGTTTGATTAATTGTGTTAGTGTAGTGAGGTGCGCCGGCCTGCCTACCCGCCCTCACCCCGCCGTCACCCCGCCAGCACACCGCCACCACCACATCCGGTATCAATCACTGTGACTACTGACGCAACGGTTGCACCTGCTGCGTTAGTGCGATCGGGTCCAATCACGGAACCGTTTGTGTTATCCTCAATTATAAACAATATCATACTAACAACAATTAGCGAATTGTATCTAAAGTTGTTACAGAGTAATTACGAACAAGACCATTTACAAATATCATATACATTTATTGAATTCACCCTCTACATTTGTACCGTAGTTTAAAACAGCCCCAAATTCGAAGACTCCGAATGATATATACTATTTACCGTAAGGATTCTGTGAGCAACAAGATGCACCTTCACGCAGTAGTACTGTCTGGCGGCAGGTAACCTGCAGAGTGGTAACAGTTTCTGATGTTCTTGGTGTTACGGATGAAACGTAACATAAAAATCCGTGCAAGCCGGCGGACGTGTCCGCAGCCGCAATAAATCGGGCGGCACGCGAGCTGTCCGTGCCGTCTATATCCGTCGGCCGGTTCAACGCTGACGAGACATAGTTTCGCTAACACTGTTGATGAATAAAGCGGTTAAATTATAATTATTCTCGGGCGACATCGCAATAAAACGTTGCGTTGTAAATTTTAACCATAAAGCGGTTCCGAGAAGCGGCGGGCGGCGGGCGGCGAGCGGCGGGCGGCAAGCGGCGGGCTGCGGGCGACGGGCGGCGGGCGGCGGGCGGCGGGGAGCTTCGCGCGCCGGCCAATCGGGCACGGGCGGCTTCATTGAGAAACGCAGAGCGTGGGCGCGCGACGGCAGCGCCGGCGCGGCGAGTAGCTGCAACTTTATGGTTCCTATCCAATTCCCATTCTAATTAACTAACTTGATATTGATAATTTTTTTATTTTGAAGGTGTATCTTTTATTTTAAATTATATTTCGTTCTTAGTATAGTTTTATAGCTAATAAAAATATCAAAAACTTCCTATCTTATAACTAAATCAAAATAAGTAATTCCTTCCCTATGTGTGACACACGGGGGAATCGAGAAGTTTACTCGAATGATTGGTAAGAACAAACTAAGTGTTTGCTCTGTATAGAGTATTATTTATTTTATAAATGTTTACTGGCTGGTGGATGGTTAACTTAACGTTGCGAATTGAGAACTGTTACTCTAATCTGGTGTACTGTGTAAAAGTTAAGATGAGTCCAAATGAAATTGCCTACATTATGTGCAGACACTGACAGTGATGCACTCGCACATAAAGAATTCAATTGAGCGTTATTACATTTCAAACAAACAGAACGAAACGGGCCCCCCCTTTCACCGTTCAATAATCCGCGAGTATAAAAAAAAACCTCATAAAGTCCGGACCGTTGTGTCCGCGGGGCGCGTTAATTCAAAAGCATTTATTTGCGGATCCAGAATAAAATAAATATGCCGAAGGTGAAGGTGGTCCGCTGAAATTAAAACTTGAAGTGGAACAATAGTTCGGGGGGCGAGCGCACCCCAGCGGCCCGGGGCGCGGGGTCGGCGGGACGTTGCGGGGCGGAGGGCACGCGGGGTGATCGAGTGCCATTGAATTCGAAAACCGGTAATTATGAAAGAGCCGATGATGGATGGGTTCACCCACACATCGTGTGATGAAAATGCAATTGAAATCGTACATCTCCGCGCGAATCCACTTCCTGGTTTAGAGTCCTGTCGCTCACCTGAGCTCGTGCGAAGGTTCTACCCGCAACAACTAATGTGCATCGCTTTGAGACATGACTGTGATAACCAAAACAATTTCTCCAGCTGCAGCAGCCTTCAAACCGAAGCACAGCAACATATCAACGTTTCGGTATTAGCAACGACTGCAGCAGCACGGACCGTTGTCGGTTTAACTCTAACTTTTAGTATTCGTTGACCTCAAAATGTTTACTAATACATGGTTAATCACTTACTCATTACTGTCTGCCGATAAATTTTCTCATTGCGAAGATATATCTCACGTAATTTATATGCACCTCGTTACACCAGCCACGGTGATGCATCAACGCATTGAGCCCACAAGTGAACTTAATGTATAAAGTTAAATAAATAATTATTTTCGGTTTCCATGGAGCTTAAGTTAACTTCAATGAACGAGTGTAACTTAACTAAGCCACCGACTCGTTCATTCATGTACTCTATTCATAGAAACTTTATAAATGCTTGCGTAGGGCTGTGCAGCCGCTTGAGCGGACAAACCAGAAGGATACACTAATACGATAAACTATCGACCGCCTCTCCCTCTCCTGCACTCCGCCCGCAGCGTGCATTGCTGCACGCACGTAATCCGCTATTGAATGCCTGCACCCTAACGGGATCTGGCGCCGCTCGCGCCTGCCGCCACACAGTGGGCCGCGTGGGCCGCGTGGGCTGCGTGGGCAGCGTGCGCCGCGCCCGTGCCCTGCGCAGTTAAAAATTAATAGTAATACGTTCTTTAATAGCCCTTTTTTATTTCTGGGGGGAAATCTTTGAAAAAATACTCTGGTGTTCTGGGGAGGCGTCAGAATTACGTGAGGATTTTTACCCACTAAAATCCTCTCGCTGATCACCTTCGGCGTTTGGAGAGCTCACGGGACCTCCGCTCGGAACACAACCGCAGCTACGCTCACGCTGTGCTGGGACAGCCGGTCTCCCGTCTCGACATGACGGAACTGGTTGGAAAAATCTGGTGAGGTCTCGCTAGAGATAGAAGAGAATAGAATCGGTTGGAAGGAGCTGTGACAACAGCTGGCGATCCTCGTATACAAGTATCCTGCACTTAACTGACAATAAGTAATAGCATAATAACGTAACAATTAAAAAGTGGGGAACTATTTTTTAATTACTGTGATCCGGTTTGAAGGACTATAACTATTACTGGTGGTAGGTCTCTGTCGTCGGAGACCGTCTAGGTTGGTACCACCGCTGCGCCTGTTGCAGCTTAGCTCCTTATACTTATAGGAATGGCAAAGGATTGGAAGCACTTGCTGACCTTAGTGCATCCGTATAAATATGACCTGGGAGTCTTCGCGAAGAGTAAATAGACTTACTGGATTAGTACACATCATGATCAAGGACTAACCTGTTGAATAAAATACTGTGATCCAGATTAAAGATGGTAAATGTAGTGAGATTCAAAGTTGTAATGTGATGCTGACTTCCTTACCAGCACCAGCCTTGCAGCAAACGCATAACTTTACCACCAGGTAGCCGCTGCTGCGGCACATGAAGAAATGTTTAAAGTTCTGTCTGTACTTTGAAGTAATGGGACAGTTGGAGTGAGCGCGGCGGCGGTTCCCTTCATCCCTAAGGCTTGTCCAGGGCGCGACGTTGGTCAGTGCCCCGGCGCCGCTCGGGGAGCAGCTGAAAAACAAAATTTTCCGCAACACATGTCACGGCTTGCGGGCGGGGCGGGCGGGGCGGTCGGGGCGGGCGGTGCGCGCGCACTACACGAACGCACGCCGCGGTTACGTGCCGCGCAAACGTTTCAAGTTTTTGTTTTATTCAACAAAGAGACAAGACGAGCGGGCCGCTCACCCGATGTTAAGTGATTCACCCGCCCATAACAAAGTGGCGCCAGTTAGGATGAGATTCACAGCATCACATTCCACTCGTTGCCTTGAAACATAGGATGTTATATTGAGTCTCGTTACCCCAGTAATTTGACTAGCTACAGCGCCCTTCAATCCGGAACACAGACTACTGTTTGTTGGTTGCAACAGGCACTGCGGTGGTACCTACCTACACTGTCTCCAGCAACGGAGACTTACCACCAGTATTCGTACGTACGTTTAAGATAACTAATTCTTTTTCCATCTGATACCTCCTTGCTTGAGCTAAGTTACGAGACATTACTATCTCTTATATAACTTAGCTGACGGAAGGGGGTATCTTCGTATAAACAAATGGCGGAATGTTCTGTAACAAAAATATCACGTATTACAACTGGTGACCATTACACTTCTGTACATGGTTGTGTGTATTGGTAACTGCTTGCCGTGGTGGTGAATCTCCCAGCCGCACCTGGTTACTTGGAATTCCGGTTATCAATATGATGAGCAGCAGATATACCGCGCGAGTACTTCACCTCCATTTCATTGTCACCGAACATGGTGTTTTTCTACTTTTTTCAAAAAAAGTTGGTAAGGGTCATTTGAGCAGTGTAAAGTATAGTGCGTAGTGAGGCTGCATGGTGATGTCCTCTCGAGGGCTGACGGAGGGTAGAGGAGGAGGGTGGAGACACGGTCAGTGCGCGCGCTCTAAAGAAGTGAATAAATCTGCCGCCAAACGACAAGGTGAATATAAATATAAAGAATCCGCGGACAAACTTCCGCCTCGCTAGGGCTGTCACATGCAAGTTAATTTTCAAATATTTTTTTCTTTTACTTCGATTATTTTTAACATTTATGTAGACCAGCAATTTGTTTTAATAGGATCACCTAGTTGTAACTTGAACGCTGGCAATATTTCAGGGCATCATCATCTGACTAAGACCTGTGTGTTTAATTTCAACCTGATGGATGCGGGTATTTGGATTTCAGTTACATTTGCAGAGCTCGATACGGACAGCACTGGTGATCAACTAACCATCGAGCGAAACATCTTAATTCCTAATTAACTTAACTTTATATATGTTTACTCCTCCTCATCATCAGCCGATAGACTTCCAATGCTGGACATAAGGGTTTTCCCAAAGGCTTTTACGCTCTACTCTACTCTTACTTCTCTTAATGTACTGTATATATCTTAATTTTTTTAAAAAAAATGATCTAATTAGTTTGTTGTCAAATCCCACTTGTCATGAGTTGTGGGCTGTGGGCTGTGGGTTGTCGCATTGACTTTTTCTTCACGACTGTAAATTCGAGTCCTAGTAAAGGCAACATTGCATTAACTTAATAAGTTACCTTATTGAATAATTTTAATTTACATAACCGACTTCTTCTATCTAAGTATAAAGGAAGTAGTGAGTAAACAAATAGACATTTAGATGTGATGACCCTAGTTCCGGTGACATAGCCCTGTCGCCGTGAAAGGCTAGGTGATCATAAAGGTTCGGTCATGTTCTTACATAATAATGTTCTTGATATATTCCCCTAGGTGGGGGGTGGCGAGGAGAGGCCGACGGCGGACGGAAGCGGACGGCATCAGGCCCCCGCGTTACTTGTCTGAACTAAAATTATTTATTAAGAAAAAGTTTCTACTTTCACCTACAATTAAATAGCAAATTTAATATTTTAGTGTTTTTACTAGTACATTAATGTATGTTCTCCCGTTAATAGCTGTGTATATGTGTGTGTGTGTGTGTGTGTTTGAATTAGATTTGTCCCAGCCGGTGGTCCAACCGTAGACGTTCATCAATCCAATCGCAGTTCTGAACAGTGCCGACTCACATACTGCGGGTAGCGACTGAAAATATTTCTAGTGATTCTCTACGGATGCACTGTTCCGCGCCGCGGGGTGGCCCAGGAAATGGTCACCGGGAGACAAACTGCTCGTCCCGGGACACGCGTCATAACGCAGGCAGTTTGTTACGGCGGACGAGGTGGCCCGCGCCGGCCGCCGTGTGCGTATCAGCTCCGCATTACTTGGCTCACAGACGCGAACTCCTTTCGATGCGAATGGATACTTCTTATGAAAAACTACTGGACCCTTCGGCAAGGTCACCACAATAACATACATTAAATATATTTTATTTTCAACTACATAGTAATGGAGAATTCTCTATATATGCTTAGAGTTGATAACAAAATGAGAGGTTTGTTCCAGAAGTACAAAAGTTTACGTAAAATAACAAAAATACTACTAAAAGTATATTTATGGAGATGCTAAGGTCTCAGTAAGTTAATGCTGGTCTTCAAACTTCTGGATCTCATTCTCAACTTATATAACATGAAGATTAAAAGTGTTTGTCATATTATATAACGTTGGGGCACTACTGGTCTACTTAAAAACTGAACATTAATCAATAATATACAGTATACAAAGTTTACTGGTGATGTATCACTGTTGCCGGAGACGGTAAAGGTACGTACCAGCGTAGTAGTACCATTGCAGTCTACAACAGTAGTGTGCAAACATTACTGTGTTCCAGTTTGAAGTAATGATACTAAATATGTTAAGTCTTAAGGCGACGAGCGCAAAGTGGTGCAGTGCGTAATACCCTAAATAGCGCCACGTTGTTATGCGGGTAGGCGGGTGATTTACTTACCATCAGGTGGAGGTCCTGCTGATCTGGTCGCTTGGTATAAAGCAGCGGTGCGGCGTGTCGGCCGGGCCGCACGTGCACCTGCCGCGGAATTAGTCGGCAGCGCGAACCGAAATCAAAAGGCGACTTTGGTTGGCGACGTTTTATTACGTCTGCTCGCCCCCGAGCCGCAATCACACACTTATTCAAACATTTCTGCTTTGAAAACGATTTTTTTTTATAAACAAGGGCGCGCGCCCGTCGCATAATAACATGCTTTGACTCAAAGGAGCGGTGTACTGGTTTATTTACTGGCAAGTGTACACCGGAACTACCCGCAGGTACTGACGGGAGAAGGATATTTTAATTAAACATCCCGAAAGTAATCAATTGGAGGGTAGGCGGAGATAAAGGTTAATCCATATCAATACATTTGCCACGGTTTTGAATGATATGTAGTAGTTCTACCCCCCACCAAATTTAAGTCATAAGGGTGGTATAGACGTTCAAATAAACGAATGTACTTTACTAAAAATTCCGTAAGACGTTTGGACAAAGGAAGCCGGTTTTACGCGCCGTTAGCTCTCCCCTCTGCCCCCATTAGCATACCTATCCCCGAACTTCTTAACTACCTGCTCCATAATTATTTCAGCAAACAGTGACTTATACAGAAAACTCATCAGAAGGAGCGACAATCTTCATTATTTACCTTGAGCTCTAATTAATTCCTTGTCATGGTTTTTGCTTCGGCATTTGAGTTATCAGGTCGCGAGCGGCGCCAGGAGCCGAGGAGACGGAGAATGCGCGCCGCGCCGAGCCGGAGCGGAACAGGTAGCGGTCTCGGATACCTGATTACCATCTTTTAGCAATTAGTAAAACACACAAAACTCCTCCCCTGGCGTGTTCCGCTCCCCCGGTAGGTGATGTTTAATATTCACTCGTAAATTACTTGAGAACTTAGTGCCGGCGCGGAGGTGCCTCCAGATTTGAATTTAAATGCAGTCGGACGCGGTGCGCTCACCAGATAAGGAGCCGCGTCACCAGCTCGCCGAGCCCCGACTGCTGCACCGCCGCGAGCTCGCCGCTCACTGCCACAACCACGGAGCCGTCATACACATATACACAAACATATCTACCCACAAAAAAAATGTCTCAAAGCTTTCTGACACATCAGCGATCATCAGCGAATTACTGACTGACATATGATGATTTATGTTAGAGCAGGTACAACCGTGTCAATGCCTCAGCTGTGTGATGGTGTTAAGTACTCCTGGATCTCGTCACAGCAGCTACAGAAATCATTGTGTTGATCATTTACCACGATAGTTCTTCGCTTCAACGTCTCGTTTCGAGGTGGGAAAACGCATTTTTTTTTAATTTAATACAGCGACCAGATAAGCGAGACCTTCACCTGATGGCATGTGATACGCCCGCTCATAACAACGTAGCTAGTTAAGATGTTATATACTGTGCCGCATTGACATAAGATATTAAGTCTCGTTAACCCAATAATTTCACTAGCGACAGCGCCCTCCAATCCGGACCACAGTAATGTTCGCAAATTACCGTTTGTCGGCTGCAACAGGCGCTACAGTGTTACCTGCCTAGACGGTCTGTGGCAGCAGAGACCTACCACCAGTGAAGGATTATGGTAATTATGTAAACATTTTCAATGATCATTCATTTTGTGCGTAAGTGCATTGGTTGAATTATGAAGAAGGCCTGCTCCTCTCGCAGCTCCTCTCCAGCTCGCACGAGTGCCAGTTTCCGTAACCTATAATGATACAATCAAATACAATATACTAAATAATAATAATAAAAAAAAATACAATCACTACGTACAATTGAAAACAAATGAAATTAACGTTGAAAGGTTGGTGGTGGTGGTGGTGGTGGTGAGGTGGCTAGGTGGGAGGGTGTAATGTTGCCAACCAAATATTTAATTAAAAGCTGTGTCCGGCCGCGATCTTTTTTACAATCAATTGCGAATTTTCCGCGCCACCGCCGCCATCCGGCCGGACAATCGGATGAAGGTCATCCGGCTGCTTGTCGCAATAACAAAATTCCTGCTTAATTCTGCCCCCACTCCGGCACCCACCATCAATATATTTCATTTCATCTCTTGCTTTCTAATTTTTAACTCATTAATCTCGGCTTAATCGCTGAATTTATTTCGTTCATGTCCACAAAGTGTCTCCGAGTTATCTCCAGTTTAACCTTGTCTGATCTATCTAAACCTATTTCGCTATAGATTAGACTATACTCCGCACGTTTACAGTGTCCCACAAAGGTATACATCGTTGGATTTGACGCTCTGTACTTACTTTTGATGATTTTTAAGAAACCTTAAATTTCACTATTTATTACAAGAATGAAGTCTTATCTCATTATCACATCTCGTCATGGTATATGTTACAGTTAGATGACGCAGTTATTTTAACTAACACCGTTGATACCACGAACTGTGAATACTATAACACCATAATTGGATACATATTTTCATGAGGTTTTAAGGCGACACGTGCGTTAGGATGCTGTGAAAACATCTGAAGTGGCTTCATATTACAACGGACGTACAGTGCACAGTATCTTATACAATTTATCGCTTTATTGAGTATAAAAATAAGATTTATAAAACTCAATTTTATAGGATGTGAATAAAAATATGATTTATGAAACACCTTTTACGAAGTTCTATTATGATAACCGGAATCGATCCCACGCCCACGGCTCACCTCGCCGCTCCGCGCGCGCCTCTTCCACTGTGGAATTGGGGGAAGTGCAGCGAACATTACAGCATCACGCGGCAGCGGGACGGCCTCGGATGCGGCATCACCGACAGTGATCGCGACATGCGAATCAGTACCCACTGATGATGCGATCACAGCTGGATTTGTTATAACTGGTTGCTTCTTAATATTTCTACACAATCGAAAACAGAAATAAAATGGCTCATCATCGTTACCATTATATGAATGCAGTAGGAAGGCGGACATCAGAGAGGAATGGCGACGAGGTGTTAAGCTTGCGACCAACATCTGAAGTGATGACCACGACCACTCTGTCAGTAATGATATCGTCGAAGAAGACGATAAGAACAGAAAATAATTTTTCCAAAATCAAAACATTAATTGTTTAGTTAAGTACATTTTCAAGTAAAACTTACTCTATACTTACTCCTCTATTTTCTCAGTAACTCGTTTTTCGACAGTCAGTCCACATATCAGACATTACTAAAGAAGCATCATCAGTCTGATACTGATGACAACTGATTGTCATCAATCAACTGCTGGATTGGTCAACATGTTCCACCACATGTGCCACTGTGCTTTTCGCTGCCGTGCTTGTGACAATGAGGCTTTCATCATGTATACGTTCGAAATTGATTGCCTCATCCATCTGTATGGGCTGCTCCAATATTCATATTTCACCGCTCTTTACCTTTTTATCTCCAACAATGGCACTCGATGCGATTGCCCGGGGCGCCGCCCCGACAGATGTACCCCGCTCCGCTTTCATCCGGCCCGACCCGCTTTTTAATCGCGAATAGAAAAGACCACTCGAGCATTACGGCAGCCCGGCACGAGCACCATGTAATGGACACTCTACGGCAGATGTAAACAATTGCAACAGGACCACTTCGTCCTCCTCGTGATGCTGCACCATGTGTATAATATGCCAAAAGTAAAAGGGATCGCCGTTCAATTAATTCATATGTACCTGCATTGGCAATGGTGAAGTGGCGATTGTTACATACGCGCCTGATGATGGGCAGGGTTAACTATACATATGTCTCAAACATTTCACCAGGACAACAATAGTGTGCTAACATTGCTGTAATCCGGTTTGAAGGGTGCTGTATTTAGTGTAATAACTAGGGTAACGAAACTTGGCATCTTATGTGTCAAGGCGACGTGCACGATATAGTGTTGTGTAGATCATCCCGATAGCGCGACGTTGTTATGGACAGATGTATTTCTTATTTATTAGATAAACATCTCGTCCGTCACGTTGCTTAATCTTATAATACCAAGTTCAGTCCCACACACAATGTATACATTGATAATGTTCAAAAGCTACGAGAAAGCTGTAAAGAGTTCCGGCTCGGCGCCCCTCGCGCAACACCTGATGTCAAATTTGTCGCCGATCAGAGGTGTGGTGCGGCAGACAGTCGACAAACTAGATTATACCACCTCCATCAATGTCCGACTTGATTGATGAGCTCTTTGACCAAATGAGACGTGTTCTCAGCAACAGCGCGACTGAAATTAAACATTATCGCTGGGCTCTAAGATACAATCTGCTGGCGACATCCTTTACTTCCTTTTTCTCACTTGCTTATTCCTCATTAGATGAATCGACGTCGCCAGATGTATAGATTAATCTACACTTTATTACTTTGTTAGGTACTGGATGTGAAATATGGTGCACACGTAGTCCATGACTGGTATTTTGTCTCCTGTTGACAACACTGAATACTTTGAACCTATTAGTTACCGACGTTATACTGGTAGTTCCACTGTTACGTAAACTTTACATCAATACCAATAAAACTATAAACTTTAAAAACAACAAGTTTCTAGTTCGGGTGTACTCGGGATCCGTTGAACTCTTCGCAATACTTTTAACCCCCGATCGGAAGGGGTCTTTATAAAAACAATTAAGTTTAAACTCTATTCATAGCGAGGAGCCAAAAGCTGCAATAAAAATGCGCAGCCATATTCTCAATTTCATCTCCCGGCCGTTGGATGGCCATGCAGACGATAGAGCGGGCCCTAACCAACGCATTATACATAAATCATATGGAGCGCGGGGCGTCGCGGGGCATCGCGGGTAGCGATACCATCGCAAACGAGACCGCTTCACGGCGAACACGGCAAACACGGCGAACCTATCGTTCCTACAACGGCACAGGGTCGCGTCCCTAAAGCCTGCGCCCTTGGGGCGAGGGTCGCGCGCCGGCTGCCGGTGCACGCCCCGACCGAGTCTGTTTCTCTTCTGTAATTGTCTAATACCCGAAGAGTCTGTGAGTGGTCGTTTCATTACCATTTTAATGTTGTTATTGGCGTAATCGCTTCGTAAAGCGCTATTTAGTTGCGTCTAGACGTCACGGTGGCTGGCGGCACCTACTAGGTACGAGATAACGAGGCGCAAGGTGCGCGGGGCCCCCTCCCCAGCAGACTAACGGCCTCACTATTTAATGTAATGTAACCCGTTAATGCACTCTGCGCACTTCGGGGCGGTGAGACCTTTCGGCTTCGAATACGCAAATATAACTACGCTCCCGTTTACAGGCTGCTGCAGCTGGGGAAATGACTAAGGCACCAAATCAAACAAAAGACATACGTACTGTTCGGTGATTATCCTATGCAAATACTTAGTATTTGGTATGTGCTGGTACTGGGGTACATCGTTGGGAAGATTAATTGCAAAGAATGCGCCCGCTCACCTCGGCTTTCGTGGCGTGATCTATAAACAGGCCGGCGGTGTTATTACGTAAAACCGCAATAAGCAGACATCGAGCGAAATACATCTATCTCAATATTGCTTCACGTAACTAGCGTGCGTTACATTTTTTGACAAGTGATTAGCGACGAAACTACTTGACGTAGCCCATAAATAATATAAATGAGTAATTTTGCGACAGACACGCGATTCTCGCCGTCGTCGCGACTCGGCGCGCGCCGCGATACCGCCGTAATACCGCCGCAATACCGCCGCAATACCGCCGCAATACCGCCGCAATACCGCCGCGATACCGCCGCTGGTTCGCGGAACGCGCGCCGCGCTATTGTTCAGGAGCTGCTCCTATTAATCCAGCTCAAACTATCACTTGCTCTAATTAGACGCTGGAATTCATTTAACAAAGACAAGAAGCGATATCTCTTCGATGTTTTACTTTAAACTGTTTTATTATCCGCATCCGCAGCGCAGCATCCCTGTCACATAGTTCTAATTCGGCGGACACACGTTTGGGCAGAGTTTTATCGATTCTACTCTATTTGCTTAATGGTAATGCGCGAATATTACGAGTAACCATTGCTGTCGTTATTGGTATACAGAAAAATATAGTAATATATTTATACATATAAGGATAATTGTTTATTGTTACTTGCGCTCCTTACAAGATGTACCTTTGTTAAAGGTAAGTAAAATTTACGATGTTAGGGCTGTGCTAGCCTGATATACAGACCATTGAAATATTACATACTTCATAGTGCGACGGGGGTCTAAAATGTGACTAAATTTTGAGAACGCATGGTGGCGTGCGTCACCTTAGCGCTCCGGCTGGACGCCATGTTAGCGCCCCGCCGCCTGGTGCATGCGTGCCCGCATCGCGTTCCTGGAAGCGTTAATTGGGCACGCGGACACGCGGACACACGGACAAGTACACACACGGGCACACGGACACACGGCCACACGGACACGGGCTGATTAATGAGCGCACTAATTACGAAGCGGACGCTCGCCGCGCGAATGCTCTTCGCGTTCCAAACGTGTACAAACACATTTCGATCTTGAAAAGCATATATTACTACTCGCACAGTAAATCCGGCAGTAACTTATTTATTTATCTATTCACGCGATACACCGCATTCCCTGCCAATCGACCCTGGCCGACAATGAAACAGATCTGTATTCAGCTGTAATCAGATGATGCTGTGAATCAGTCAGATGCTGTGACTACGTATTGTGTAAAAATAATCTTTGAGTTCAACGGACAACTTTAAAGTTCGACAAATTCTTATCGGTCCGCCGCCTGACAGCTGAAATAGTGTTTCTCGTTTCAGGTAACTCTGAAACAGCACAATATATTTATTTAGGTTTTAATAAAAACCTAGGGGGTAGTTTACCAATAGTTTATTCCTCGCGTAACGAGTTTGTTCACGACACTGAAATTAAAGGCTTTCATAATTAACAACCGCCCCCGCATTTATCGCTAAAAACGTACATAATTACTTTACCACCGATACGCACAGTGAGATCGTTTAAATTTATCCCGCCGGGATGGGTGACCGCTGTGACCGGTGCAGCCTTCCCGGTCGCTACGGCAACTCACAAAAGACCTCAATTCCAACGCAATTACAAATCTGTTAATTGCATGGCAAGAAATCCGCATTACATGTTCACGGTCACGGCGGCCACATCAAACAGTTGGTGACGTGGGGATCGGAGCGGGCGGGTGGGCAGCGGGGACGGGTGCTGAGGGGTGGCGTGAAACAGCGCATCCCTCCCGTGGACCGTCCGCCCTAAATTGTAGTACAGCCAACGCGACCACATGTTGTGCGATAAAAAGGTTCCTAAATATTACACATTAATTTTAATTACTGTCAGCCCGCGGCAGCCCACTGCTGGACAACCGTCTCTCTCAAGGAAGACAAGGAGGTACATACTACATACTATATACCAATTAAAGTGTTTCTTTTATTAAATTCAACTCAAAGAGAAAACTCTTAATATATGTCCAAAGAGACGCAGTGGTCAGTGTGACGCTCGCCAGTCCAGATATTTACACTGCGTCACATGGTGGTTTTCATCTTAATACACAAGATATTCAATCCTATTATGCGGAAGATGTTCGGGACTGAGTGACGTCTGCTCGCTACCAGTAGAAAAATATATTTCTGGCTGATTTCGGCCGTGATCACAAAACTATAGGTGAATATATTAATAAGTGTAAAATATAATATTGTGTGCGTGTGTGCGTGTGTGCTGCGTGTGCGTTGTGGAGGGGCCGCGGACACCTAGAGCGGGATCGCGATCCGACACCTGAGTACACTGCACCCCTGCGTCATTGCCGGGGGATGTTAGCCGCACACTGCGGAGACGGCTCCCGGGGAAATAATATTTTAAACAATCACTGCAATCTAATTTCCTGTAACTTAAGAGGAACGCTTCTAATATCTTCACGCGATTATCATTAAAATATTTTTTTAACATAACAGTAGTTTCATTACTTAACCCTCAAAATATATTTGACATTACCATTAAGTTATTTATTTGAAATTTTTAATATCTCCAATGGCTTTGACTTTAGTTAAAGCAAAGAAAATCGCAGTTGTGTCAATTAAGTCTAATCTGTATGCCAGCTTAACTTTGCGGACGTTATCATTTCTCCAAGATTTTAAGTTTTATTTCAGAAAGGAGATGACAATGTGATGAAGTGGTCACTAAGTGAATCTGGAGTGAACGACAAGTACAAGATGATATCGTGCTAATCGTAGCAAAGAGACGGTGCTGGGGAGAGTTACGGCACTCCCCGTCACGTGCTTCGGCGCGGTGCAAGGAGGCACCGATGTTCCGTAACACACCCCTGGGCCTCTAGCGAAGCACTAATAATGACAACCGAGAGGTTTTTGTGGCTACATATCACAAATAACTGTGCTTTTCCCCCAGAAGCAGGGTATCTTTTAAAGATTTCGATCCTAGACAAAAACTTTCTTTTGTTGCCTTTGCTTCGTATAAGGCTAAGATTTGTTTAAAGTTTTATTTCCTTTTTTACAAAAGTCATCTTCATATCCAGAACAAAAAAATCCGTCTCCATACCCCGGTGACCAGTTTAAAGCGGATTCGATCACCATACTACAACATTAGGGGGTGGCGGGACAAAAAAAATTGTCACAAGAACAATTACGCGGCATCTGTCGCTGCTGGCCGACTGCCGTGCTGCCGGATTGAATTTATGCTGATTGGATTTACACAACGCTGTGTGGAGGAGGTGAGCGAGGAATAAATTAAACGGTACACATGGTCACACTGCGCCACCAGATGACTCATCGCCACTCCTGTTACAATTACGCACCGAGCAAAACTCTATCGTCTTGCAGACTTCGTAGAGGGGCGGCCGGGCGCAGACCGAAGCTACGCCGTAGCTGCTCTTCTATAACTCAAAGAGCGAATTTGAAACGCTCACATTACTTTGACCGCAGTTGAAAACATAGGGTATGACCTTCAAGAAACTTGGTAACTTAAAGAACTGGAAGACCAGACCGTAGGATTTGAATAGGACAGAAAAACTAGATTATATAGGTTAAAACTGTATGCTAGTTCCATCATACGGATTGTAAATCAAAAAACACCCTTGTTTACTTCATCATCATCATCATCAGCCGATAGACATCCACTGTTGGACGTAGGCCTCCCCCAAAAATCTCCGCATCGATCGGTCCTGAGCTGCAGGCAGCATGGCCTCCGGCACCGCCGAGTATTAGGGCTTGTCGTTTGTAGGGGTTCATATATGGGGGTCCGGGCCATTTTTCACCACGCTGGCCCAATGCGGGTTTGTGAGAGCCAGAACCTCGTTTATTAATTAGCAGGGAGCATCGCAAGCAGGTGAGGTTGGCTTGGGTCCCGTGAGTTATTGTGCGGGACCCCTTACACCCCTTCCGTACTTACATTATACAACTGTTACTTAAGTCAAGTCAGCCACTAACTGTAGTATAAGTTAAATTGTTTTATCATCGTAATTAACTTACTTCAATCCACTGCCGAACGTAGCTTCTCTAAAGACCTCTATCCATCTACGGTAATGGTCATATCTGTATGTGACCATTGTGCTCTTTTCGTTGCCCAAGTGATTACATTAGCTACAGCGCACTTCAAACCGGAACATAGTATTTTTCGAATAGTGCTGTTCGCGGCCGCAATAGCCACTGCAGTGGTACCTACCTAGACGGTCTCCGGGAGTAGAGATTGTTTTCTTGTTATCGGAGGAGAAATCTAAAACGATAGCCTGTTTCTGATAGAAGACAAGGTGATGTGGCATTTAAACTAACTAAAACTCCCGCGGTGGTCATCTTCAGTGCGTTGCAGGACACCCGGGGATCTGATACGGAATGCACCGATGCTTCCCGGCACTACGTCTAAAACACGTCCCAGGGAGGGCTGTAGCCCTATTCGGCACGATCACATAGATAAGACAAACCCTAGACCACCTTATACTTTTCGTTCATCCCGGGTTCGCTTAATAGACAATGAGGGTCGCCACCTTCAGAGCACACGAAATCGAAAACCCTTATAGTCGACTTCTACGACAGACAGGGCTCACCTTAGTCCTATTCTTAATAGTCCGAGACTACAAGGCAAAGGTCACTGAGACCTACTGTCAGAAAATTATACAATGTAAAATAATTGTACGTGTAGTGTCGGCGGTGGCGGCAGGTACCTGGCGGCTGGTGGGTGATGGGTGGTGGCTGGTGGCGTGCGCTGGCGGCGGGCCAGCGTCGGCGCAATAAAACCCCGTATCGGCCGCCGCGCGCTAAATCGCCCGTTATTATTATATCCAATGTCCATAATCGGATATTTTAGAGGTAACCGCCCGCCGCCGCCAGCTGGTTAACGTTTATTATTCTTGTTAATTCCCTAACAAAGTATGCAGGGGCGCTTTAAAGGGAATTCCAATCGGATGCACTCTATATTATTTTAACGAAGTCACAGGACAGATAAGTCACACATCTCGGTATGTGAGTGATAACAAAGCGGCGTAACCAGCGAGAAATCCACCTAATTACTACAGCTACAACAAACTTTAACAGAGAGATCGATAGACGCATTCGGGGAAACTGCCACATCCACCCCAATGTCTCAAGACGAAAGTCTTTAACCAGTGCGTCCTCCCAACCCTCACTTCCAGCACAGAGACATGGCACCTGACTATTGCGCTAGTCCGCCGAATCAAAGTAGCACAGCGAGCGATGAAGAAAGCGATGCGTGGCATTTCTATGGGACAAAATAAGGAATGAAGAAATTCGACGAAGAACTAAAGTTGTCGAGGTAGGTCTTAAAATCTGCAAGCTGAAATGGCAGTGGGCCGGATATGTCTGCCATGTCAGTGACGGCTGGTGGCGGAGAAGTCTTGGGACGGACGCCGCGTACAAGTCACAGAAACCTAAGACGCCCTCCCTCCAAATGAACCGACGACATCATCAAGGCGGTCGGAAGTAGGTGGTTAAGAGAAGCTGAGAATCGCATTTGGTGGAAGACATCGGGGAATGCCTATATCCAGTGGTGGATAAACGAAGTCACATGATGTGGAACGCGGCTAGCAAGGATGGTATACCATACCCTACAAAATCAACGTTGCTAGTAATCCCTACCACTACATGCGTAACGCTCCTGCACACTACACAACTGGTCTGGTGGTATGTCTCTGTTACCACCGATCGTCTAGGTGGGTGCCACTGCAGCGCCTTTTTCTGCCGCCAGTGTGCAAACGTTGCTATGTTCCGGTTAGTAAGGCGCTGTGGTTAGTGCAGTACGGAGATATCGGGACTAAATATTCTGTAACAGGCGACAAGCGCAATATGGTGCAATGTATACATCCTAACTAGTGCTACATGATTATGAGCGGGCGTATTGCTTAAAGACAATCCCTTAATGAGTTCCCAAGGTTGATCCTGGAGAACGAAATTTCTGTAAAATGTGCAGCTGGTAGACAGCGGAAGAAATTGTTTGACAACGTAATGCAGTGGACCGGGTTTAATCAGATAAATAGAATAGTTGAGGGTCCAATGGGTTTTCTGAATCTGGTCGCCAAAATTCAGTTTGAAGAGGACACCTAATGATGACGATGATGTATCGCTTACTATCAGGTGAGCGTCTCGATGTTTTCGCCGATTAATTGTATATAAAAAACCAATGTCTAGTCCTATCTAGTGGTTTTACTAACTTTTACTACTAAAACTGTTCTAACTGGAAACGTTTATCAAATGTATTGTAAAAAAAATTAAGTAACTTGTTGCATCACATTCAATAATAATAATCATGCGCGGTGCAAATCTCACGCTCTTAGCATCTATGCATATATCAAATAATAAAAAAACAAAAACAACAAACAAAACAATAGCCACCGGAAATGGGTAAAAGCGTATATATTAGCCGAGTCCAGCCAACGCCGTATATCTTCGGACAAAACACGAATACGTCGTGTTATTTAACGCCGGTTCGACTTCGGCGGCCAGGTGCCCGCTTCGTGCCCGCTCGGTGCCCGCTCGGTGCCCGCTCGGTGCCCGCTCGGTGCCCGCTCGGTGCCCGCTCGGTGCCCGCCCCGTGCCCGCTCGGTGCCCGCCCCGTGCCCGCTCGGTGCCCGCTCGGTGCCCGCTCCGTGCCCGCTTCGGTACCCGCCCCGTGCTCGTGCTGGAGTACCAAAACACTGGAATACCGGAATATCGGGATACCGGGAACGCTGGAGCGTAACACCCCTTTAAAACAATATTAAGCTGCGTGCGTAAAACGGGTATAAGTCATGTTATTTTAAAATCGGTACCTTCCAATTAGGGTAGGGTCTGCAGCGGCGCGCCCGTACAGTCAGTCGCAAATACAAATAAAGACGTTAAATTTAGAGCCGTGCGGTCGGAGCACCTGGCGCCGCGCGCCGGCACGTGCGCGCCGTTGTGCCCGACTGTACCCCCCACATCACATAGAGTTGTTGATACTCCTTACAGCAAATATGTTATATTTATTTGCTATGGATGTTAGAATAAATATACTAAACCTTACTGACTCATAGGCGGTCGTGTGCGATCACCGTTAAGAAATGTTACTGTGTTATGATATGAAAGTGTATCTAGTAATCAATCAATAATACTACTACATTTATGAAGTACATCTAAACTGCTTAAACATCTTACAAATATAATTGATTAAAAACCAGCGTATGATGATCTCCGCGTGATGTCCGTATCGGTGTACCGCTCCTAAATATTGCTCCGGTGTGTTTATTCCGGTACTTTTTACCAGGAACCTGCCGGCCGAGCCGAGCCGAGCCGAGCCGCTCGACTGACTTCTTCCCGAGTGCCGTCCGGGTACACTCGCGCACCGCTCTTATTATTTGCACATTCAATTGTTCGATTGTTCCTTTATTCCGCCGACTGTACCGCTTGTTTGCTTTAGCTTTGAATTTCTATCACCGCTCCGGTCCGTGCGCGCGGCGCGTTGTTACGCGTAACCGCGTGTATTCACTTTTATAACATTTCAATATCGATTCATTATATATAAAAAAACAGTATTTTTTATTTTATACACAATGAAGCGACGAGACTACCGGAGCGTTCACCTGATGGTAAGTGATACGCCCGCCCATAATTCCCCAGTAATTTCACTAGCTACAGCTCCCTTCAATTGGGAACACAGTAGTATTTGCACACTACTGCTTGGTGGCAGAAGTAGGAGTTGTAGTGGTACTTACCACCAGTAAAATGTTAGTAGTTCACAGTAACGCTTATTGCTACCATCAAGTACTGACATGTTCTACTCGTAGTTCAAGGGAGCAGTCGCCAGTGATTATATAATGACGACTCCTCACAAGGCGACGAGCTCGTTTCTGTACAGTGTGTCTCGTTATTATGATAAAAGAATGCAACTTCATGGTGTGGTACACCTCGGGATGAGAGGTTCCGTGCGCAGTAATGTCTCCGACGATAACTCCGATGAGCACTGCGCTCCCGCTTTACGGTCCCAGTAAAATCTAACCGCACGACCATCTCCCCCGACATCTGTCATAAAGCGTAATTGATTTACGTGCAAAATTTATAACTGGGCAATTAATTACCCGGGTGCAGTAAATTAGTTGTCAGTTACGGCGCACGCTTGTAGGTGTATAGTTTAACTTATTTTAGTTTAGTACCTGTAAAATTATTTTGAGTCACTGCCGTCCAGTTAGCGGCGCGCTAATCATTTATCCCGTCTGCTCTCCTTAATTAGTCGCACATTTGCTTAAGGCTGTTTTAGACGCCCTAAAGAAATGGTTCAATATCCGTGCGCGCTGGTGCGTCTGCCTGCCGCTTCATAATCCGCACACCACTTAACCGAATTAGTTAAAAATAAGTTAACTGCCTCATCTCACGTCTATCCGTAAGATTTAAGTATTAGTTAATTTATTTTTTACATTTTGCTGATTTTTTTTTATTAATATTTATATTGTAAATCATCTTCATCATCATCGTCATGAGTCGTCCTCTTCAAACTGAAGTTTGGCGATGAGATTGGGAAAACTGATCTGGTATTCAGTACTCTTTTATATCGTTAAACCATCTCTTCCACTGTCTACCAGATGTACGTTGTCTAGGAATTTGGCCTTCCAGGCAACTTAAAAACTCGTAAAGGGATCTTCCTTCAACATTATTGTATATAAAATGTATAAAACCAATTATCTTAAAACTGGTGTGTAATGAGTGTGATGGCAGCAATGACGCGGCAAGTCAACCTAGATCTTGTAAAACAGCTGAAAGTTGAACTGGACAACGAGACCAGTGGGTTGATTAAAAATGATCCATATAGCTCAAAGACTTTACATCTGCAGATTCAACGTGTGATTCTGGAGACCATGTGATATTGACTAGTGTAGTAGAGTGGGATAGTTGCAGATGGACCCACGACAACGCTGACGTAGAGTCAGTCCTTATTCGTTATTGCGAAAGCTGGCGAGCTTTAAAATGAAGGAGTTAAGCGACATAAAGAATATTATAATCAGAAATGCAAAAACCATCTAAATATATAAACTCCACAGATATCATACAGATGCGCAAGTGTAAGTAAGCGTGGCGCTGGAGCCGCTGGAGCCGCAGGAGCCGCTGGAGCCGCCGACAATTAAAGCTGCCCACGATGGGGCCATTAATATTTGATAACACAATTAATTCGCAAGAGGTTTTCCCTCGTAAAATTTTCAATTTCGCCTCGCTGAAACTTTCACCTGATAAACGTGAAGTTAGGTGCTGTAAAAGGAAAAGTCCTTAACAGATAAGACAGAGGGAGGCGGGGGGTGTAATTACATCAGCCCCGGGCCCGCGCAATTATAATTTGTAACTTAGTACGCCGCTGGGCTCACGGCACTCTGTAAGAGATATTTTGGGCTCGCTGTGCACTGATACAGCTCGTTGAGGTTTCGTGGGTTTATTTAAAAAAAAACTGGCAAAAGCCCTGTTCGTCTCGTCGCTTACTTGTGTATAAAAAACGCTTAAATTTTAATTCTTGTCTTAACGTTATAGTAATAGTACACAACACATTGTATTCGTTGAGAAATACCATGTTAAATCTCAGCATCCCGTCTCGCTAGCCACAGCGCCTAACGGACGTAGTACTTGCACACAGCTGACGGCAGAAATAGGCGCGGCAGTGATACCTACCTAGATGGTTGCCAGCACAGAGACCTGCCACCAGTTTATGTCACATTCCTTTTAATATACCTATGCGGTATTTTACAGAGAACGTACCATTAGCTCCGAAAGTTATTTCACGCGTTCACCGGCAACAGGTGATCTGGAAATAAGATCAATTGAACTGTTTGGTGATGTCAATACGGCTGCCATTGGCTCGTGAATGGGCCCGAGCTGGTGCGAGTTGGCGCGTCCAGTCGTGAAATAAAAATGTCGCCGGCGGGTTGTTTACTGCTTGGTGCGGCGGGTGCGGCGGGTGCGATTCTTCAGTTCGAATTCAACGGGAACCAGACACTTTAGCTGTCAGCGGCGGCTAGATGAGGCGCAGAGGGGCAGCACCTGTGACATGCAAAAAGGAAAACATAAATCTTGTTAATGTTACAGGTGTTATTTATACTTTACGAATATCTCTTTCCGTACGGTTAAACACTTCTTGTTTCTTGGTTATATCAACAAATACAAGTCAGTGTATCCACCGCGCCGGACAACTCTTCAAAAACTGTTGCTTTTGAGATACATCCGAGGTTTTTGTTTAACAATAAAAGAATTTAAAATATCACTTCTCGTAGTATAAGGGACGAAAACTCATTAATACTATTTTGACTGGTCCATTTGTTTTATCTTTGTGTATTTTACTAAAAGTTTCTATCAACTTCTGAGATAACGCCTCCTTGAACTATGAACTCGTAAATTATCGTTCAACACGAGACAGTTATTGACGAGGTGTTGATATAATAGACGGGATTTATGCCCACTCTCCCTCACCCTGTCCCTCCCGCGATCGAGCCCCACTATTCAATCGCTGACGCGGTAGCATCTGTCAGACGTCAAAACTACTTGCTAAATTAGCGCTCACCTTTACCGAACAATTCGTAGGCGATAAATCGTTGACACCTCGCGCTGTCGTCGTCGCGGCGGCCGCGTTCCCGACGGCGGGCGGCGGGCGGCGGGCGCTGCGCGGGCGCACGGCGCGTCCGGCATTCCGCAGCGCGGCCCGGCGGCCCGGCGCACCGGCAGCGCCGCGGCGACGCGTCTACTCGTAGGTGTGAATGACACACGTCCAATTACATCTCAGCCGAGCGACAACAATCACTGCTTTTGCATTCTCTAAGTCGTCCCCTCCTCACTCACCCCACCGACGTACTAACGCATATTTATTGTTCGCCGTTATTCTAGTTATATTGGGAATTCTTTAAAAATCAATGCGTTCATGGTCCGCCCGCACGTATTGTTCTGTGGCCAAACTCCGACTCGTGCTGCGCCATCGCTAGCTGCATAGCATTACACGTATATATATATATCCCCAAAGCCTCTAAAAGTACATGTTTATTTTAAATGTTTCACCTATATCAATATGAAAGGATTATTTAATATTTGATTTCACGTTAAACATGTAAACATATATACATATATACATAACGAGAACAATATTTACGCAGGACGGGCGCGCGTTGCGCTGTCCGTCGCCGAGCCCGTCAGCCGTTCAGGCAGGGAACGGCGCGATGTTGCGCGCGCGGCGCCCGGGCTGAGATCCCTCAGGTTTACAGGATAAAGTAAACAGTTTGAGGAATGGTCCCGATAATTTTTCCAGTAACACCTCACCGGCGGAGGAGCGGGCGCAGGTGCGGGGCGGCCTATGCGCACTGAACAATAATAAAATCTAATCAACGCGCCCATAGCGAGCGGAAAGCAAAACAAATTGATTTAGAACGAAAATAAACATGGAGCCGCGTCCGGGCCGCCGCGCGCGGTTACCTGCGTGCGCCCGCGCATGATCGGCGCCTGTAACGCGACCACCAACCGTTGATACTTTCATCGAAATTGGTTTGATGGCAGGGCTTCTCATATTTATAAATTTTATTTTTATGTCATTAACGTTCTTATTTCACGGAGGCTTATACCATTATAAACATGTTTCGTGTAGAACATATACAAGTTTTTAAAATAACTCGTTTTAAAAATTTTACATTCCTATTACTGCTGTAAACTTTAGGCTCGTGCTGTAAAACTGTAAATGCTTACCATTCAGTAGCGACTTCATCGTCGTTTCAAAACATTGTACAAGTACTAATTATGTTCCAGATCATTATTCTTATTCTATTTATTTGAAATCGTTATCGCGTACGACCAAGACCTTATAGTGCACGGACTAAATACCTGAAGGCATTCTCTACCAGTCAACCCTGCGAAAATCTTGAAAACTGAATGGAAACCCTAGGAATTGAAATGTTCATCTAGCGACACAGTCGATGTCAACTATCCTTTTCAGATAAAATTTGTTGATAACAAAACATATTGATGTCTCAAAATAAATATATTCGATTAGTTATGTTTATAATATAGACCTAGTCTCTGACGTTAGGTCTCATAAAAAAGCTCAAATTCGCTGGACGAACTATGAAAGCAGATAAGGAGATCTATAGAAAATCAGCGGTCACTGACATAATCCAGCGGATTGGTAAAATGAAACATCGATAAACGGGACACAGTGTAAAGAGTAGTCAAATGATGGACCAGGAAGAATCTTGAGTGGAAATCTTGTTTTCGAATGCATAGTGTGGATCTAAGACCTGCTGAAAACCGCTTGCAATTGGAATTCTATTGAGGAAACCTATGTTTAGCAGTGAACAATAGACTAGAATGATTATAACTAGAATAACCTATGAAGTACTGTGGTATATACTAAGTGGGTGTACGTTGCCAGAGACCGTCCCAGCAGGTACCACCGCACCTCCTATTTATGCCGACAAGCAGTACCGTGCAAACATTACTGTGTTTCAATTTGAATGGACGTTTCCTTGACTGGAGTATCATCAACGCGTCGAGCACTCCGTAATGCAGTGTATATCATCCTCTTATGCGCATATCAACCACCTTTATGACGATTCCTTAAATTTGTAATTTGATCTTTATCGCTTGCACCTGCTGAAGATTTCGCGTGCGGCGCAGAGATGCAAGGATCCAGTACCAAGAGTGCGTGGGCGTGTGGGCCATGTGTTCCTCCCTCCCCCCACTCCCGGTCCCCGCCAGCCCACCGCCTCGTACCTGCGCAAGTATTTTTATATGGACTATTTCTACCCGCGCCGCCGCCGCCGCCGCCGCCGCCGCCGCCGCCGCCGCCGCCGCCTCATTGCTGTGGTTAGCGTTACCATTTTATTACTTCGATAAAAACGTTCCCCGTGTTAACGTGTTGCAGTACGTTTAGATCGATTGCGGCCTCATTACGCGTCCGTTGATTTGCAAATAGATTCATTCCCATACATCATTTATTTATGGCCCAACGATAGTCTAAAACAGCCAGAGCCGCGGCACCTAAACTGAACACTAACGGCTTCCTTATAAAAAATCCTAACCCTACCGCCCCCTCGAAATGATTTGTGAACACTTTGTCAGTTTGTTTGCAATGCATCTCTTCTCGTACAGCAACAGCTAATCGACCGGCACCGGTTCATCCTCCAGGTTAATTTAGACGTCCGTCACTTTCGCAACATTGTACGGGCGCGCAATTAGCCGCTGAATATTAATAATCCTCCGTCCAGTCTCTTCTATTTCCGTCGTCTACTTCGGGCGACGGTAACCCATCTTAAATTGTACGTTTAACATGCATCCTGGATCGTGTAACAAAATCATTACTCGTTTCGTTACCGCTCCACGTCTGTCCTGAAAAATTAGTAACGGTCTAAGAGTTGCCGTCTCTGTCAGTTTACTATGGTACCTAGCTTTGTATGTATCAACTATATATTGATTCAGATGATACATACAGATTCAGTAACACCAGCCTGGGCAAGGACACTTTCCACTAAACAGCTTTACTTATTTAATTAAAAAAAATTGTTCAACCAACTATATGGAATATGGAACTGTAGAAGACATGCACCACATATGGAACTGTAGAAGACATGCACCACATGTTAGTGGAGTGTGTACGGATAGAACATGAGAGATGTAAATTTTTTGTGTGTATTGCATGTAATTTAATAAACACTGGTATTTATAACAGTATTCTGGTTTATCCCAAATCGGATCAAGCCAGAACACTGTACAACGTTGTTAGCAAATATTTAAGGAGGGTGTGATAACATAGCATATAAGAACTATTGGGGTGGCGTGGTCACTATCTGACACAACCCCATTAATAAAAATAAAGATAAAAACCTATATATTGTATACCGGAGTATCCCTGGGCTTATACTAAGCATAAGAGTTAGGCTGAAATGGTGATTATGAACTGGCGTCAAGTCAGTATTGAAATATGTTTGCAGATTTATTGTTGATGTGGTGTCGTTGAGAATTTTATAAAGAGAAGATCTAAGTATAAACAGGTGCGCGTTCCGGTTATCTTTTGGGTTTATTAATGTAACATTCATAAGTTACGCGAACGTAAAGAGAAAACAACCGCAGTTAACGTGCGGACCACTTAACATTCTCAGTTAAAACTCTAATTGCGTAGAGCTAACGCGCGCCCGCGCCGGATCAATGTCGATATACACAAATACAACCGGAAATGAAACTGGACTAGTTTATAAAGGAACTTGATCCACCCGTGGACATCCGCGGGCTGACGATGGTGGAATTTGCAGATGAGGCTGTATTGTTGTCCACAAATTTCTGTGAGCGATTCAGCTGTACCTTACATAGCACATAAAGCTTTATAATATTGTCACCGGCTTGACAAGTAGTGCAGTTTGATTAGGGGTAGCCTTTCTTAAACCCACCCGCTCGCTAAATGATAACTATATTAGCCATATTGCAGTTTGCAGCTAAAGTATGTATGGACTTAACTTTAAAGCTTGAGCCGTAAGAGTTTTCTCTCTTGGCTCCCATGGCCTCTGGGTGACGGGTTCGGGGGAATCCATTGCCCGCGCAACCACAAGAGACCGAGGAGGAGGCGCGCTGTGTTTTCCGGCGTGCCCCCACAGAGGTGGAAAGGGACAGTTCTTCCCTTCCTCCCGAGGTGGGGCTGGGTAATCGGCCAGCGCCGGCGGGGTCGCGAATGGTGCGAAAGCATTCCCGTAATCCCGCCATGAGGCGACGAGTTGAAACATCATGGGAATTTTGGTCGGTGCAAGTCCGACATAACCTATGCATTGCCCTCACGAGGACGGGTATGCATGCGCACGCATTACCCCCACGTTAAACAAAAAAACCCTGTTAAACAACAAACGAGACTCTGGTTTTCACCAACCAAATCCCATCATATGAACTCCTACAAACAACGGCTCCTAGTGCCGGAGGTCATGCTGACTGCATCGCAAAGATTTGATTTTTGGGGGAGGTCTATGTGCGGCAGTGGACGTCTGTTGACTGATGATGATGATCTATGATAAGCAAGAAACGAATGAAATAAACAAAGCATAAATATGAAAGTATCGATATTAGCCTAAAAAGTGACAACGCTCATAATACATTAAGGTTGTCTCAAAATCAAATTATACAACGATCCACCTCTACACTTGTAATAATACGCTGTTAATTTTCTTTAAATACTCATTAACCTCTCGCGTTCAACTTTGAACTCTATTCGTTACAACGTAAAGGTGGGAATCGTTCGCAGCTGGCCGCGTTACCGTTTCAAAGTTAAAACAACGTGTTTCACGCGTCAGTTAATCCCTTTTATCTGTAGGTGACAAGACGCGGTTTATTATTTCTGCCGAGATGTGACGCCTCCTCCCCCCCGAGGAGTGCGGAGACGGTTTAGATTAGTCATTTGCGTACACCTTCGCAAAACAAGAATGCTGTAGTAATAACATAAGATTTTACCCGTACTCCACGCTCGATAGGGAGAAATGCCGGTTAAGCATTATTGTATTGTACGAAGCGACGACATTAACGGAACATTCACCTGATGGTAAGTGCTACGCCTGACCATAACGACGTGGCGGTAGTTCAGATTATATACGCTGCATCATATAAGATGTTAATCTCATTATCGCAGTAATTTCACTACCTATCGTCCTTCAAATTGGAACTCGGTAATTTTTGCACACTACTGTTTGGTGGCAGAAATAGGCTACACCTTTTACCTGGTACCTACCTAGACGGTTTCCGGCAACAGACACCTACGACCACTGAAACCTAAACTTTGCGACCTAGGTTTAAAGTTAGCATTAAAAAAAGGATAAATTTGCAAATAACGCCAGACACTATCTGTACTATGTATATAGTATCTCCGTACGATCAAACAATTCATCATCAGCCGATAGACGTCCACTGCTGGACAAAAGCATCCTCCAAAGATTTCCACATCGATAGCATAAGGGATATATTTGGGAGGGATTTGGACCATTTCCCAACAAGTTGTCCCAATGCTGGTTGGCGGGAGCCAGAGCCTCATTAATTGATTAGCAGGGCGCACCACGACCAGGTGAGGTTGGCTTGGGACTCGAGAGTTGTTGTGCGAGAACCCTTACACCCCCGCGTTGCGCACCAGATCAAACAATTACTCTTCTCAATTTTCGATAAGTAAACCGGGTTAAATTTTAACACCCTTCTTGTGCGTAGGTGGTTAAAATTATAGTTTATAGTATGTTATTACGAGTGCATTATATATATATATATATATATATATATTGTCATGAAATAGCTTGCAGGCGATTTAAAAATAAACATGCTGAACTGAATGATGCATTGTCTTCGCCGCCATAACTCACCCCGTTGACAATCGGGCCGCGCGCGGGGGTGGGGGGGGGGGGAAACGAGTGCACCGACACAAATGATTTACACGGGCGGCGTCAACAATACATCACGCGGCAAAGGTTTAATGGGAAGACCTATTTGCGGTCCAGAACTCTGTTTAGTCTCCAATTGAACTGCCTCCATAGCTCAGCGCCTACCGCGCACCTTGGGATAGTTCATCGTTTCGATTTTGTTGGCACTCTATAAGGAGGGGTTTTGTCAAAACTTTTTACTCTTTTTTTGGTTTTGGAATGAGGGGTTGGGGAAGGAATCTTCTAAATAGATACCTTGCTTCTGTGGAGAAGATAAAGTTATGTGAGATTTTTATCCACTTAAACCCCCTCAGTGCATTAAGGGGGTCCGGAATTTCCTACGGAACGCACCGGCGTCACCCAGTACTATACCTAAAGCACATCCCAGGTAGTGCTGTAACTCTCTTCGACCTGACTCGGCACGACAAGCACTAGAACTTGTACTTATCCTTCACCTCGGGCTCCTGCCTGTTATTTACTACTGAATAAGTCTATCGTAAGAAGTCAATCCATGTAACGTTTAAATGTAACAATGTAGTAAGTACTGTTACAATAAAAGAAAATCATCAATCTAGTAGTTCTCAAAGTACTAAAAGAACTTTCTAGCATTAATAATTATCGAATGGAATATAGAATCCTAAAAATATAGACATGCACCAGGTAGTATGTCAATGTGGATGCCTTTCCACGCCTCTCGTTGAACATTATAGTAAAGTTGTGTAAAGATTTTCTCAATCCAACTCTCCCAGCCGACTGGTTCCTGGAAACTCGATAATATCTCCTCGGCGTCCGACTACAAGCGGTCTAGAACCTTGACAAATCGCAGGATGAAACTTCAAACGGATGCGAGCGTTGGAAAAAGGAGCAACCGCAGCCAGCCGCCGGCCGCCGCCGAGAGTAATCTGCCCATCGCAGACTACATTACCACCTGTTAAGCAAATCCACGCGCGCCGGACAGCGCTGCCAATTAGTGCGCGCTGACAGCAGCTAAGCCGTATCCGATGTACAGTCACAGCACTATTAGTAACTATTAGCGCGGAGCCGGCCTGAGCTGCACTAATGAAGACTAATCGACAATTAATTCAACAGGTTAACATCCAGACGGAGCGCGTTCGGTGGCCGCACACCGCGCCCGACCTATCCGCCAGCGATACATCTCGCCTCGCCCTCTCCCTCTCCCCCCTCTCCCTCTGCCCTCTCCCAGCTGCGATACGGCTCCATGTTCACTAAATATTGAATGAACACATAGAGAGCTGAACATTAACATAACATTCGTTTTCATTTGTTTAATTCTATCAACATTTACCCCCCGTAATACCAGTGACAGCATCCCAACACTCTATAAAGATAAACTCTGACTGAGATGGATTTGTAACGTTTCAAGTATTAAAATAACTCATACATATACTATCAGCGGTGACGAGGAATAGTTTCCCTACTAACAACTCCAAGTAAAACGCGGCAGGTTTACTTATGACCTTGGTGCCAGTTACAGTGCCTGCCAATTTATGCCAAGAGTGAAGAGTACGGAGAGTACCTCTGAAATTAAAGAGGCCATCAATTATCTAAAATAGGGAATAGTGGTTTAAGTTGACAATAAAAAACTGTAATTACAATGTAAAGATTAATTAAATGTAATTTTTAAACATCATCTTCAGCCGATAGACGTCCACTGCTGGACATAGGCCACCCCCAAAGATCTCTACATGGACCGGTCTCCGACATACCCCAAAAGATTGCTAGACTTAAATGGCTGTGGGCTGGGCACATTGCTCGAAGGACCGACGGCCGATAGGGCAGTAAGGTCCTCTAGTGGCGCCCGCGTACCGGTGCACGTAGCGTTGGGAGACCTCCCACAAGGTGTACCGACGATCTCGCGAGAGTCGCGGGAACCCACTGGATGCGAGCAATGTATAATTACACACTGTAATTATAAATACCAACGTAACAAGAACAAAGTGAGGGTAATCCCGCAAACATAACTCTGCAGTAAAACAAAGAAACGGAAATACACCTGAAGGATGTTAAGCTAAAAATAAAGAACAATGGCGGGGGAACAATGGCCCTCGCCTGGCCCCCGCGGGTTGCGTTTTATGTGCCCTTGCGTTTATTAATAATGGAATTATGGGGGCGCAGCCGTGGATAGGTGCCGAAAATAACGCGTTAACGCTCCTCTTCATATGTGGCACTTGATACGTTTAAGTCATCAGGGTAGAAGAGGTTAGGAGAGGAGATACTTCGCAGACGCTGTACCAACGGAAGTTATAACCAGTTTCAACTTCATCTGAAAATGTAATCAACTGTCAGCTCAATGTAATTGAAGCCAACTAGTTGAATAGTACTAATTGTGTTCCAATCAGGAAACTATGGTTACTTGGTATGTTGCTAATTACTTTATTTTATATTGAATTGCGTGGCGCGGCGAGCGGGGTGCTCACCTAATTGTGAGTGACAAGTCCGCCCGCAACAACGCGGTGCTAATTAGAATGATATACACTGCACCGCTGTCCGCTCGTCACCCGAGACATAACATGTTAAGTCTCAATACTTCAGTAATTTCACTAGGTGCAGCGCTCTGCAAACCGGAGCACAGCAATGTTCGCACAGTACTGCCTGTCGGCTGCATCAGGCGCTGCGGCGATACCTACCTAGGCTGTCTCCGGCAACAGAGACCTAACACGATTAAATTTTAGATTTTAATATGTTTATCAACAACGGATTAATAGTTAACTTCAGTATCACTCGATATCTAGTGATAACGGGGAAATTGATTACGTAGCGTCTGGCGTCTGGCGTCTTGCATGTGGAGGTCAGACATATAAATTTGTAGGCGCTGATAAGTGTCAGACGACAACACAACTAAAAGCATTTTATATAACGGATTGGTAGCCTCAAGTGGCAATGGGCAGGACTGACAGCCGATGGGGCACCAAGGACCTCGAATGGCGACCGCGTACCGGAAGATGCAGTGTTGGCAGGCGAGCCATGAGGTGGTCCGACGATCTGGTGAAGATTGCGGGAAGCGCAGGATTGATCGACGTGGAGATCTTCGCGGGAAATGTTTTTCCAGCAGTGAACGTCTGATAATGATGATGATGATAACTTTGATATGTTGTGAGCCGGATTACAGCAAACTATATATAAATATATAGATAGCGGTTAGCATTAGTCCGATCTATATGTCGATAGTTTTGTCTTCCTTACAAGCTTTGCACAGTCTGAAGCACTTCCTCTGCTCCAAAACAAAGATTATGATTAATCAGTCACTAATTAATTATCCAGATTTGTGTTGGTCGGACTTGAACAGATCTTAACAAGTCAGAATGCCATACCATATTTTTTGGGCTTCCAAACATTGACCACACATCTGAATACCCCCCTCGCTTCAAATCACTTACAACTTCCCAAAGGCGTAACCGTAAACCTCCGCTCAAATACTAAATTAACAATCGGTATTCACCAGCTTTGTCTGTAACTGTTACAGTTAAAGCAGCATCACTGTGTAGCAACCTGCCCGATGACATAAGAGAGCTACAAACAAAAACTTTTCATAGAAATGCTGAAACATTTTCTGAAAACTCCAGATTAGTACGTCGTATTTATGCATTTTGTAGTGTATGTATAGATATATATATATATATATTTCCGTCTATGTACAGACTCATCGCAAGATCTCATAAACTGTTACACACAACACTCAAGATTTGATAAAGATATTGTTTCTGCTATTTAAAGTACAGCTTTGAGAAGATTTTACAAAATGTTACCGCCAAGAAGGGGTTGCGGAGACGCTACGCCAGGAACGCGGGCGGGGAACAGCTAGTGTAATATAATGTATCAAATATATATGGGTGTATGAATAATATCTGAAACTGTGATTGTACCACACTTACCGCAGCCTCCCCCAACGTCCTAGGTTGACTGATAGAACATAACCTTAGGCATTAAGTGCGCCTAATTTGATGTGTACAAGACATATTTTAAATAAACAAATACATGTGCGAGTGGCGCCGGAAGTGAAGTAAGGAGCTCCGCGTCACTAAAAACAAGTGGCAAGTGGAGACGAAATGATCTAGTTAGCCGTTTCTTTAGGTATTTGATGTGGATGCTGCCTCCGCAGTCGGGCGTCGCCTCGCGGCACGTATTTAGTGTTTGCACCTAGGAAGTTCATTAGGCACTACCCCGCCAACGCGCGCCGGATCTAATAGAGCCGCCGCCGCGCTGTATTGTAGCTAGGGGTTGCGAACCCGGAACCTTTCCCACCCAAGTAACACGCGACGGAAGTATGATAACTTAAATTTTCTGTCGCTAGGTCTCTATTGCATCAGCCCTGTAGTCTAGGGCTATTAAGAATATGACTAAAATATTCCTTGCCTGTCGTACAAGGTGACTAAAAGGGTCCTCGGATTCGAGAGTCTTTGAGAGTGGAGGTCCTGAAACCTCAATAAGCGAGCCTTAGGAGGACCGAAAATATATTATGATCTTGTATTTGTCGTAGCACAGCGTGGGTGCTAAGGAGGGGTTCGACCTTCCGTGGGATGATTTAGCCAGAGTGCAGGTAGGCATCGGTACGTTCCGTAGGAGATCCCAGACCCCTTCCTAATACATTGGCGAAGACTACCGAGGGGGTTTTAGTGGGTAGGAGCCCTACATAACCTTGTCTTCCCCCCAGAATCAAGATATATTTTAAGAAGATTTCCTCCTCTATAATCACCTTACATGTGATGTATGATGTGTCAGCGCCGTACAGTGTAGTACATATCTATCCGTACTCTCACGCTCGTTGTGTCATAATTTAATGACACAAAGAAGATAAAAGTAATATCAACAAGTGAACGTTACATTTGAGCTTGGTAATCGGGTAATGGTCCAGAGCTGGTCCGCACGTCACCGCCGGGTGAGGAGGCGGGGGCGGGGGAGGGGGGAAGGGTGCAGTGCGTTTTATAAGTTATCGGATAATTCGCATGCATATTTTATGTGCGGCCACAACTTGCAGGCCGCGCTGGAGAATGTTCACGTACATTCTGTACTTAGATGCTGAGCTCTTGTGTAAGAATATCTTGGATTCGTGACTTTAAATCGTGTATATATTTTGTACATCTTCCGCATGATTCCTTATCTCAATATTGGTACGCTGCTGTGGTACCCAGACGGTCCCGGCGACAGACACTTACCCGTGGGCTCCCCTTAAAACAATGAAAATATTTTTATGCTGGATACCACCTTCTCACTTACCACATTGCTGCTGCTAGTATCAGTTACTACCAGATCCAGTAACTGCTCATTGAAGACTAAACTTGAACCGTTTAGTGCCACTTAACAGCACTAACGCCGACGTTAGATAATTTATCTTACCTCGGACTCCAGCCGCCCGCGCAGTTTTATAAAATGCCCCTTCAGTGGGGGCGCGGCGGGGGGCCTGCGGCTGCCGCTGAGTGGTTTCGCATGTAGACCACCTTAAGCCCCGCCGGGGGTCCGTTGATGCGTTCTCTTAGTTTTTTCTAATTCCCAACACCGATTTACTTTCGCAGCTCCATCGGATAGTTTTCCATACCCTCATTTATCGTAAGGCTACAGTTTCACCACGGTCGCATCCGGGATTGACTGGTGATGTGGACTGTAGAGGACCTGAACATCTTTATACGCAAACTGGGAACATATCCTCGATGATGCAGTCTGCTTTGTAGACACCGGATGTATAATTTAACCATGGGATATACTGTATTAACTGTATTAAACATTTCGCGTCCATTTTGTTAAGTACTCGGTTTATAGACAACAATAATAACGATTGTGACTGTCTCCTCGCGGGCCCCTCGAGTCCCAGCAGTGGGAACGTGAGGGCTGTTTACATATAAAGACAATAAAATCGTACAACATTTATGTATCGGGCGAGTGATTTAAGGATTGTAAATATCCGCAATAAAAATGACTAATAAAATATACTTGAAGCCTGATGTCTGCTATAATGACGTCACTTGTTTACTGGTGTTTGTTAGTGTCACGGTTAAGTTGATTTTAGTTTGTTAGTGACACGGTTAAGTTGATTTTAGTTTGTTAGTGACACGGTTAAGTTGATTTTAGTTTGTTAGTGACACGGTTAAGTTGACTTTGAGTTTGTTAGTGACACGGTTAAGTTATTAGTATAGTTATAAGATCAAACGATATATACTTTCAAATATTTGTTATCATCACAACAGACGACGTTGTGTCTGTGTCTGTTGTCGAAAGCCATGCTAGTTACGGAAGTGACCATTTCTGCATCACGTCGGAAGTACAGGTTGAAAGTGATCGTTATCAGAAAACCAATGGCATTTCCAATTAAGTCCCAATATTTTGTCTCCGCGCAGTGATATGCAAGCTGTCATTGCAGGTACAGGTGCGTACCTTCAATTCCAAGTCTCAAAGTGTGTTGTGGTGTGACCATGTTCAGCAGTGCCATGGCTACAGGCGCGCGCATTGAGTACGGCTTACTACCATGTCGACTTACTTCTTACTTTGTTCATACACTTCGCCTTGTGGAAAGTCCACTGATTTTGTCCAAAGTACTTTCGCTGTCTCACGTTAACAAGTAAACCGCAGAGAGCCTTAAGTGTCTCCCTGGCATTTGCGTGGTGTCAGAATCAAACCAGGTACACCGTGTGCCTCAGATACTGGTGTGTCAGAAGACAAAAGTGTTCAACTCGTGCGTGTCGCCAGTGTTGACACACGGAGCCGAGACGTGGCCCCTTACTGTCGGCCTTATAGAAAGGCTCGAAGTCACCCAAAGGACAATGGAGAGGGATATACTCCAGGTTTCTCTGCGCGATCGAATTAGATATGTAGAGATCCGCTGAAGAACTAAAGTCACCGACATTGCCTAAAAGATTGCTAGACTTAAGTGGCAGTGGGCAGGGCACATTGCTCGAAGCATCGACGGCCGATGGGGCAGTAACGTCCTCGAGTGGCGTAGTGTTGGGAGGCTTCCCACAAGATGGACCGACGATCTGGTGAGAATCGCGGGCACCCACTGGATGCGAGCAACGCGGGACCGATCGATGTGGAGATCTTTGAAGGAGGCCTATGTCCAGCAGTCGTCGGCTGATGATAATGATGACATCATGTGCTTAGACCACTGCCCGTAGAATGAGCTGTACACTATACGCGATCGGGTGTGGGCGTTTTGAATTCAGCGCGGGCGGCCCACTGGCGGGACGGCGGTGGGCCATGGACGTAATCACCATAATCCGTGTCTAATGTTCAAACTATAATCAAATGCTGTGTATTCATGGTATGATTTGATAATTACATGGCGGCCGGATGCAGCGCGTACTTTGAATGCGAACCCGCGCTAACTGATGGGGGTAACGTTGCAGCTATCGTTACTGCCGCGGGAGGGTTGGGGGAGGGTGTCCTCAATTTGTTTGCAAGCGGATTAAACATTCGCATTAAATGTTGACACAGCGTATTACTAAACCGCACCACAACCTATTATTACTCGCATCTGCATGTCCCGAGCTGTTTCTTAGCACGCTGGTATCCTGGAGGTGATTAGTAAACTCTTCAAGCAGCTCACACTAACACTTCAGCGTGTCAGATATTGTAAGAAAGCTCATGATCGTGTAATAACCTATCATGAAAGATGAAACTACGTGACGGCGAAGGTCTCTGATTTATCTAGTGTTTGGCCTAACGAGACGGTCTCCGGAAGCTTACCACCCACTATACTCCCAGATAGTTATGCCAGGTAAGGATGAAGACATTGCAAATTGAAATAACTAGTGTTACCAGATAATATATATACTTTTTATGTGACCCGTACCTAGTAATGAAAATCATCATCAGCCGATAGACGTCCACTGCTGGACTTAGGCCTCTCCCAAAGATTTCTACATACAGTCAGCTTGGCCTGCGCTACCGCTGGCTACTAAGAGTTGTTTAATGTAGGAGTTCACATGGGGGGATTTGAGCAATTTCCCATCACGCCGGCCTAACGCGGATTGGTGGGAGCCAGAGCCTCGTTTATTTATTAGCAGAGTGCACCACGAGCCGGTGAGATTGGCTTGGGTTCCGCGATTTTTTTTTCAGTCTGTGGTGCCAAAGATCATCTAGATAGGTACCACTGCAACACCTATTTCTACCCCTAAACAGTACTGTGGAAAACATTACTACCTTCCAGTTTGAAGGGTGCTATAGCTAGTGTAATTATTGGGTTAACGAGACTCAACATGTTATGTCTCAAGCGACGAGTGCCCCCTCCAACGGGTTCTCGCCTTGTCGTGGCGGAGAGGCTTAGTAACCGTGGCCCAACACACGGTGAAGCTAAGTGGAACCCACCCGACCAGCCCGCAGGGAAAGGCCGGCCGAAGCAGCCGCTCCAGGTTCGAGCACCGGTTGGATAATTGGAGTTCACCGAAGCGGCCGGGGGCCGCAGGGGCCGCTTTATGCTGCCCTAGCGGCCAGGCTACAGGGGCGGTTCCATACCGCCCCTCGCAACCGAGATGGGGTCACGAAGGGAGTACCCTCTGCGGCCTACCGGGGTCGCACCGGCGATGCGGCGGCGCCGCGGGGAAAGAGGAGTGCCGGTATTGAAATGCGCGTTTCTCCCTATCCTCCGCGGCCGCTAACAGGTAGCAGCGGGCCTAACAACTCTCCGCCGCGGGGAGCCGGGCGAGGTTTTCTCCAGTGTCTCCCATGGCTTCTGGGCGACGGGTTCGGGGGAACCAGTCGCCCGCGCGTTGAGGTCGAGGAGGGGGAGCGCTGCATGTTCCGGCGCCCTGGAAAGGGAGGGTTCATCCCTCCCTCCCGAGGTGGGCCGCGTAAGCGGCCAGCGCCGGCAGGGTCGCGGTTGAGTGCGCACCCGCGTTCCCGTATCCCTGCCATCATGGCGATGAGGTGGAACATCGTGGGGGTTTTAGTCAGTGCAAGTCCGACATAATCCGTCCTCGCCCCCACGAGGACGAGTCTGCGTAGGCATTTCCCCTACGTTAAACAAAAAAAAAGCGACGAGTGCAGCGTGGTGCTATGTATGTCATCCTAACTAACGCTACGTTATGGGCAGGTGTTTCACGTACAACCAGATGAACGACCCACTCGTCTCGTCTCCTTGAATAAAAAAAAAACACAATGTTGTCTTGCTGGACGTGACTGGGCTACGCGATCGGCTCGAATCGACTATTGGACTGATCGCTCGCAGTTCCGGATTCATTCCCGGCTAATTACACGAGCTCATTGCGTGCAAACTTCGTTCTGTCAATACGGACGCGGAATCCCAACCAGCACTCCGACGGTTAATAGGTGGATACCTACGGAACCCGACCGCTTATAACACAGGATCAATAATATTTTCAGCGTTAACAGCCAACCTTCATACAGGAAGGCGCATGATAAAAAGAAGAGGAACTCATATGGGATATCAGTTCTCTTACATATATATATTAACTTATTACATTTCCTTCGAAAGGTCCTTAAGTCTACCAAACTACTTTTATACTGGTGGTTACCTGATACCATCTAGGTGAGGTCCCATCGCAGGAAATACAACTTACATGTCATGTATGAAAGCGACAGGCATAAGAAGGTTCTGTGTGTCATCCCCACCAGCGCCAAGTTGTCATGGGCGGGCGTCCTGCCCACCACCAGGAGAGAGACCGCACATTAATTATAAAGAATATTATTATTGCTACGAGCTCTTATCGTTTTGTTGTTCATCGTCATCAACAGCCAGTGGCAGTCCATTGCTGGACATCAGCCTCTCCGAAGGAACGCCACTTACCCAAAATTTGATTATAGACAACCAGTTTTTTTGTTGTTGTACGAAGCGCCGAGACTAGCGCGACACTCACCTGATGGTAAGTGATTCACCCGCCTATAATAACGTGGCGCTAGTTAGAATTACAGATATAAGATTGTGATATAAGACCTCGTTAGTCTAGTAATATCACTAGCTACAGCGCACTCCAAACCGGAACACAGTAATGTTTGCACATTTACGTACAGGGTCTCCGGCAGCCAAGATTCACCAGCAGTTGCTTTGACTGTTACTTGACGTCAGAGGATTTCTTGTTTTAACATTTCAATAAAGATGCTGCAGCAGGGCATGTATCTCCCGATTCATATCCTGAACTTGTCAACGTTTTACTTTCTTGGTAATTGTTTACTCCTTTTCAAAACATCCCTGTGTCTATGAATCTTTAAAAGTCTTTCCAGGCATCTGACTACCATTACCCGGATAGGGCCATACACTACCATAACCATACCCTGCTTCTGGGTGAGTACAAACCTATGTCGGATTGTATCCACTAAAACCTTCTCGGTTGTCAAGCCTCGTACGGACGTACGTTGCGGATGGCTCCGGGATCTACGGAACATGCCGGGCCGCCCTGCACTGCGCTCAAGCACGTTCTAGAGGGATGTAACCCTCGTCGGTACCCTCGCTCTCCCGATCACTTCGGGCTCGCCTAGTGGGAAATGGGAGCCATCTCTAAATTCCACCAACCCAAAAACCTTTTTAGTCGCCTTCTACGACAGGCGAGGTTTACCTTAGTGCTATTCCTAATCGCTTGATATTACAGGCCAATAGTCTAGATTAGATCTAATGATAGGAATTACAAAAGGACACGTGACCCTATATAACAGTGAACTGTTTACATCAGAGACGATTTCTTTTTTGTGTTACCAGGCGAACCTCATCGGCTTGAGACGTAAGATGTAAGGTCTGGTTACCCCAGTAATTTCATTATCCACAGCACCATTCAAACCGGAACATGGAAATGGTAGCAGAGTACTGTTTGGCGACAGAAATAGTTGCTGCGGTGGCGCCTACGTAAGCGGTCTCCGGCAACAGAGACCTACCACCAGGAGTGAACAGAGTTCGTAGACGTTGGAATGTTGGGTTGCCTGTTCCAGTGTTTGAGTGATCATCACGGTTAAAAAGAACACCAACAAAATGAAAATTTAAATTAAATTTTCGACAGTGACCGCAGGCGCCACACTCCGCTGCGCGCGTACAAATAAACGCTTGATTTGTTCCGCGGCGCGCTGCTGGCGGCCGTGCGCCGTGGAGGGGATGCGACGGGGTGGGGGGGGGCAGGAGCAATTGGAAAAAGTCAAATGAATGCATCGCAGCGGATTGCGGCAGATTTGACGCCCATAGAGGTTAATGAAGCGAGAGCAGTTCGCTGATCGGAACCGATCGGAACCGACCGGAACCGACCGATCGGAACCGTCGCGCCCGATGATTAATTGATGAGCGGTGGTGGTGTCCGGATGGCCGGAACCCTGGACTCCGCCCCAGGTTTGAAGGGTACTCTCTATTACTTAACGTGCGCCACTCCGTTCGAGTGTTACGTGTATAAACTTAAAACGCAAGTGCCATTGAATGAATGCAGAGGAAACATTGCGGCGCTTCCCGGAAATGATTTACAAGTGACGTCATTCGGTGAAACACAATTTATTTCAATATAACTTTGGAAAACATTGTTGGACTACATCCACAGCCGCGGATGGTATATTTCGCCAAATGTTGATAGTGTTAGAGGGTTAGGTTAGAGTAAGTGGGTTAAACCCCACAGTTGCACTCGTTGTTATAGCACAGAGCAGAAAGCGCGTGGCAAGCTTCTTCACATTTCGGTACGCATTCATAGCTGTAGGTGCAAGGAGTTACTCCAGCTTGGGCTGAAAACAAACACAGTCGAGAGTAAAAGTTTAATATCCTAAATACAGTGAATCCCTCCCCGAGTTAGGCACTTGCCTTCCATCGAGCCCGTTCTGTTATTTTAGGAAATAATAGACATATAGAAGTACTTGATTAAATAATATATTTCCAACTTGTAACAATATCCGCGAACGGAGTCAGCGCCGGCGTTATGACAGGTGGCTTAATGGAAAACAACTTGCTGAATATTGAAATTGAATTGAGCTTAAATGCGGCAGTAGCACGTGTTTTCATAACACATTGTAGATACAAAATTCGGGCAAAGTACAGTGCATATTGCAACGCATTCCATAGCGTATACGCAGGGAGTCGGAGAATGTGGCGCTGAAAAATAAGAGTAGTTAAAAGTAAATTCACAAAGCCTTCCGGATATTTTTAGCAGCCCTCGAAGCAGCTGATAGCTCGCCTCTGCCACATCAGTTGTTGAATTTGCATGGTGGTCGAGCGTTTGTTCAAACCGCGTGACTCTCTACCATTTTGACATCGTCTCTCTCTCGTCGACCGCCATAACCGCAATTTTTATATCGTTTTTCTTATTTATGGAAGCGATGGTAGTTTAAGCGTGAACGCAGCATCACCACCAGCCTCATTGTTTTTTAGTATCGTATCTGATCACTAACGTTTTATTTCTTTACTTTTCTTGTAAAATCACTAAAATGTTGGAGCTTAGGCGGTGGAAACATCTTATCTGGTGCTCTAACGAAGCCTCTCTGATATCTCCGATGTACAAAAAAATATGAAACTGGAATCCGGTGTAGCCCATTGAAAGTATATCGAAGAGACCGACCAGTATTTATCTACACGTTTGTTCAGAATCCACCAGGAAAGGGTAATTGTTAATAAACAAAAGTGTCTGATGAAAAGTATGTTAAATATAAACTTACCGGAACCCAGAGGTAGGGGCCCATTGTTAAGAAGCACGGGCCCAGATGCAAGAGGCACTGGCCCATTGTAAAGAGGCAACGGACGCCCCGGCAAGGAGACGGCGGACACGGCTGCTACCACAGCTAGGAGTACTACAAAGAGCTTCATGTCGTCTTACGGTGTGCTTTGACTGTGTGCCCAAGGAGAGCTGGTGACCGTATTTAAACGGTTCCCGGCGCGGCGAGCCATTAGCGCCGCCGCGTCTCGATTTGCCACACGCCATCAAATTATCGCAGTTATCGCGGATTGCATTTAATTTTAACGCCACGACACTTATCGGAACGTTTAATGTAATTGTATAGTTTGTGTAACGTTATTATGTGCAGATGTACCTTGTAATGGGAAAGTAATGGCTACCAGCCGCAGAGGAATGCGCGCCTCCGCCCGCCGCTGGCCGCCGCTGGCCGCCGCCGCCGCTGGCCCGCCGCGTCCGGTGCTGCTACACGTACGTTTGCAGCCATACAACACGGTAAAATTTTAGTCAGACTAATAATATAATATATAATTCAGTAGCGAATATTACTAATATTAAACAGTAGTATGCGATATTACCGCGTGTCAGTCTAGAGGCGTGGAATCGCCGCCGCCGTGTGATGCGACGCCGGATGTTCCTATATGTCCCAACTACGAGTAGCGACACATTGTGCCAGCGCGTCGCTTACGATTAGCTGACAGTTCTGCTCCTCTCGTCGCTTACTTGAATAAAATAATATGAATACGTAGTACCGTGAAATCTATATATATATATATATATACATATAGGGTTTATCGGATTAGATTTCGCAGTGCATTATAAAGTCCTGCTTCATTGCGGCCCATTACCTACATCTGATTGAATACACGGCACGATAGTTTCAGTTGGCTGGTCGCGCGTTATGCTAAAGACTCTTGTGATTGTTATAAATCATTAATTGATTTACGCCCGTCTGATTACCCTCTTGGTAACAGTGATCACAGATAACATAAGTGCTTCACGAAGTACTTAGGATATTTATTAACACTATTTAAAACCACTTACGGAATAAACGTTTACTTGGCTTCATCTTCAGAATCTTTTCCCAAGGTTTGTATTTGGACTATTCACAACATGCATGTCGTATCTAATGGCGTCTATACGTCGTTGTTAGGTTCATTCATTTTGAACTAAAACCCGTTGGCGGAAATAAAAGGTATGTACTAGGCATTGCTGCTAGAAATAAAATAAATGTTCGCTTCCATCAAACTAATATATTAATAATAAAGTTTAGATTCCGCAGTTGCATTGGCCGTTGATGCAGTTGGCGACGTTGGCACTGGAGCACATCCTGTCGCAGGAATGCCGACACTGCTCGGCACCGTTGCAGGGAGTCATATGGAACGCCGCTGCGGACAAAAGAACTGTTTCACAAATGGTACTTTACACGACACCTGATTTTTATTTTCTTACCTGACGGAAATTTTCCATAATGTTGTCGAAGAAAAACCTTCTGCTGTGATGCCATCCTCAAGTTATAAATTTGCACTATTACAAGGTTCTCCCGGCTTTCGAAACATGATAGCCAGAGCATTCTGGGCGCGCTCGGCGCACAGTGCACTCCGTCCTGGTCACTCAGCAAGTGAATAGCCATGTCAAATTGAGATTAAGTGTTAGGCAATTATTGTTAAAACAATTTGAACGTTGTGCTTTACCAGTGGATCCAAATGACCCACAACTACAACACTTCCTTCCGCTGTCGAGCTCTAATGTGCGAATTTTCTTGACAATCCTCTTCAGACGTTACCTTTAGAACTGCACTGTTGCAAGTGTAATCCAAATCTAAAACTGGTCTCCACAATGTGGTGACGTGTATATTGACCATTGACATGTATTAAAAGCAGCTTCACGTTCCGTTCGCCGTCATCGATTATCCTTAAATTAAAATATGTTTAATTAATTACTTACAGGAAATGGGAAAACTGCCAGTTACCGCCGCGGGTTGACCCATGTTCGCACCACATGCACCCACCAACGCCATCACCATTAAAAGAATATCTTTCATAATTGAAATTTGCTCTCAATGAATTGACAAAAACTCGATTTGCTGAGAATCAAATGATCGTTTTTATGTTGTACAGGAACTGCATCACTAATTGCAAATCAGAAATTAATTTTCAGTGTAAGATCGATTGTGTAAACCTATAATTAGCATTTTGACATGGCTTCTCAGATATTGTGATAAAACAGAGCGAACAGAGGACGAGGGTCACCGGTATAACTATAATAGTGTTTTACTGAACTTAAGTGACAATGAGCTGACTATACCGTACCAAGATTTGATCGGCTTTAGGTTCCTGGAGTGAACAGGATATCGATTATTGATAAAGGTCACAAGGAGCTATTGTAACCAATCAGGAGTAGACGTTGAAGGCAATCAGTCAGATGGTGAGTTCGGCGATAACAAACTGTTGCATTAAACGCAATCAGTAACAACAAAATCTGAAAAACACTTGTGATTCATTCTGGACTACATACACGGGCGCACTGCGTGCAAGGTGAGGTCGTCAACTCTTGTATCCTATTCTGACACAGGTGGCAGGTCTCTATTTCCGGAGACCGTTTAAGCAGCTTCCATCGCAGCTTTGAAGACCGCTGCAGCTAATGATATTACTGAGGTAACGTTTGTTGATTATATCGTGCTTATATGTAGTGCCTTTGTATGTTTACTACAAACCGCTATAGTCTAAAAATACTCACACATAAAGATACAGTCTCCACAGTTACTCTCCCACGCGTGGGCACGTCCAGAGTGCGGTTGTTTTTGTAACAGCAACTAAAATCTCCACGTCCAACTTTGTGTGTAGTTGATGGTAACAAATCTCTGTCTTCTACACAAAGAGTCCAAGTGAATATGGTTAAACAGCTCAACGACATCAACACTTCTAATAAGCAAACTCTCAGTTGAAATGAAAGCTTCATGCAAATTACTACTCCCCCTTTATTTTGGTAGTAAAATGTTACAGGACCGCCGTGAGGTGTCAAGCTTGTTCTTTTTGTTTGTTTTGTTGTAAGTGACAACCGCACCGAGGACACTGTGACGCATACGGCGACAGCTGAATTATGAAGCGATGGATCTGGGCCTGCTATTTAGAGATTATATTTTAGCAATATAAGTCATTGATGTTACTTCCAACTGTGTGCCGTGCCGTGCCGCGCCGTGCCGTGCCGTGCCGTGCCGTGCCGCGCCGTGCCGTGCCGTGCCGTGCCGCGCCGTGCCGTGCCGTGCCGTGCCGCGCCGTGCCGCGCCAGTGCCGCGCCGTGCCGTGCCGTGCCGCGCCGTGCTGAACCCGGCTTAATAATAGGGCAGCTCTATTTCATCTCGTGGATGTCGTATGAGCCGACTAAGGGAAGTCGCGGATTGTGCAGCAGTATTCTATGGAAATTTATCAATACTGATGCACAACGCGCGACCATAACGGGTTTGTTCATTTTTATCCCGTTAGCCATAAGGTGGCGGCTATTTCACCAGCAATAATTCCCGAGGAGGGTTGGTGCCAGGCAGACGGCCGGCTGTAAAAACTCTAGCCAAAACTTTTGCAATATGGACTACAGTAAATACGATGATTGCGACCGAGTTAGGGCGTCCCCTGCAGGCGTCGCGCAGAAGCGACAACCGGCATCTGTGAGAGGTAGACTAGAGTTGTTGCATCAAGGACGGGTGCAACGTAAGACGCGAGTCCAGGATGTAAGGCTGAGAAATGCGAGTTAGAATGTAGGAACAATGGACTGGCAATGGCAGAGAATTAGCAGATGTATGCAAGAGAAGAATAAATGTCAAACAAACCGCTTGCAAGAGACGAAGTGGAAAAAAAAACCTGATCCTGTGACCCTTTTTGAAGAAAAGCCTCACCACACACCCACATGATTTTAGCGTTTTCCTCTCGAATAGGCTCGTCTTAAATAGTCTCTGATCAGCCGACACTGGACCTCCCCGGGTTGCCGACGGCGGACATGGTTGCTCCCAAAGCTAAAAGCATAAAAAGGCGCTGGACGTCGTGTTATGAGCAGCGTAAAGGGAAACGCTGGTGACTGTTTAAATGACGGATCCAACGGCGACGTGTGGTTGTCTTCGCTGGTCACTATATACCATGAAAAGTTATCGCGGATTTCATTAAATTTGAACGCCATTGCATTCTCCTTATCGAAACGCTTACTGTCATGCAATAGTTTAATGTAACAATATTCCTTTTGGATGTGCCTCCTGGACGAACAGTACGCTCACCACCCTGATCGCCACTAACATACCCACAATAGCCTTCACCTGGAATTGATCCGGCTCGTCTTCTTTTGTAACTTTTTTTATCAACGAAGCGATGAGAGGTTCACCCGATAGTAAGTGATACGCCTGCCTATAACAACGTGGCGCTTGTTAGTATGATATGCAGTGGGCTACCACAGTGCGCTCGCTGCCTTAAGACAACATAAGATGTTAAACCTCGTTACCCCAGTGATTTCACTAGCTGCAACGCCCTTCAAACCGAAACAAAGTAATATTTTCGACTACTGTTTGTCGGCTGCAATAGGCGCTGCTATTATACCTACCTAGACGGTCTCCAGCAACAGGGACCTACCACCAGTGATTCTTTGCTGCGTCGATAAAAAAGAGGTGTCTATATTAATCCCTCAAAATGTTTTGAAATTAAATTAATTCGACGAAATTTGCCTACAGTGGTCATAACTTTGAAACACTAAGCTTCTATATAATGCATATCCCGTCAACGTCGCATCCGCCGATGGGCATTAAGATCCAGAAGTATTAACAAGCGCAGCGAAGAACAACAGCCTGCCGAATACTTGCTTGGTGACGATCGGTGGATATATTAAATAACAAGTAGCCAGAGCGAAAATCGGGGCCTGGGACAGCTGTAGTCAGTCCGTTAACAACATGGCAATACATATTGTAATGTGATCAACTCGTGATTTTACTGTATGATGTGATTTTATATTACTTTAATCTCGTCCTGTGCAGGAGATAGCGCGGGGAAAATCGACTTTATTACCTACTACACGTTGCGGATGTTTATCTTCAATAAATATTTCTAGGCGCCTGTCGGAATTTATTAGCAATATTTCATGTTTTGTTTTATGCTCGTTTCTATCACCTAGTTTTAATTAACGTTTGTTCCAAATATATTTTTTAATTTCTTTAGCAAACCTAAAGCGATTCAGCGCCGATATAGAGAAATATATGTATATTTTCATAAACATAGTCAATTCTCTTGTAAACTTTTCGGAAGTGGCATCTCAATTTCTGACTCATTAAGTGTTAAGAAATCCAACAGTAGGCGGTTAGCTTCCTGTCACTATGAAGCACGTTTGAAGTCACAAGTGACAGGAAGGGGGTAATAGGAGGGATGGCGAGGGGGTACAAAAGAGGGTGGCACTTCTAACGGATCACCGCGAACAAAGATTTAACTAAGAGACAAAACATGCTTACTTAAGGTTGTTACCTATTTGATGATACAGGTTGTTACATTACTCTTTATTGTCATTTCATTGTTTGTTACTGTTAGTATTTTCTGCTGAAGCAGAGTATTTACGAGGAATTTGTCTACTGCCACCACAACAACTCCTGCCAACGTTGTGTAAAGTTTAATATATTTCTTCTTGGAGGACGCTGTGTATAATGTGCAAGCTGTAGTTACTGCATTTATAAAAGGATAAGGTTATGCGTGTCTCAGTATGTTTGTTTTAAACGGATATTGATTTAGATATTTTTGTTTGTTTCCTAGGTTACTGCGGAAAAAGTTAAATGTTTTATAATTCGAATAACTCTTTACAAATGATTCATTGTTATTTTTACCTTTTAGATTTTGTTTACTGTCAACTAGAATTTTCGATTATTTTCATTATATTAAAGGACATAAACATCCATAGCGAAAATTGAAAAGCCCAAAAATTTTACTTCTAATGTTAGGTCAACCCTTGACAGCTCTTCGAACAATTTCAGAACAGCCCGTGTACTCCGCTCACCTCGCGCTATTGTTCCCAGCCGGTGACAAGTGGCGGCTTAGAGCAACTTTTTAACGAACACCCTCTCACCCCCACTCTGCACGTTATCGGCATTGTATACTTCGCTAAAACATTAATTGGTCTTCTATTAACGTAATGACATTTAATATGCTACTCCTGTTAAATATTTATAATAGAAATGTATGTTTTATTATTTCCCCCTCGATGTGCGGTTCCGGATGTTTACACTTTGACATCGCATATCTCCGATTCCGCATCGACTGCGAGTGCAAACGCCCCCAGTCCGTCTAATTATTGTAGATCATATCAATGTGGCCTTCTCATCATGTTTCTCATAAATTTTAGTAGTTCATTTCACATAAAAGTAATACAAGTAACATAAACTTGAAAACGAACAAACTTATATGGACGCGACTCATAAAGAATAAATTCACTGAAACGATATAACACTCGAGCTCTACCTGTTTCAGCGGAAGTGGCGAGAGAAAATACCATTTCGTTTCCTCTTAAAGCCCCATAGATTGCAATTTAACCGTGCGCCGGGCCGCAACAACAATAAATCACCCCATAAATCCAACACTCCCATAACCGAACCGCATCTACTTCATTCGTCATTTCTTTATCAGCAGAAAAAAAGGGCAGGCAATATCCACCTTCGGAAAAATGAACGGAAGACGCCCTCCGGCCTCTAAGACAACTATTTATCGCGGTGAAAAAAAAACAAGTCATAAATCAATGCTTTATTCTATGTGGCAATCTCCAAGGTGAGGCCCTCTGAATGGGATCGCACGGACCGGAATTACGAGGTACATTTTATCAAAGAGAACGATCCGCCGACTTCCTGCCAAGGCAGTGCTCAAGTAGAAAATTACGAAGGACGTCATCCTACTTTGCAAAGCTTAGTGTGGAAATATTGTAATTTTTTTATAAAATTTTCAAACAAGTAAAACAGTCATCAATAATGATCAAATGCAAAACGATCTTTCCAATGCAAATAATGAAATCATTATAAATAAGAAGAAACAACAGAACGGTCGAATTGCGAATCTTCTTCTCATTAGTTTAAAGTTAGACGATTAGTTTGCTGGAGGCTGCGAGAATTTCAGGTTACCGCTGTATCATTTGTTACAGTTCCCAAACGAGAATCTGTTAGAACTAAAAAATATATGTCCATGTCTTCATCTTAAAGCTTCAGCGTAATTTTTGTACAAGCTTCATTGCACACGTTGGGAATGTGCCCGAACGGATGGGTGGGCGGGCGATAACGGCAAGTCGCGCGCGGGGCGCTGCAGATAAAACAAAGAGAATCCGGGCCCTTACTTATTCATACACAAAGCCACTTGATGCCCGCAATTAAAATCTTAACATATAGGATTAATAAACACCACCTTGAATAGGGGTGCGCCACGTCCCCGTATTATTTTAATACCGATAACAAATAATATGATATACATTAAATATATCTTTATAAGTTCACCCATTGATAACTTATCAAGTTATTGGCCGCTCGATAATAATACGGAGTTAGTAAGTGCGTTTACTTGTCGTCGTTACCATAGTAATTTCACTAGCACTACATTTACTTTCATACCAATGACAAACTGTATTTCTTTAACGTTACCTCAGTAATCTCACTAGCTAGAACGCGTACATCCGTATCAAGCCCGCAGTAGACGCGCGGAGAATGTCCTTAGTCATTAAGTCTGACTGAAGTGCAAAACAGTTTTCATTAATTAAAGATATTAATAACTAAAACATCGATATATTTCAGCCATCACTATGAAGCTAACAAACATCGTTAAGAGAGAGGTAGGACGTCTTTGAATTAAATTATACCTCGCTAACTCCAAACAATAATCTTTAACATTCCGGCTCCCCTCCAGCCGACGCCTACCCGCCGCCGCATCCCTCCAGCGGGCCCCCCTGCGACGACGTGTGGAAACGTCTTGCCGGCTGCTGATAACGCGATAACGAGCGGTTTTATGTTTAAGGTGTATGACGCACTATTAGCAGCGAGATAACAGCAAACGACTCGCAGAACTACGGCCGCGTCCAGGCGCTCGCACATCCGCACATCCGCACATCCGCACATCCGCACCCGGCCCCACCCCCTATCAGTTCTCCAACTTGTAATCTACACAGGCGGCGCTTACTCCGACTTGTGTTAACTTAACGCGCGATAATGTATACTCAAGTTTTAAGCAAAGCTCCGCACACTAAATGATATAAAAAAATATTCATTACGATATCACATGATGTCAGCAGCAACACAAGATCGAGGATGCTTTGACGCAGCCGGGACTGCAATGGCAGCAGACCAACAATGTAATGTTCTAGAATTTAAATAAAGCTAACCATCCAAACCCCGACGTGTGGCCACGGACACCAGGGACCAGTGTTATAGACCGAACTGTTGATTCGCGAAGGCCTCGCCAATTGGCCGTGTTACTTCATTTATACATCAACAGTTTCCTATCATACTTAATTATCTGTCCTACTAAATAACAGAAAATTTGTAAAACAAAAATTAACATTGCCTAGAACATCCCACCAACCCAACGTTGGGCCAGTGTGGTGAACCACAACGAGCAACGGCCGGAGCGCAGGACCAATCGATGTAGGGATCTTTGGAGGAGGCCTGTGCAACAGTGGACGTCTATCGGCTGATGGTGATGATGATGACATAGAATATCCCATAGAGGATACAATTTACAATAAAAATTATTTAAACGTCACTTAAAACCCCTTCAGTTGTTTGTTTTGCGCCGCAGCAGCAGAGTGGGCCCAACCTGTTACTTAAGCCGACCTCAATGGCACTTGGATTGCTTAATTGGGCAAACGATTCAAAAGGGCCCAACTATCTTAATTATTAGCAAGGTGCTTAAGGGTTGAATTTACGATGTGTTAATATGACCCGATATACGTCGTCGCCAATTGCTCCCGCCCTTAATTAAATCTACCTGCGGGTAGGAGATCCCCTTCCGGTTGCTTAATACACTTAGCTTCGGAGCAAGGGCGAAACAAATATCGCCTAACACGTTTTATGATCTAAAGTTTTGAATGTGCATAGTGGATATTATATATTATATGTTGTTGTATAGTAGTAGTAGAGTTTCTAGTAGGGGAGACTATCTCCCCTATGCACACGTCACTGCTGTCGCCCGTGGACAGCAACGTCAACTTTTTGGTCGAAGTAAAAGCTAAACGTGAGAAGTAATAGATAGATTTAATTAATGCACTATTCGTCGCGAATATATACATATGTGTGTGTGTATATATATATATATAATTTCATAGATATATAAATACGACAACGTACATATAGGTTATAAGGTAGATAAGGTTTCCTTGTCTTGCTACTTTGGTGTGGTATGGCAGCAGATCTTGTAAAAATATAGTGAATGAGGTTAACCAATGATATAGGTTATATTTTCATATAGTAATACATTTATTATGCACTCTAAGAAAAAGTTACAGTAATACTAAATATTTACATCATCCTTCTAAACCTAGGGTTTCCGAAATGGTCGATATGGAAATAGGCTCCCAACCAGACCAATCGGAAAAGTTTTACATTGAAAAAACTTTTTTATTAATAGGAAAAAAATTAGATATAGGATTTTTTAATTAGTTTAGTATCAGTTCATTCTGGGTTGTTCTAAGTATATCTGTTATTAATTATGAAACAATACCTAAAATACAGACGCTTGTTTTAAGTTGTTTAGATGATATAGTGAATTGTTACTAGCGTGCCCGAAAATACCAAAAGAGTCGCAATGTGAGAAAGTATACTATCTCCATGAAGCTGAGCACGCTGCATCCGAGGAACAAGCCAGCCATGCCGCCCACAGCCACTGGAAGTTACACAAACTTTACTGAATTGTGGTTAGTTGTAACTTTAGTACAGTAAGTACACTGCCTAAAAGCTCTTGGAAAACGTTACTAGTTGACTGCGAACGGTGTGACGGTGTGACAGTGTGACAACAAAGAAATCTGTGGTGTACCAAGTCGCGGGAATCAGGATGTGCTTGGAGATACTATTTTAATCAATTGACAGGACGACGAAAATAGCTAGAAAATTACCTGATAATAAATGAACACAAAATGCAACTGGTTACGATGATATACACTGCATCACATAGTGCTCGTTACTCCAATTATTCCAATAGCTACATCGCCTCTCAAACCAGAACATAGTAATCTTGGTATACTACTGTTTGAGGAGTGTAACAGGATCTACAGTGGTACCTAATTATCTACTCTCTGACACCAGAAGCCTACCGCCAATAAATTACTCATCAGATCAAATCTAAAAACAGCATGGCATACCAAGTACGTCGGTGAATCCAAAAATGATGTCACGCCTGTACCTCATGCGCGGGTAGGTAACAATACCCCATTGTAGATTAGTGCCCAAGAACCACTCCTGCAGCGCCTGGAAGTCGATTGAAAATTATAAGCACTTTATTTTAAAGCTGCTTAATGACAATGACTCTTCAAAGTTTAATTTTCTCCAACAAGAGTTTTCACACAAAAAATTTAGTTCTGCGAAGTTAATAAGAACAAGTCTTAAGAAACTCTTCGTTTCAAAGACATTATCTTCAGATTTGAACCACATCCACAAATTTCTTTTAACAGATCTGTTTGGAGCCTCATTTGTTGGTTAGCCGAATGCACCACGAACAGGCGAGGTTGGCTTGGGAACCGTGAGTGTGCGGAACCCTTACATCCCAGAAGTGTTTATCCCATGATAAAATAGTTGTAATAGTTAATCGTTAAGACCGTGAGAGAGTGGTGTTGACTACGGTTAAAGTATAAAACTGCTGCAGTTACGTTTGACTGTACGACGTAGTTGATGTCGTCGCAGGTCGGATAACATTCGCAGTTGATTTTCTTTCCGGATCCTTCGCGCAGTTTGTAAAGCACATCTGAAGTTGAACCCACAGTTAATTGTCATTTATATTATGTTGAACTAATTTAACTGATCGTTATTATTTTTTTAATTTTACGATGGTATGTACCTTTATATGTATGTAAACAATGTAAACCTTCCACGTTGCAAGTCCTTTCGCCATCTATAAATATAAATGTTTTGATTTTATCTCTTAGAGGTGATGGACGCTAAACCTTAAACCCTTTCCTGCGTTACAAACAGGACTGCTGTTTTGGTGGATCACCCACTAGGTGGACAACCAGCATTAGAAGTATCGCAGGGAGCCACTAGACTCCAGCAACGTAAATCTGTCCATGTTTAGGTTTTATCCAACCGAGTTAACCACCTTGTTAGAGTAATTAACGGTAATTTTGATAATGATGACACCGTAACTAATGTTCTAGAAGACAGAAGACAAAAAGTCAAAGTGGTTACTATGGAGGTGTCATGACTTACTAATCCTCCTGTAGAAGTGTGGCACACAGCCGCAATACTTCAGACAGAGCTTTATGCGGCACTCCATCCTGCACAAGTTATACGAATACACGGCGTTGTGTTTGAGAACGTTCTCGTGCGGGAATCTGCAGCGTCTCTGACCGATGCTTAATCTGAAATATAAAAGAAAAATGAATTGATTACATTACTTAAAGCAGTATCGTATACTAACATGAGCTTTCAAAAAATATAAACTATTGGGGATGCAATATCGCAACAAGCAATGCATATAAAGTTTCTCAGATAATCTGTAAAAAACCGGTAAAAAAAGTCGTTTTCGTGCTGCTTCATCCCCAAAAATAAAATAAAAACAAATTACTTGGCAGCTTCAGATGATGTGTAAACCGTCACAGCCGTCACATAGATCTTCATGTAAAAGTTTTTTAACGAGTGTTGATGCTTCGCGGCAATGTCTGGAACTTCCAGTGGTCCGTGGATATAAACCTGTCGGGTTTGAATCGTAGAACTTAAATAAATTTAAATGAAACGATAAATACCTATTGTTGTCACTTACGATGTACGAAGTTGAAATGTTGATGAGCTGAGCGAATACCTCTCCATCAAGAGGGTGAACGAAAAAGGTCTTGTTTTCAGTTTTGACCGAATCCCAATTATTATCAGCTCTGTAACTGTAACCGAAACTAAACGTTCAATTTAGTAAATCATTAGTTTATTATATATATAGTATATCATAAGACGAATGAAAGTTAAATCGACTACAACAAATCTTAAAGGAGTAATGTTAAAACACTTCCGCCAAATTCTGTACTAAGATCTTGCATCATCATCGTAAACCAAATGGAAACTACTTGTTTGTCTTCATATATAACATCATTATTATAATTAATTACTGTAGATATATATTAATTGAAATAAAGAGAATGATCTTACGATGGAGAATTATAAACAGCCGTCTTTGAGTTGACAGCGTAACATAGTCCCATTTCGGTGATGGTGGGCACGAGACCTAGGCTGACTCCGAGCGCGCCGATGTTGATGTCAGGTTTGAAATCCGGGGCGAGGCTCACAATAAGGTTCATGTACTCATTAGCTGGTACTCCATCGTATTCAGGTATAGTGTTGAAGTTTTGATATGTCGCGTTTGCCAAGGTCGTAATGAACTCTTCTAGTTTCCGCTTATTAGGCTCCTCGGAACTTCTGTCACAATAAGAGTTATCCTTATATCAAAATTTACGTCAAAAATGTTATTGTAAATGATATAAAGTATGAATAAATTAATTTCTATTATATACATGATAAAACTTACTTGATATAAATTGCAAGTTTACCCTCGTCCACCTTTATATCGGGACATATAGTTATGCACGGGAAGGTCGTGTTCCATGCGAACATGTCCCGTTCCATGGACACCACAGTGGGCGACGACTGGTAACGGATCCAGGTAGTTTGCGAGAGGTACATGGCGCCGAACACTGACACGCAGACTACTGCTAACCAGAGGAATCTACAAAGAATGCTGCATGTTGTTATCAAAGTCTAATTTTAGATTTTCATTAATTTAATGCGTATAGAAATTTATAAAGTAAATCACTTTTTGACTTGTTACTGTCAGGATCGAGATGGTCAATCGACCAATCAGAATACGAGCTCGGGTTTAGGAGGGCGAAATAAAATGGAGGGAGAAATATTGCCTGATACGATGATCGCTCCATTCCCGACAGTCTATTGGCGACGATTGAAGTGAAAGGATATCCTATAGAAGAGTTTTTTTTTTAGAACAAGTGCGTGTTATTCTGTAGAATAATTATAAAATGTGAGTTCTACCCAATGAATGATTCTTTTAATTCGCTTATTCTGTATAAAGTACTAAGAATACTACTTAATAATACATAAGAAAAAATACTCACACTTCACATGGATGTCTGCTGGGAGCTACAAAATGATTGAGTCCGTGAATTGAAGATGTTTCGAGAAACAAACGGAGATATGACTTGGATTTTATCATAAACACAGGTGGTCTCCTTTTAGTTCGAGAGTCAGGATTATCATGTTTTAACATTCTTCGCTGCAATTCCATTTGTATGTTTTGTGATTGATAGGATTCAGAGGTGAACAGTTTCAGACAATGTGTTGTTATTTGCTTTTAAATACTTCTTCACATCACTTCTTCCTTCTTGTGTTAGAAAAACGCTTGAGTATTCCGCTGGATATAAAATTTGAAATTATTGTAATTCATGTACATATGAACATCATAAAATGCATGAGGCTCTTTGATTCAGCTCAACAGCTTGAACTAAATTCTAATAAAAGCAATAACCCTATAGCTATATGAACTTTTAATTTTAAAATCTTTAACTAACTTTATGTCCTATCTTAGCTTAAAATAAAGCTTTCTAGGACATGAATGATTTTGATAAGTACAGTTCCGGTGTTCCTAAACTGTTTATCCGCTAACTATGTGAAAAAACGTCACAGCGCAAGAACAATGAAGTCGAGTATCACTCGGGTGGTTACAAACCACAAACATATCGTGACACGGCTCTATTACCAACTAATTACCAATTTATCGCTTAAATCAATTCACGTTACGATCGCTTCAGAATAAATCGTCCTTTTTTACGGATGTTGAACCGTAATGCCTCTTAAACCCTCTGTGATACGGATTAATGTGGTCTGCGTATAATTGACAACGATATCTGTTCCTGTGCTGTCCTTCCCTTTGCTTTACTATAATTATCACATACATATTAATGAGCTGCCGTTATGAGCGGTTTCATATGTTTGTTATCGGCTTTCGGAATTTTGTTATCGTGATCTATAAAATATGTAACTATGTTAAATATTGGAATGACTGCTAATCTATGGTCGATTTTTAAATTCCCCTTCTCGCGTTACAAGTTTCTAAAGAGTGGTATTTTCGTATCTCTGATTGGTGACTTAGTTTCAAATTACACCATGACTACCAAAGAACAATGTCTATGACCCATATGTCAAATGGATGCCTACTAAAATTTTGATAATTGTTACCCCTAGTTAGCGTATACTGCTTATTTTTATAATTACTCGCTACAGAGCGGTTGTGAAGAGGCCGAGAAAATAATTTTAATAATCTGCAAAACATCTCGCGTATTGCAGCATTAGCATCGCGAACAATTTTCAAACAAAGGAAGCCGTAAATTGAATTCGCTTACAAACTTAACATTAACACAAGAGTTCGTATTTGCGAAACACAGCCGTGGAGCGGCGCCTGACAAGAACAAATAATTTTCCAATTACCAGATCAAATAGCCAGAAAACGTCCAAAAAATTCCCTCACGGAAAAGGTAAACAGGACGGAAGCCTGGCCGCCGCCGCAGCCGCTGTAAAGTGTAATAATTTCCGAAGTGTCATGTCGCCGGGAAATAAATGAAGTGGAGAAAATAAATTTCATTTAAAAATCACGCCGACCATTATTTTCTCCAGCTTCCCCTAATTAATTTCTTGTCACCGTCTACATCGGCCGCCGTGGCCGTGACAGCGGGGCGACAGGGATGGGGTGCGGCGTACCCGGCGCCTGGGAGGGAGACGCCCGTACGAAGGTAAGTGCGCTTCATTACCATCTTCCAGTAGTTAGCGGAAGCAAGATACGAAGTTCGCTCCGGTCGAGTTTTGCTCGGCTGCTGCTCCTTATTAATGACCCTAAGGAAAAACCTTTTTAACGGTATTTTTATCCCTTTTGCTGCTGTTGTTGTTGTTGTTGTTGTTATTGGCGTAAACAATGATAAACAATAAATATACTAAATATTTCTTGTCTAATTCTTAACTAATTAGTCGCAGAATATGCCTTTTGTATGAACAGTGTAATGTTGAATTAAATAAATACTAGTATCGATAGGTTAGCGGAAGTGGTGACCATTTCGTATAGTTTTTCATGATCATCTAAATGCAAACACAACTGTTATAATAGGTTGTAATAGGTATTTCAATATGTATGGTAAATAACGAGAAGAACCTTACTGCACACATGTGTATTTATTGATCAGTCTTTTATGATGTTCCAAAATGTCCACCTAGGGCGCGTGGAGCCAGGGTCAGCTTCTGACGCCAAACTGCACAGCGCGTGCAAAATTATATCCAGTTTGAAAGGCTCCATAGATATGATAAAATCAAAAGAGATATCTTATACTTACATGGGATGCTGCAAAGATTTCCACGCCGATTAGTCTTTTCGCTGCCCGCTTGGAGTGGATACCATGACCTTCAGCGTGTTTGTTTGTTTGTTTGAACGTTATGTTTGTTTAAGTAAATATTTTATACTGATACTAATACTAGAACCATAATTTAGCTTGAGATTTTTTTTAAATGAAATATTAGGTTCATCATTAGAGATGACAACTTGTGGTGCGAGGTAAGAGAGTGGGGCAAGGGGAGGAGGGTTACACAAGATATATAATTAACAAGCTTAATTTTCTTGTACGAGTTATACTGGAGATGTGCCCGAAGAATGTTTACAGAAAGTAGCAAGTAAATATTGCGAACGGGAACGTGGAGGTGGAGAAATTTCATGAGTTCAGATAAAACGGAGACGGCTTCACTTAAACCGGAACTTATCCATTGTATCGGCGCTAGAAAATTGAAATTAAGTTATAACTTTTCTAAAATGTTCAATAAATATTTATTATAATATGCAATGTTAGAAGACAGTTCGCAGCTGAAGGTGCTTCTTTCAGATTACGTAATTTAGTTCAATTTTAGACTACAAGCGTCCAGTCAGTGCAAGCAACCTTCAGGAGACGTGTGGGTAAGTTCCATTGCGTAAAGGTTTAACTGGGCGACTGTTGGGCGCCTACACAGCGGAGGTTGCCAGTCAGTGTCCGCTCCCTAAGTGCAGAAAGTGCAGAAAGTGCGACTCCGCAGCAGCGCGGCCCCGACACCGCCACTTAATTTGAATATCCAGCACAACTGAGTGTTTAATAAAACATTCAGTTTGATTTACATCCTCACAAATCCGTACCTTTTGCGCTTTATTTAGTGTAAACACGCCCTCAGAGCGCGGCGCGGTGCGGCGAGCCTGCGCCCTCCTCCCTCCACCCTCCGCGGAGTACTCATTTCGCGTTTTCAATTTTGTTAGCGATTACACAATTTGAATTTTCAGTTTAATTGAGTTACTGCGCGTGTTTGCGCGCCCGCGCCGCCCGCGCAGCCCGCGCAGCCCCGGCCGCCCCTTCCGCCCCGGCCGAACGCTCTCAAATTACAGCCAATGTTACAGCGGCGATACTCCTCTCGCACTTTGATCATCCTTTGTACGTTTATGGAGTACAAGGTACCCACTTTCAACATTCGCCTTTAATACATACCTTTGTATTGCCGCCGACGAAAGAATACACGTACTTCGTACAGCTCTGTAGCAGCTCACTGCCGGTAGTCCTCTGTTGTCGGAGACCGTCGGGGCTGGTACCACTGCAGCTCCTATTGCAGCTGAAACACGGTGAGCAGACATTGTGTTCCAGTTTGAAGAGAGCTATTATCATCATCAGCCGATGGACATCCACTGCTGAACATAGGCTTTCCTTAAAGATCTCCGTGTCGATCGGTCCTGCGTTACTCGCATCCAGTGGATTCCCGCGATGCTCACCAGATCGTCGGTCCATCTTGGGTGAGGTCCGCCGACACTAAGTCTACCGTTACGCGGGCGCCACTCGAAGACCTTGTTGTCCCATCCATCCTTCGCCATCGATCCTTCGCTATAGCTAATGTAATTACTTGGGTAACGACACTTATTATTTTATGTGGCGGGCGACGAGGGCAACATGGTGCTGTGTATAACAGCCCAACTAGCGCCACGTTGTTATGGGCGGGTGTATCACTTACAATCAGGTGAACGTCCCGTTCGTGTTATTACTTCGTTAAATAAATAAAAAGCTTCATGAAAACAATGTCTCCAGGTAGGAATATTGTAGCAGAATGTGAGCATGCCTACCACCGCCTCCTTGTTGTGCCGTTTCCGTAACTCAAGATTCTAAGACTTTTAACCTATCGCTAGTAGGTAAGTAGCTCGCTGGTCTAACAGTTAGAGCGTGCGGTCTTTATTCCGTAGGTCGCGGGTTCGGATCTTGGCAGGTACCGATGACTTTAATATTTAAGTTATGAACATTTGTGAACTTTAGTAATAACATCGAAATACATCAGGCGATAGACGTCGACCACTGGACATGGATCTCTCTCAAAGACCTCCACATCTCAAGAGTTCATTGAGGGGAATTGGGCCTTAACTCACCACACGTGCCTAGTGCGGGTTGGTGGATGGTCAGAGCTGCGTATGTTAATCAGCAGGGTGCATCGCGTGTAGGTGAGGTTGACTTTGACTCTGTAAGATGTCGGGCGGAACCACTTACACCCGCCGGTCTTCTGTTGTTTTCATCATTCGTAATTTAAGAAGTTAGTTATCTACGGCCGTCGGTCGGCCGCTAAAGATATGTTTATCTTGTGAAATAACGTCGAATCTATTCAGCACACTGTAAATAATATGCTGAAAATGTTTCACATGCATTATAAATCCACCTCCAGCTCCAGCACCGAGCAATCACCAGACTATTGCCAGAAGACGTGCGTTATCTGATAACGCTTTACTGGGTTCCAACTACACAATAGTAACAAAGCTTAACGTCCCACGTCTATGTGAACGTGGGACACTGAGAAAGTTTTGAAAAACTAAAAAAATCTCTTGGATAAAATTTTTTACTGCCAGCACACTGTCTTCGGTGACAGCCGTGGTAGGACGACCTCCTTTGTTCATCCTACAAAATAAGACGACCGCGTTAGAACTCGCTGTACCAGCGGTAGATGGTTGCTCTTGAAGATCATTCATCCTTAAAAGCAATTCGAAGTCGATCAAATGACTCATCAGGTTTGAAGCCACATTTGAAATCGTAAAAAGTCATAGCACGAAAATGTTCTCGGCGCAGATCCATTTTTTAATGAGTCAAGAATTTTTTTTTTTTATGTAAAATAAGAGGCAAACGAGCAAGACGGGTCACCTGATGGTAAGTGATTCACCGCCGCCCACGTCACTAGCGACGCCAGTGCGTTGCCTACCCTTCAGGTAAGAATATGCTCTTTTCTTGAATAACCCAATGTCGCAGTTGTCGGGGAAGACCGCTGATGGCAACGAGTTCCAGATATTTACTGTGCGTGGCAGAAAACCGTTTTTAAAACGCATTGTAGTGGAACGCCAACCATCCAGATGGTGCGGATGATAGTGCCGGCGAGATGGTCGGTTGCGAAAATCAGCGGCTTCTATTAAATTGAACAACTCCTCGGAACACTCCCCATTGTAGACTCTGTAGAGTATGCATAGGGAAGATAGATCCGTACGCAGTGCCAAAGGATCTAGCCGATCGGCAAGTTCAGGATCGTCGACAATCCGAGATGTCCTACGTTGGATTCGGTCAAATGGAGATAGCTGATAACTCGGAGCCCCGGCCCAAAGGTGGCAACAATACTCCATGTGAGGCCGCACCTGTGCCTTATACAGTTTAAGGCGGTGAGCCGGCTTGAAGTACTGTTTGGCCCTGTTGAGTACTCCGAGTTTTTTGGAGGCCATTTTAGCCTTGCTCTCCAAATGACCGCCAAACTGGACAACACTCGAAATATCGACGCCCAGAATGCCAATGTTCGGCTTGGCACAAAGGTGAGTGTTTCCGAAGAGTGGCGATGCGACAAAGGGGGCTTTTTTAGCGGTGAACGCGCAAACTTGAGTCTTAGAAGGGTTAAACTGGACTAGATTTAGTCCCCCCAATCGGAGATCTTCACAAGGGATGATTCGATTTCAGACACAAGTTTGTTCCGACACTCGTCGACGTGATCCCGAGAGATATTGCTGCGGCCGAAATACAGTGCATCCACGGTACTGTCATCCGCATAGCAATGGATGCCACTGGTATGCAACAAATCATTGATATGCAGAATGAACAATGTCGGGGATAACACGCAGCCTTGGGGAACACCAGCATTTACGGTCCGGGGGTTCGAGCATGAGCCGTCAACGACGACTTTAACTCTCCGTTCCGCAAGGAAACTGCCGATCCACCTACAAAGTCTCTCAGGAAGCCCATAGGAAGGAAGCTCCGATAGTAACGCTTTATGCCAAATTTTGGTTGCCAATTTTAATTGGGCCTCAAAAAATTGGGGAGGAAAATTTAAAAATCGAACAGTGATATTTTTATTTTTAAATAATCGAAGTTTTCAAAATAATCACAAGTGGCCAGTGTCTCGTACATAAAAACATTTTTCGCAAAACTCCGAGTCGCCTGGTATATATATACAAACTAAATAAGTTGCAATAATGACAATTTAGAAATTTTGGTTGCTTCAAGTACTATTAAAGGGAGGTCCATGCCCAGCAGTGGGCGTCATTCGGCCGATAATTATTAGTAATACTGCGATGGTGCAAAATGGCCGCAGCTCAATGCAAGTATTCCTACAGAGTGAACAATAAGTTGATTTACAGCTACCACCTTGTCTGCGTGAGATTTTATCAGAGATTTTTTTTCTATTCTATTAAACGACGAGATGAGCAGAACGTTCACCTGCTAGTAAGTGATCTGCTTGTCCATAACGTGTTGCTATTTAGGATGATATACACTGCACCACATTGTGCTCGTCACTTTGAGACGTGACATATTATGTCTCGTTACCCCAGTAATTTTATTAGCAACAACTCGCTTTAAACTGCAACACAGTAATGTCTGCACACTACTGTTTGGCGGTAGATATAGACGTTGATGTAGTATCCACCTAGACATTGTCGGGCATCAGATCCTCCTTGTACCTCATATCATTGCTGCAATTTATTTCAATATTCATAATTTAATTGATGGTTGGTTTCTGTAGGAGTCTAGGTAGTTACCACCGCGGCCGACAAACGGTATTATGTTCCGGTTTGAAGGGCGTTGTAGGTAATGTAATTACTAGGGTAACAGTATTTAATATATTGTTTCAACGCGAGGAGCGCAATGTGGCAGTGTGTACTACCTTAACAAGCGCTACGTTATGGGCAGGCGTATCATTTACCATCAGGTGAACTTCTCGTTCGTCTCTAAAAGATCTAGTATCCATACGTACCTTGTGTCATTGCGATCGCGAGCCGCATTATTACGCGGGGTGAACGCCCTGTTGATGGCGCTGGTTGAATAAAAGGAATCCGGCGCGTGCAGTGCGCAGGAAGCAATAAGGCGGCTGCAGATTGCCTCCTGCGAGGTAACACCTCCTAATAAAAATTCCTACAAATCAATACGTTCTCTTTTACGCTCTTTGTATTGTATTTTATTTTGTTACCCGCCTCCGCCTCGTGTTAAAGGGACAATTCCCGGATATAGTACGTGTAGCGCGACGCGCACCACTTCATACTTGAACGGTTTTTTTTAATCTTCGAAACGAGCCGGACGTTCACTTGATAGTACGTGATACGCCTAATCAAGATGATATACACAGCACCACAATATACTCCACTTGATGCAAGAAGTTAAATCTCTTTAGTGCAGTAATTGCAATACGCACAGTAAAGTTTTCCTACTAGTGTTAGTCGCCAAGAATAGGAGCTGCACTGAACAGAGACCAGACCAGACCAGTTAGTTATTCTTCTACTGGGTTAACATTAAATTCTAGATAAAGTGACCATTATCTACGATTCCCATATCAGATTAGAATAAAATCTGGTGAGTGTCGCGAGAAGCCACCGGATTCGGGCAACGCGGGATCGATCGATGTGGAGATCTTTGCGGGAGGAAGTCTATTGTAAAATAACTGGAAATATTACATTTGTATTAAATAATGAATTACATACATCAGCGAAATATGTTTTATATAACATAATAATAACATATCTACAAATATATAGGAACATACGGAGTTGTCCGAGTGACCGTGCCGGGTAGGCACCATCGCAGCGCCTGTTGCATCCGACAAACAGGACTGTGCGAACATTACCGCTCCGGTTTGAAGGATGCTGTAGATAGTGAAATTGCTGGGGTAACGAAACTTGACATCTCATGTGTAATGTTAATGTACCTGGTTGGGAGGCGTGGGGGGGTAGGTGTGGTAATGTTTGGTCGAAGTGTCAAGTGCGGCGGGTCGCGTTACGGCAGCAACAGTAAATAGGATACACGTTGGATGGCGTGTCCCGTGTTTGCGATTTGCATGCAGCGCGCGCGTGTGTGTGTGTGTGTGTGTGCGCGTGCGCGTGCGCGTGTGCGTGCGGCGGCGCGGGGCAGCTCGCCGCTGGGGTCTGGATCGTTCGAATCGCTTAGCACCAGTATTTATTGGCACGTAGAGGATACGCAAAAATTCCAATAAAACTCCAGAGGAATTTCGATTTGGAAAAGAATAATGTTTAATTTGGCCGATGAGGGCGCTATTTATGTTCCCCGCGCGTTTGTCTCCCGCGTCACGACAAATCGCGTGATCCCATTCCGTGCGAACCGTGTTCCGCTGCTACTGCGGAATGCTGGGCGCGCTGCCGCCGGCGCCCGCTCCTCGGCTAATTTAATTAAAACTATCTGGACAGAGACCGACAACGGGAACAGTGATTGGTAACTAAGTAACGGTAACTTAAGAATACTTACTGATTCTTGCTTAACAGAGACGCCTCGCTAACTTGACTAAAGTTCCGCAAGAGAAAGGCGTATGGACTGCAGACCGTTAATAGTAAATTGTTCATTACTAATTATAACCTGCTGACCTTTCAATCAATCATCAGCCGTTAGATATCCACTGCCGAACATAGGCCTCCACAAAATATTTCTACGCCGATCAGTCCCGCGCTGCCCGTATCCAGTGGCTCCTGCAACCTTCACACAGGCAGCATAACCTCCAATACCGCCGGGCATCAAGGGCCGTTGTTTGTAGGAGTTCATGTGAAGGGACTTAGGCCATTACCCACCATGCTGGTCCAATGCGGGGTGGTGGGAGACAGAGCCTCGTTTCTTTATTAGGAGGGTGCGCTACTACCAGGTGAGGTTGGCTTAGATCTCGTGAGTTGTTGTGCAATTCCCCTGACACCCCTGCTGATCATTATATCTACATAACCGGATAGTGATTACAAACACGCCCGTTTGTCCAAACAATCCTTTTAATTATTTTTTTTTTTAAATGATTTACTGCGCTGGATATTATTTTATTTATCTTACCCACTAATTATTACAAACACACCACCTCCCAACCACTTAGTACCTAACAACCATTTTCATTATAACTTGCAAAGGTTATCAAATTCTTTTAAAAAAAAAATCTTAATTTTCGTCAATCATCATTTGAACCGCTGGACGTCCACTGCTGGTCTTGCCAAAGGTCTTTTCATGAATGCTGCAGGCAAACGGCAAACGGCAAGCTAAGCGGTAAGTGCACAATGCTTACGGCTGCACTAAATACACCGCACCAAAATATATAAGACTTTCTTTCCTGAGGCCTTTAGTTTTGTGGACTATTAACAAAATTATCAATATTTTAAAATAATACAAATATATACAAAATCTATGTCCAGCAGTGGACCTCTGGGCTCATGTTGATGGTAACACAAAATATCTTTTTCTTTAATTTCCGGTTACTGACAAAATACTTCAGTAATAGATCTTTTAATTAACCCATTTTTGCATCGCAGTGTAACCACCCGGGTAAGATTATCTGAAGCCGAGTGTTTCTCCTTTACTCTGTCGTATAACCATTTAACAGGCGGTAGGTTATCCTCCTGAGCTAAGACTATATCTCTGATTGTTGATTCAGAGGTATTCTTAGCCCACTTGTATCTATAATAGAATCGCCAAAAGTCTTGAACGACGCTGGATGTCTGGAGCTAAAACCAAAGGTTCGCCAACCGAAGAAGTGGCCAGGCGTTAAAGCGGTCCTCAGAGTCAGCAGCGTCGAAGCGCGGCCAAGTGGCCACGAGTTAAGACATGCTACAACTTGGTATAATACTGTGGTGGTCTCTTCGTAAGCAAGAAGAGAATCGCCTGTAATACGTCGTAGATTATGTTTAACTGATTTTACCCCCGCTTCCCACAAACCACCAAAATGTGGATCGTATGAAACCCCAACTGGTCCCAATATTTGCGAACCACTCTGCCTCCGATGTTAAGATATATAAAAGAGTAAAGAGGGATGAAATTTAGATTTGGTATACTTTTTAAATGGAGTAGTACATGGAAGATGTTTGATAATTTTCGACGATTTTGAAATTATTAATAAGCCGTGGAAGTAAAAGTGTATTTGAAATAAATAGTTTGGGGTAGATCTACACAAAGGGTAGGCGAGGGTTGAGTGAACAAAAACTATGTCATTGGTTAACTGATTAGTAAATCTTAACAAAGGATTACGTTGGCCAGTTCCACATGACACATGTCTGCCTTCACTTAAAATAATGTGTCGGGGGTTGAAATACAAAGTTTCTTTATTATTATTTACTTTATTTATTGCTTAACATCTCACATGTGTGTTAATATATTAGGTTGGGGAAGTGGTTTCGGCAGTCCTCTCGTGATGTTAACCTGACATTACTTAAAAAATTCTGAAGAGACCGAAACAGGTGGAAATCTGAAGGTGCAAGGTCAGGACTATACGGCGGATGCATTAACACCTCCCAGACAAACTCTTAATTTTTGCTGAGTGGCTAAAGATGTGTGAGGTCTAGCGTTATCATGATGAAAAACCACACCCCTTCTGTTGATTAATTCCGGCCGCTTTCTTTCAACTTCTTGCTTTAATCTCATCAGTTGTTCGCAGTAGAGTTCAGAATCGATGGTCCTGCCTGGTGGTAGCAGCTCATAATGAATAATGCCCTTCCAATCCCGCCACACGCACAGCATCATCTTGTTGCGAGTTAACCCGGGTTTCGCCACAGTCTGTGAAACCTGACCGCCCTTTAACCACTTTTTCGCATGTTCTTGTCGTACGTGATCTACTTTTCATCATCAGTTATCAGCTTCTTCAAAAATGGTTCGGTTTCATTACATCGTAAAAAAGAACCACAAACGAGTACACGGTTCATTATTAGGTTTCTTTCAGTGAGCTCGTGAACTAGTAACATACCAAATGTCGAGCTCTTTTGTGTACCCAGTTTGTTTCAAATGCGCCAAAACTGTTTTGTGGTCAATCCCAGTTCTTCAGCTACGTCGTAACTACTGATATGCCGATCTTGCTTCACTTTTTCAAAAATGGCATCCATTTTATCCGTAATAGGGTGACCAGAGCGACGTGCATCTATGACATCAAAATTTCCGGATTGAAAACGCTTAAACCAAATTAGTGCTACACAGTGCTCACAGACACTGCACTGCACTGCACTGCACTGCACTAGCTTCATAAACATCGCAAATTTTTTCCGCGGCTTGCGTTGCATTTTTACCTTTTTTGTTATAAAATTTTTAATTGTATCGAATTTCTTCATTAGATTCACTCATGTTGACGGTACGAGAAACAAATGAAAATCACACATTTTCCTAATTTGAATTTGGAATTGTGTTCTTTAAAATTTAAATTTTAAATGATACCAAAACCAGCCGGACACAAATAGTATCACCAAAGAGATTTCATTACAAGTTCATACATACTACAACGCGAAAACACTTTTTCCCCCCAACCTAACATTTACTTTTATTTATTAGAAATGTATGAATGCTTTAATCTCTATTGTTCACACACAAGAAAATATATATAGACACATAGCTAAAAGAGAAGATATCTGCCTAGATAAATGAGGTCAGCATGCCTGAGCTTGACCCTAAAGGAGTTTTCTTCCATCGGACCAGTGAAGGAAGCCGGTGAGTTGCAGTATACTATAAGAGGCACAAGATTTCAAAAGGAGAGATGAGTAAAGAGTTACTAGAATATAATATATTGCATTAAACTATGCTTCGTTAGTAAATAGTTAACGAGAGCTGATGAAAATACACGAAGACATGTCTTAATTGTTATTCATGTCTTCGGCGGATCGACTGCGAGGCGACTGCTGGACATGGGCCTCCCCCAGATATTCCCACGCGATCGGGTAGGGATTCGTATGGAAGGATTTGGGCCATTTACCATCTCGCTGGCCCAATGTGGGTTAGTGAGAAAATCATAATAAATTGATATTAATAATAATATCAACAATTATACAGACAATGAAAAGAACCGCTTTGAATGTGGATACAAACTGGATCCTTGTAAGTGAAATGCATCTATGTTTGATCCTTCCATCGGATCAGTTCTTTTCCTGTTTTGTCCTCCTTACTGCTTTAATAATTAATTTTAATATTTCTTTTCTTCTACCACACATATAGTAACATTGTATAATATATATAAGACTATAGTCATGAAGTGCAGGCCGCGTACGGGTCGCAGAAGTGTAGTACGTCATCGCTTCCGGATGGACCGACGACATCATCAGGGTGGATGCGGGAAGCTGAGGATGGCATTTGGTGGAAGACGTTGAATAAGGTTTATATCCAGCAGTGGATAAACAGAGGTTGATAATGATGATGATGATATTAAATTAGATTCACTGGAGATAATGAATGGTTGTAGCCGGATGTTCACTGAGCGGTTGTAAAACTCTTAATGGTCGTCGCTCCGTAGCTAAGTAGGAAACAAAAAAGCCCGCGATCCCATTTTAAGATATGCAGTGTATCGTACGGCACATGAATACAAATGTATCGCTCCCGAACATTTAATACGGTTAAGGCGCTGCGTCAGACAAGAGGAATTATCTGATTACGTGGCGCAGATGGCAGTAAAAAGTAAGTGGAGTGTACCGCGCGCACCTCAGCGAAAACGCAATTAGATTCGTCTCGGGAGACTGACGGGGGCCACCGGCCTAGCCCAGGAGTGCACACTAATGCCGGGGGATTGTCCTCGTTGGTCCAGTATGCGAGACCTTTAAAGCAGACCGGGGATGTGTTACCCGACCATCGCGTACGAAAGGCCGCGGTTGCGTCCCGAACGGATAATCCGTGATCTGTCCAGATGCAAGTGACCACTGAGGGGGTCTTTGCGGGTAAAATCTCCATATAACTGTAACTTCGCCCTAGAGGACAGTCTTTTACAAAATGTCCTCCCCAGGAAAAAAAAGTATTTGGGACTTCGTCCCAGATTTACGGATGAATCTCTCGCTTCGAGCTTTTGTTAGGCCTATCATAGGAACCGAAACGCGTGAAGTGCTGCCGTCGCCTTTTGCGAGTTATATCGCAGAATAAAACTGCGGAAGGAAAAAGAGAAAAAACTTGTCTTCTCGAAGATGATACCTCTCTGATATTCAATCGCATCAGTATAGACGGTACAGAAGTAAAACAAAGAGTTAATGCTCAATGCGAGCGGCGGCGGTCCGTGTTGGCTCCTGGGCTACGCGGCCCCGCTCTCATTTACATATAAATTGTAGCTAACTCACGTGGCGTCTCTTACTTTTAACTGCCGTAACCGCACTCCGGCGGCCGGCTCCGCGCGCTGCGACCTTTGTTCTCTTCACATTTAAAAAAAAACTTATAATTTAATTTCGGTGAACTTTCGTCTGGACGCCCTTTTGTTTGGACACGCTATAACAATAGCACAAACACATAACATACAATTAAACTGTTGGCAGATACCGCAGCTCTCATTTCTGTCTATAAACAACAGTGTGCAAGCATAACTGTTCCGGTTTGAAGGGCGCTGTACCTCGTCAAATTATTAATGTCACGAGACGTAACAGTTTATGTTTCTACAAGCACAATGTGATGTATTTCATCCTAAAAAACATAGTGTCTCTTTCAGCAAAGTGATGCGCTAGGAACTGACGGTGTCCTCATGAGGAATACACGGCAATTTATCTATATGACCAATAAGTTATTCTGCCACTACTTATGCTATATGTTGCCACGGATCCGAACTCCGGACCGTAGTACGCCGCGGTACGCACCCGGCCATTGCAAACATACCGGTTATAGATTTTAACATACACATTTCTCAAATTAAATTTTTTACTTAAGTTGTGCTTTAAGAACTTAGCAATGTTAGCGTAACTTTACAAAATCTTCCTGCGGGCGATGTGTCTAAGTAATACAACTTGGACAAGTTGATGTGCCGCCAGCGGGTGCGTTTGCACAACTCGCCGCGTGTATCATACCAACAATGGCCGTCACAAAAACCGGACGGAAATATATCCTGGAGTTAGTGGACGATGTAATTCAATTTAGTAAATTAGATTTTCCGTCGGGTTACCTGCGTCTTCGCCCCTTCATATCACGTGATGCTGCAAGATAAAAGTTATTGCGGACTTGCCAATGTTTGATCAAATGTTTGGTGTTGGTGTTTATGTGCTTTTTCTTTGTTGTCTTAGCTTCGTTCTATTAGATTTAGGGCCAACATAAAACCTTTCGATGTACACAGTTTTTTTTTTGTATTATGTATAGTATTTTTATTAAAATATATATATATATATATATTAATATATATTTTAGTATATATATATATATATGTAAAGAAGAATTAAGGATAAATTTTTTTTCTTTATCATTATCAGCTTCACAGCAGTCCACTGCTAGACGTAGAAGTCTCTGAAGGAACGCCTGAATTATTTCTCACGATCCTACAAATTTTTTTAAGAAGTTACTTTAAAGTTATAGTTTAAAAAAATTTATAATTTTGGCACTTTCTTCTATATTTATGAATATTTTTTAAATAGATAAATGTATCGAACACAGAACAGTAAATCAGTTCGCGACTTTATTCATGTTTCTTATGAAGCGCGTATTAAATCTACAATGTAATAGGAAATATTTTTAAAGTTTGACATTGGCGGTGTTGGCGATGTTGGCGGTGTTGGCGTATTGGTCCAAGTCAAGGGTCGGCAGACTCCAAATTAGATTGCTACAAGTGGGGTCAGGCGACAGCCCCGCGAAATGGACAATGGCGTCGAGGGGAAATAGTGGAATCATATCTGGCTTGCTTATCAAAACAGTAAAGATATATGAGAATCGCTTTGTTAAAATGGCTCTTCGCGAACTCCGCACTCCGCCCGATACATTCGCTTCCGGATCCGCATTTGTTTGTTGGAGACTGGATACATGTTGGATTTAACAAGTATGAAATTGACAAATCATTTAAAATTTGTGATCCATCGTGAGGTGACCGGCTTCGCTGTTTGCGGATTCGGTACCGTTGAATGCTGTATACGATAATTTAAGTATATCAACATGCATGTATACAGAAGCTACTTAGTATTACTATATATTTGTCAGGAGCAGTAATTTTTACAAAATTTACTGACTCATTCAATTTGTAATTAATTATTATTCTTTATAGAAATTATGATGTAATGAATTGGTGAAATTTTAGAGTTGTTATATCGTACTTAAAATATCGTCCACATAAAATACAATTTCGTTACCCATAGATTATCTTTATATTAGTTAACATTAAATACTAATCGTCTGAATGCTGGCGGAAAAAACCGCAAGCATCCAAGGAAACGACATGTCGTAGTCGTGTCGTTACGACTAAAACTGTTACGGGTCGCATTTCTAAATCAAAACACGGCCCGTTACCCACGAGAGTGACTTGCGGAAAATTGGAAAACGAAACAAGGTGAAAAATATTATTAAGTGGATCTCTCACCGCCGCGCCCCCGCAGCGATCCCGCAACGCCCCCGCAGCGCCCCAGCAGCGCCCCCGCAGCGACGTCGTGGCGCTCGTCCGGCGAGCTGCTCCACACCATCCCCGATTGTAAACTGTGCGGAAATAACAAACGTTCGACGATGTCACTCAACGTGGAGATATTTACTTTAAAACTAACCCTGATGAGAATTATGTAAATAAAATCTCCCCCCCCCCAATCGGAAATATTTTAGTAGCACCAACAGCACCGATTACCAGCAACAAGCAGTATTGGATTTTAGTTTAAAATTACTGACAGTACTACTGATACTAAAAATATTACTGTATCATTATGGATGTAAGTATTCCCGCAGAACAATCCTGCTAATCGATAAACGAGGCCCTGGCACCCACCAACTCGCATTGGGCCAGCGTGATAGTAATGGCCCAAGTGAACACCTCCCATATGATGAACTCATATAAACGACGGCCCTGATAACCTGCGATACTGGCAGCGCAGGACCGATCGATGGGGAATCTTTGATGGAGGCCTGTATCCAGCAGTGGACTTCTATCGGCTGATGATGACACGATCATTAACATCGATTGATATTTGTTGTTGTATAAACATCCTGTTGCCTAAAATTTGTTTTATATCACTTGTGCACTTGTTATATCTTCTATACAGGTAATGTTGGTGTTCCACTGAACAGGGATGAAGTGGTAATAGGTTATGGGTTACTTAATTATTTATGGTACTCTCATTGTTTATGGTTACAATAATAAATACAATATGTGTAGCCTGGTCGGGAGAGTAGTTTCACTGCAGAGGACTCCAGGGACCGCCAGTAAATTACAGTTATCTCTCAGAAGATGCTAACGTTTAGTATCCCCTGGGGGTTTAGGTTCGATGTATAGTTTAGTAAATGGTGTCAGGTATATAAAAGTAAGAGTTCCTGGTGATGTAATCTGAATGAATAAATGAATACTAAGACACGGCCGTACGTTTCGCGTGAGGTGTACCGCTGAGGCATAAGTTACGAAGGGGCCACCATTAACCGGACGCACATCTATTCATTGACAGTCAATTGGGCCTACAAATCGTGCCGGTAGCCTTAAACGACAACCTTTTAGCGTAGGTGGAGGGGTCCGGGGCATTAGACGCAGGACGAGAGCAGTTTTTCTCGTGCCGCTGACACACGGAAAGGTCAGCTCGCTCGGAACGATTAGGAGGATCTGTGTGTACTAACTAGAGGCTTTGAAGCATTATTTTCAACTTTGGCGTGGAGATTACGTGATCGAATATACCAAAGATATATTTCTATTAATTTGACGATATAAGTATGACGTTTCTGAGAAGAAATCTTTGTTACTTCTGAAGATTTGTCACTCCTAACGAAGTTCATCATTAATGAAATAAAGCTGTTTTTATTCACAATAGTTCTAGAGAGAGAGCACATTACTATTACAAATACAAGAAATAATATATCTAAGAAATACCACATTAACATCAATCTGGTCCCGGACATTGTTCAAAACATAAAATGAAAAAAACAACAATATATTAACCTTTAAATACCATAAATAAGGAAACCATCCAACTAATAAACTACCACCAACAAGGAAACTAGAAAAGAAATAATAACTTTGGGAGGGTTAAACAAATATGTATCAAATTTGTATCATTTGTAGGTTTTAAGTTATTATTAATTAACAAACAAAGCACAAAATTTTATAGGAAAACTCATAATCATTATCATCATCATCATCATCAGCCGACAGACGTCCACAAACTCATAATACTATCAAGATAAAGATCTCTTCCTTAAGATGAAGATTTAATCGCATCGATGGCTGGGTATAACTGGACTCAGTGTAAGACTATGTTTTGTGAAGCCATCATCGTTATCACCATAAACATCCATTCTTGGAAAAACTTCGTCCAAAGCTGCTGCGATTTTATGGAATACTTTAGCTCCAGCAGAGAGGTGTAACAACAAGTTGCGCAGGTTGAGCAGGTGAGGTTGACTTGGGTCTTGCACAACGACCCTTGGGACCCAGACCAACCTCACCTGCTCGCGGTGCATATCAACAAACGAGGCTTTGGCTTCTACCAACCCGAATTGAGCCAGCGTGGTGGAAAGTGGTCCGTATACCCCCGTATAAACCCCACAAACGACGGCCCCTGGTGCCCGGTGTTACGGGCGGTACAGGAGCGATCGATGTGGGGGGGGATCTTTGGGGAACGCCTATATCTAGCAGTGGATGTCTATCGGCTGATGGTGACCTTCAGCTGTGAATGTCCATTGATTGAAATGATAACGATGAATGTCAGTTAAAGATAAAGTCATTTGTCCGTATTAAAATCCTTGGAGGCGGTGTGTCAGAGGGGAGTTCTTTCACGGTCGATCGGGTGCCCACCTCGCTTCACCTCTTTATGGCGGCGTGCCCGAGACTCTGATAGCTCCAATTACCGCCGGACCAGCTCAAAGTGTGTAACGGACTTGGCGTTTATTGCCAGGAGAAATTCGCCGATATAGGTGGAAATTTGGTGTACCTTTTGCAGCCGCCGCGGTAATGTTTGTTAGTGGAGAATACTTTCAGTTGTTAGCAACCCTAAAATATAATAATTTAACGTATCCCTCTGATCTGATGTTCAACCCCATGAGATTAATATATAATTGGCAGTATCGACATCTGATGCTGCAAAAGCCAATGATCGGATGCTAGAAGACTTTATATAGATAATGTTACATTGAACAAATCTAGTTACAAATTTGAAGCTATATCTTTTCGTTTTTATTTATTTTCTACTCACGTGTCATCATCATCATCAGCCGATTCACGTCCACTGTTGGACATGGGCCTCCTCCAAAGATCTCTACACACAGTTGTAAGGTCTCCGGTACCACAGGTCGCTAGGAGCTGTATGGGTTCAAGTGAGGGGACTCCGGCCATTTCCCATCACCCAATGCGGATTGGTGGCCAGCCACGAGCAGGTGAGGTTGGCTTGAATCCTGTGAGTTGTTGTGCTTATGTATGTTTGTATGTTTAAGTATTTTTTTTAATTTATGTTCATGTTTGTACTTCTACTGTTATTAGTTTTGTTTTTTGTCTTCTCTTCACTACCCAAAAGGTTACCTGGAAAAGAATGCCTTGTAGCACTAGGTCCGCCATTTTGATTATTCTGTCTCCATTGTGCTTATGTCTCGTGTCTTGTTTATTGTGAAACTGAGATTGAATTATTGACTATCCTTTTTCATTAATCGGTATATCTGTTCGAAGGTAACAATAATAGAAATGGGTTTTGTGAAGTGTGCGATCTGTGAATTTAACTTATTAGACTTAACCTACGAGATGAGAGCGGTTTATTAATATTATCAGGGAATTGGAATCGAGTAAGAAAAACGGCGGGCGTTCAATCAATGTCAGATCCTGATTGATGAAATAGTTTAACAACCCTCATTAGCTTTCATTCGTTTAGAGAGGAAACGGGCGAACGGCATCCGGCAGTCGGTGATCTTCCGTTTGTAAATCAGTGCCACGATTTCGGTACTAGAATAGAAGATCTCATTTTCGTTGATGATTTTCCAAGTGGCGACCAAGTAGAAGATGGAAAGGTGATCTTGTTTGTAATACTTATTCTATTAATACTCATCAGAGCAGAGAGAGTATCTTATGTATAAAAGAATGCACTAGATTTTTAGTCTTTCTTCAGTCAGATCTCTTGGTGCCGTAACATGGCTCCATAGAGTCAGTTTCTTCTCTACAACGTTTTTACTATGCTTTCGTGTATTTACTATTGTGTTATCGTATCGCGGTAAACTGAGAACACTGCAACACGATACACCTTTTAACGCCGGTAAACAGGATTGCAGGTGCTCGACTGGGGCGGGGGAAGGAGCCCGCGAGGGTGTACTATTTATTTAGCGGGTGAAATCTGATTGCGTATCCATTATTCCGCCCGTGTTTTATAACTGATATTTGCGGTGGCTTTTTTGTTCATCAACTAATCTCAACGAACCTATACAAAATAAACAGAACCATGTAGTTTCATCATCATCAATTCAACTGTTGGACGTCCACTGCTAGTCATAAGTCTCTTCTAATGTGTTCCACTAGGTACGTACTTGCGCTGTTTGGATCCAGTGGCTCCCAGCGATTTAGACCACATTTATTAAAGATATAATAAAAAAGTTAGTATCTTCCTACTTAGCTTCTACTGTCAATATCCACCATTATTAAGGGTATAAATAGTATTAAATTAACAGCTAGTATTAATGACAATGATCATCATCATCAGCCGATACACATCCACTGCTGAACATAGGCCTCCTCCAAAGATCTCCACATCTATCGGTCCCGCGTTGCTAGCATCTCTAGTGGGTTCCTGCGATTCTCATCAGATCGTTGATCCACCCTGACCACGAGGTGTATTGATGATAATGTCTGCTATATAAAGTTTACCCGATAGTCGCCCTTAAACTCCAGCGATTACTGCAACGGTAATTTGTATTCTTAACAATTTAATTACGTCAAAACTACCCTTAAGCATCACAGCGGGCAGAACCTACAGTTGGCGATAAGAACTTATTAACTGCCACTGAAATTTACATGAGTTTCATATTAAAACTATTGTATATTATCTGAACTCGGCAGACGTCAGAATAGCAGGTACCCAGCTTCCGTTACGATAATTTTTTCAAGAATTTTTCTATTTACAATGAATTATACTTGACGTCAATTTCACGCGTTGTTAAGTGATTATGTAGTTAATGATCAGCTGCAGCATTGCTCAATGTTACGAGAGGCAGATTTCCAATAAAAAGATGGTGGCTATACAGAGGACTTTAAAAAAACTTGCCGTTAACTAATCTCCTTTATAACTTCGGAATCAAACCCGAAACATGTTACGGAGGAAGCTTTAGCCATTAAGCCTCGGTGGCAATTTTAAATACTCCAATAGAATTATAAAAAAAAAACACTATTTAAACATAAACAAACAAAATTAAACTATGATTTTGAAAGAACATATACCTAGTCCCGCCATAAGTTCTGTTACAAATGAAGATGCGTTTAGTTTTCACTGAAGTAATGCAATGTCATTAACACGTGCACCTGCATGTTTGTTAGTCTCAACAAAAGATTCAAAAATATATTTTATTAGAAATTGCCGCCTTTGGCTTTTACACAGGCCTTTAATCTGTTTGGTCACGTATCTATGGATTTACGTGCTATTGCCGAGGGAAACTTCCGCCACCGCCACCGCCACCGCCACCGCCAGTACTTGCTCCATAGATATTTTAAGAGACTCAGAGTCGCCGTGTCGTTTAGAGCAGCAGCAGGCCATGTCCTCTAAAACTGACCATAATTTGAAGTCTAAAGGGTTGAACTCTGGACTAGATGAGGGCCAGTCTTCAGCTGTTATAAAGCCCGCAACGTTGGTTTCAAGCCAGGCTTGGATACTTCGTGCCCTGTGATCAGGTGCAGAGTCCTGCTGGAAAGTCCACGGTGTATTTTTGAAAAGTGTATTGCTGAGAGGCATCATGACATGATCCAAGACTGTATCTTGATACACTTTGGCTGAAGTTTTCACTCCTTTTTGACATAAATGTAGTTTTGTGACTCCTTGGTAACACACGCCCCACCAAACCGGCAATGATGCAGGATGATGACCATGTTGTACCTTACCTACCACCACCACTTGAGCAGCTCCTTTAGAACTGTGAGCGTATACTTCATTTTGCTTCCTCGTATTGTAGTGTTCATCAATCGAGAAAATGTTTTCATCAGTAAAGATGATATCTCTGTGCCTCTCACCTGCCTGCTGCATCGCGACAGAAGGCTGGTTCGTTTCGATGGATCCACTCCATCAATGTTTAATTGTAAACATTGACCTAGGGCATGTCCTGTATATCCACGATAAGCACCGAGCTTCAGGTCTTGCTTTATAATACGCGACAGAGTCCAAGCGGGAACCTTCATTCCTCGCGATAATATTTATTGCTTCCTAACGGGGTTTCGACTAATTCTGGCCTTTACGGCATTAAAAGCCTTTGTAGTTCTAACAGCTAACAGCACGCGGCCGCTCCGATATTTTCTGGTCTTCTTCTGGACAGAGGAAGTGTTGTTGTATCTGTTGATAGTTCGATACACGAACATACGGCTGATAGCCAGCTTTGGTAGTGTCTACAACCTGAGCGAGCGGACCGGCTCCACACACACTGTGTGCAAGGCGATCACTGCAATACTATTTTCTTTACCATCCCCCACCCCATTCCGTATTGTAATTTGAGAATAAACACTAAACAATATATGAAATGGCGCAAATTTTAAAGAACTTTTTAAAACAATATACGTGTTCCAAATTCAAAATAACAATTTTTTGCTATACAATTCAAAGAATGCTATCATCATCCACCAGATTCCAAAGAATCGAACCAGAGCCCTCAGGCTTAAAAGCGACCAGTCATCCGCTGGGTTATGAACACTAGGACAGAATCTTTAACTACCTTCATATTTAAGCATTTGCCTTTTAACGCAAAGGTTCCTAGTGGAGTTTAGAGAAGTCCTAGTTAGGAGAGATTAGTGATAAGGTTGCCTGTACATCGGTTTTTTTATTCTAGGAAACGAGCGCGACGGTAGGTGAACCTAATGGTAAGTGATACAACGTGGCGCTAGTTAGGATGATTCACACAGCACCACATTGTGCTCATTGCTTTCAGCTATAAGACATAAAGTTTCGTTACCCCAGTAATTACACTAGCTACAGAGCCCTTAAAACCGGAACATATTCATTTTTACAAAAAACTATTTGTTTTGTTTTGTTTTGTGGTACCTTGCTTAGACAGTTTCCGTTAACAGAGACCTTTTTTATATCGCAGTGGGAAATCTTCTTAAAAGATACACTTCATCTGGGGAGAAGGCAAGGTTATGTGGGGTGTGTACCCACTAAAACCTCCTCGGTGGTCTCAGTGCATTAGGAGGAGCTCCGGGATCTCTTACTGAACGCAACGGTGCCCCACAGCACTCTGGCTAAAACGTCCCACGGAACGGCAAAGCCCTCCTTAGCGCCCACGTTGTGCTATGGCAAATACAAGACCACTATGCATTTGCCGTCCTTAGGCTCGCTTATTAAGCTCTGAGGGCCCCCACCCTCAGGGCTCACGAACTCGAGGACCGTCTTAGTCGCTTGTACGACAGGAATACCTTAATCCTGTTCTTAATAGCCCGAGACTACAGGGCTGCTGCAACAGAGATCTGTCTACAGTAAGATGCTATTCCGGCAGTGAACATATGACAACTGAAGAGATGTAAAGATCAAATGATACAGGGGTCTGGTGTGGTCGTATTGTATACAAGTATTAAGTTTATTGACAACAATAATGTAATATAAGCAACAGGACATGCTTGGGTAGTGTATAAAGTATTATAGTCACATTAATACGGACCGTTCGGGAGCCGGAGTGCGGAGAGCAATTCTCGCGGCGATATCCTTCAATTGGTGCGTCGTTTCCGGCGCCGTAAGTGGAGGTGCGGCTGCGGCGGCACGTAGCGCCGGATTATAGCAGGTAATCCATGAGCACTTACCATAAAGTTCCACCGCTCGCCACCCCCACAACCACTTTTTATTACATCGATCTTTTATAGAACCGTTTACAGGTTATGAACGGATTGCAACGCGACGCCGCGATAACCTCTCTGCTGGGTTCTGTAGTAATCCCTGGTTGCCATTTAATCTGTAAAGTTTTGTACTAATGTCCTTCTTCAGTAAAGGCATCTAACTAGCGTATAATAATATATTCATTAGCCAATAGACAGCCACTGCTGGGCCTCCCCAAAGATCTCCACATACGGTCAGCATGGCCTCCAGTGCCGCTGAGTACTAGAGGCTGTCATATGTAGGGATACATATGAAAGGATTTGGTTCATTTTCCACCACTCTGGCCTAATACGGGTTGATGGAAACCCTAAGTTCGTTTGTTGGTTAGCACCACAAGGTGCACCACGAGTAGGCGAGGTTGACTTAGATCCCGTGAGTTGTGGTGCGGGAACACTTACACCCTTATTAGTTAATATTTTATGAAACAAAAATTAAGAGTATAGATATTATCTTAAAGATAAGAATGATAAATATTTTCTTAACCCCTCTTCCTCTCCTCCAACTTATTATTTCTTTATCGTAACGGAAGTGCTCAGTCGTCGCGATCTAGTCTCTTACTGGAAGAAAGAGTATCGGTTTTACCTTTCTCCACTTCTTCAGAACGAAACTGAAACTCTATCTAATAACCTCTTAGAAACTCTATACAAAGGATTCTTTGGTACCTGCTCCGCAAGTAAAAAGGCGTTGAAACCTGATCACAAGAAGAAAGACAGTGGAATATTTGTCACGAGTGCAATTAGCGATGGTAGGTCTGCGGCTGTTTGCATTCCCTCGCTCTTACCGTGTAGCTTAGATCATTGAATGTGGATGGAGGAAGGGGGTAAGTCCCCTCTCTGTAAATGTATATTATACTAATTAACGGACCGTAACTAATAAGCTTTAATACTCAAGTAAGCGCCATCGCAGTGGAATTGTCCGTAAGAACTGGAGCTGATGCCATATTACCTATTTAAAAGTTGTTCGCTGCAGGTGACTATTTGCTTGCAAACTTCTTCCTGCTGCTTTGCCAGGGGAATTTGATCTGTAATGGTTAGGACGAGAGCTGGAAACGGAAGCAGGTATTGCCGGCTGCTCCCTTCTTCCTGTTGGGAATATCTGACGGTTCGTGACGTTTAATCTCGCGTGGTGCGCGGCGGTCGCGCGTAGGTATCCCTGGCCGTCCGGCTGGTGCCTCTGTATCGATATTACGCTACTTCTAATTAAAACAATTTTTTTATATAAAACTTACAATTATCTTAACAGTTTTAAAAAAAAATTATGACTTATTCATCTCCTAAATTACTTTACTACAATTATAAGATAATCATTACCCCTCATAGGACCCGCTAATAACAATGTGGCGCCAGTTAGGATAATATACACTACATCACATTGCACTCACTACACAGACGCTTTAAGACATAGAGATGTTAAATATTGTTACCACAGTAATTCCGTCAGGTACATCACCCATCAAAGCGGACCACAGCAATGCGGCTGATATAGGAGCTGCAGTGGTATTCACCAGTGAAGTTACCACTTGTATAATTAGCACAACAAATATAAATCTCAATTATATACCTCGACACGCGGCACATCACTAGTAACGCGTCTGCAGAAATTCAATTAACATTACCTCCAGTCGCGTGCACCTTTATTTCCGTTCGGAGTCACTTAGCCCTCTGCCCCTCGCCCCACCGCCTCCGTTCCCCTCCCCCCGCCCCGCTCCGAACCCACCAGCGGCCGCAGGGGGTGCAGGTGGGGCGGTAGGGCGGCGGGGTGAGCGGGGCGGGTACGTCTTAGACGCCTGTAATGAGGTCCGGTGATCGTTTAGTTTGTTGGTAATGGGCTACGTGAGTCTCTGTCCAGTTACGAGGGGTAGATTGTAGATACACCGACTCCTACCCTGAAATATAGCTTGTGTATTACTGTATACTTTTATGGCAAAGTTTAAGTACAACATCTACTTATATACTCATAGACGTTGTAATTAATAGACAACTTAATTAAAACCTACTTAGAGTACGAAAGAAGGCTGCTTCTAGATTTGTGCTATACGTTAGCTAAGTTCACATCGTAGCTTAACATCCAATGTGAATGTGGTTAAGCAGCACAAATAATAAAAATGTATGCCTTTTTAAATGTCTTTACTTTAAGCTACTGCTTGTTGCGACTTAATGCTCACAATGTAAGTTGCAGGTCCTCGGCTCCATTCCGACGCAACTTACAAAGCGATGCGAGGACCAGAACGGTTTATTACTACATATGTTTGAGATGGAGGGAGAAAATACACATACTGAGGTATTTTCGATTCATAATAATTATTACTTAACTGAACAACTTAATAAGTAGCATAGAGCGATTAGTTTATAAACTTTGTTTTAACTTAAATATTTAGAACAACAAGAATATCCTCTTTGTTTAAAGGACGAAGCGTAATAAAGAGAGATATGATTTATCCCTCCTGTAAAAACATTCCTGACGGAGACTGATGCGCGTCAGGATGATCTTCAAAGATAAGAAAACTCTTCGAGGTGGAAAAGGCCGGGACATCTGATTGCGAGCAAAGGGGTTCCGCACAAGGGACACAAATGGAATAGATACGTATACAATATAATTTTTATTTTTCTATTTAAAACATAAAATCTTTAATTTAGTTATATTTTAGATATGATCTAGATCACTCAGAAATAACAGATGCTGTTTATCTTAATTATTCAAATTGATATCTTTTAAGATAGTATTCTATCACCTCCCATATACAAGTCCTGATAAGTATAACATTAATAGACAAGTATGAAATACACCTGCGGAACCTTGGAATGAGCTGAAGATCTTCATCGTATCAGCCGATACGTCCACTGCTGGACATATACCTGCCCCAAAGATCTCTACATATAATGGACAAGGTTTCCGGTACCGCCGGGTATTAGAAGCCGTCGTTTGTAGGGGTATATATGGAGGGATTTGGGCCATTTTCCACTACGCTGGTGCAATATGGGTCGGTGGAAGCTAGACCTTAGTTTGTTGGCTAGCAGGCTGCACTCCGAGCAGGTGAGGTTGACTTGAGTCCCGTGAGTTGTTATGCGAGAATCCTTATACCCCTGAAGATTTTACTTTTTAACATTGTAGATAAGTATATATATATATATATATATATATATATATATATATATATATATAAAGTCAATATTGTTTGAGTTGTAGGAGCTACTATGTGATGGAGATGTCGCGGTAAACTTATAGTACTATTACTTGTTCCCCGGCAGCTTTGTTGGCTGTAATATAAAATCAGATTTGAAATATTCCCTCAGAGCAACCGCAAATGACTTTGCATAGTAACGGTTACTATAGCAACCGCATAAATAATACCAAATGAAAACGTTTATAAAAGTTAATTAGAAATAAAATGTTGAAGGATCTATTAAATTCAAAATAAATAACCTATAACCATCTACAGATCATTCCGCGTCCAATGCTCATGTTCCCGTGTCGATAACTTCACTGGTTTTCACGTGATTGGCGAACAAAGAAACTCAATTATATGTATATACATTAATTATAATAATACTTGTTCTTCTCTTTCTATAGAGGAAATTAAAAGGTAAGAAAAACCATTACTAAAATAATATGGTAAAATGAAAAATCTAAGATTTTCTACAAAAAAAAAATGTCAGTTGCTTTAAAATTCACAACTAACATTTTTCTTTGTTATCGGGGGAGAAACCTTTAGAAGATATCTTTACTAGTGGTAGGCACCGTCTAGGTAGGTACCACTGCAGCGCCCATTGCAGCCGACAGTCAGTACTGTGTATACATTCACGTGTTCCGGTTTGAAGGAAGCTGTAGCTGGTGATACAACTGGGATAACGAGACTTAATATTTAATGTCTCAAAGCGACGAGCACAATGTGGTGCAGTGTATATCATCCTAACTAGCACGTGTTGCTATGAGGTATATAACTTAACCGTAAGGTGAATGTCTTGTCGCTATGTTGAATATAAGGCACACTGCTTCTTTTCCACGGGGAGGTGTACTGTTATTTCTCCTTTATGTTCTATCCACAAAAGATAAAGAAGCTCGTACGGAACGCTGCTGATCCTGTGCCGCCGGGAGTAAGCTAATATCCTGTATAATAACATATAAGCAGCAGAAATTAAACGCTAACTTGAAGCAACCATGTAAGCACTAAGTTCGCGCGCCGGACGCAGCGGAATGCACAATATTTTCTCGCGTAAAACTCTCGCAGTGCGCCCCGAGGCGCGCTCTAGTGATGTAATGTAAATAGCTCAATAACTCATCGATATTCGCTGCAGCCCAGACTGCATAACTCACCGCGTGACGTCCCACTAATAAACTATCGACATATTTTATCGATAAGTTAAAATATGTGTTACGTATTTACATCGATTGCTTAGTCTTTATATTATTATGGTTTGGTCGGATGAAGCGAAAACGCAAGTTACATCAATAGACAAATCGTATATCGCTCGTATGGACTTACTTACTTACTCCTCTACCGCAGCGACCCAAAGTGAGTCTCAGCCTTCAATGGGATCGATTTTTACTTATTATCGATTTGGTAATACGAGTATTTATTACATAGGTGGATCGTCAGCCCGATGCAAAACCTCCTTATTCCTGGACGACACACCCTAGTTTTGTCAGCGAGCCCTTTGGGCTTAGTCGATTAGCTTACCTTCCCCCATTCGCCATCCGGAGGACACTCTCCGTATAGACTAATCGCGGCATTGCCATCAAGTTCAAAACGAGAATTAATCATCTACTCGCCAGATTCTCTGGTATTAAAGTAATAAAATTTGGTTGTGATCTTCTAGGAAGCAACGAGTATGCATGTATCAAAAAATCTAGCTCTTCCACACAAAGTAAACAAAACACATTAAAAGTAAAGTATACAAAACAATAAGAGAGAAAAAACAAAAAGAACAGTAAGTAAAAAAAATAATAAAATAAAAACACATTAATAAGTGCTTGAGCAATGCTAAAACATTCCTGATAAACACCTGAAGATGCTAAGTAGAATGTATAGTACTTATTAAAATTAAGTGTTATAAATATTGCGAGCCTTTTGCTTCTGCGTCAGTTCAGTTCAGTTGAGCTGATCTTTAGCAGTGCTTCGGTGACGTAGTACTCCACCGTTTCAGCCAGTCCGAAAGCGTTCTTTTGGATGCGTTGAAGTTCATGGGGTAAATACTCGTATTCATTATTTTATTGTATAAATTAACTGATTGTATCCCCTACTGTCGACACGCAAAGTTACTATTGATCGGGTGAAATGGAAGAATGAATGAATCTTATCGTCATCTATTTAAGTTGCTTGAATCGTAAGGTAGGTTTAAAAGATTACTGTCAAGTCAGGCTGATGCCTCGACCGACTAATCCATTTTCAGCATTATTGTGAACAGCCTCCCAAGAATTGCCCGTAAATAATATTGCGGTGTCATGCGCATATGAACAACCTGCACATTTGTAATGTTCATGTTGCAAATTTCATTAATATAAGGTAAATATATGGTGAGGCCTAAAACGATTCCCTGGGGTACCCCGCGAATTACGATTGTTGGTTCACTGACATATTCATCGATTTTAACTCGCCAGATACCTGTATACATCATACGTCTACCACTCTAGAAATTACCAGAGAACTCCTTCGTCTGATGCAGTAGCAATTGGTTATCACCGATAACTGATACCGGATGCCTGTGTCACGGCACGCTGCTCGTTTGATTTTCCCCAAACGTTCTAATACTACATTCGATAGCGATAAATTTAATAATATATTGTAACAACAATAATACATGATTACAGTCTTGTCATTAATTACAAGATTATTCTGTAATCATCAGACGATAGTCATCGTGATCAGCAGTAGAAGTCCACAGCTGATAGCGATGACGATCACTCTAAAACATTCTTTAAGTATTCCGTTTAATACAAACGCATAACGCCGTATAGATATAATAATGTTCACCGTTTTAATAACATCAGGCCAGGGCAGAATACCAGGACTTGGCACCAGGTGCAAATGTACCGAGTCCTGGACCTTTTTGTCTAATGTATTCATTTTTCTTATGTTTTAATGTAATATATATAGATTTAAGTGTTTCATTAATCAAATAAATGGCTTATTATTATTATTAAACTAGTTACAATTCAGTACATTTGTGAATTGGTGAGAAGAGGCGTTTTTCATACAAATTTATTTCGGATGTCTGTGAGTTATCGATAGACCGGCGACGTGCGGCGACGTCACTAGAGCCGCGCCAGGGAATGTGACAAATGCCGCGGAGTCGCGGGGCCCGGGCGACTTCAGATTGTCTCTAAACACACAATTTCACTCTTATATCGAAAACTAATGTCCCGAGTTACTGCACGAGCATACGGAGTACCTCCGAGGGTACCCTGGGGGTTGATACCTTTATCTACCTCGAAGAAAACCCCACCGTTTCACAAGATACATTCATGTTGTGAAGTTTGATGGTGTTGTCTTCGAGGTAGACAAATATATATTTCCTAATTTGAAACCTGCTATACTTCCAGGACTGACTGACAGGAAATAGTGAAACAGACGAAGTCAGTGCTTACTTGCAAGTCTGACTAAACCTGGTGTGGCTGACTTTAGAGGAGTAAACAACTAAATCCCACAAATGTTTCCCTTAGTGTAAATTAATTGTATTTCTTATAGATGTTACAATAGTTATATATAATTACTGCAAGGACCCAGTTGATGTATACAGGATATCCTGGAACCATCAAGTTAATAATGTGATCGCTTTGATATGCATGAAGATATCAGACAACCTGTATACAACGAAGAGAAGAAAACAAACAGTATATTTAGGTGGTACCATGAGGAAGCGAAACCGGAACTGCTGCAGTAAGTCAGACTAGGAACAAGTAGTGAGTTCGAAAAAGGATATCCTGACTGATGGACCTGCGTTAGTGGTTTGGAAAGATCTGTCATTTACTCTTCACAGTCAAGGTATCGATACTGCAGGTTGTTTTAGTGATCGCCGAACTTCAAAAGGAAATAGAACTTCAAAGACAATTGTTTCCTCTTTACTGTGTTCCGGTAGTTAACAGACGGGAACCAGAGTATTATGAATTAAAAAGAAAGCACTTGTTAAACGTAAATAGCTCAACGTTACCCCCGCTACCTCTAAGGGTGGTTAAGACAAAAATTTATTATTAACAGAATAAAACATTAACTGGCTTTAATCTTAACATTGCGTAAATAAGCCGCTTCTGACGAAAAATTGAGTTACTGAACACCTTAATCTTTACAGAATCCCGCCGCTGTAAGATGAGATTCTGCAATATTAATTACTTGAGTTAGACCAGCGACACACTGGTGCCAGAATTTAATATTATTTGTACGGAAACAAAAAAGCTGCAAAGTATACCCAAGAGGTGTGAAGGTATCAAAGGTACGCCTAACAACAATATGCAAACGTTAATGTGTTCCGGTTTGAAGGGTGCTGTAGCTAGTGTAATTACTAGCATAACGAGACTCGACATATTTTGTCTCAAGGCGACGAACGCAATGTGATGCAGTGTATACCATTCTAACTAGCGTTACTATGGGCAGGCATATCACCTACCATCAGGTAAACTAGTAACTATTTAACTTTACTTCTACATTAACATATTTTTTGGTGTTTTTTTTACTAAATAAACAAAATCAAGTATTTAAAATAGACAAGTGACTCCAAATATTGTTCAATGGTTAAAAGACCAATAATTAATTGAAGTCAGTACTCTGATACTAATTTCTTCCTTAATTGACTTTGGAAGATAAATCACTTAGGTGTCCAGATTCATCATGAGGTAATCGTTATATCCCAAGAACAATATCAATTTGCGACTACCCGCATTAAGATAAAATCGCTCCTGAGAGAAGATCCCAAATATTACTTTTTTATTTGATCTGGTTGCAACAATAAAGTGACGCTATTGAGCGGACATGACGTCACTGTGCTACGAAACGTCATCTATATGAAGCTGCTTATAGATCTACACGGTGTCTTCCGTTTGGACGATCGCGCAGAGTTTTAAAGTAACATGATCTGTACGCGTGCCCGAAGGTACATCAGCACAACTGAACAGGAATTAATTCCAGTGGTCCCGGTGTGCCCCCGGCGCTTCGCCCGCAGTTTTCAGCGACTCCAGCAGATATCTGAACGCAAAGCGACTGCTCTTAATTAATTGGCTTGCATTCGTTTGCATTCATTACTCAGGTACCCGGCACCAACCAGCCGACACCCGGCGCATTCGGTTACCCTAAAAAATATCTGTTAGCCTCTTACTATACGTATAGCATTAATTAAACAATTGAACCCTTAACTAAGTCTTAAACAATATAATATACTTCACAAGACATGCTAGACCCTGATGCTGTACGCCGGACTGTAACAACGTAGGGTTAGTTAAGATGACGTACACTGCTTCACATTGTGCTTGCCTTGATACATGAGATATTAAATCCCATTACCTTAGTAATTTCACTAGCTACAACGCCCTCCAAACCGGAAAACAGTAAATTTTACGCAATACTGTTCGATGGCAGCACTAGACGCTGCTGTAGTAAATAGGCTGCACTGCAACCAAGTAAACTTTTTTTTACTTTATCTAAACAGCTGATGCCGGTTCGAGGTGCAAGCTTGCGAGTCAACCCAGGCCGTTCCACGTTAAGCAATGCATTGGGATTATCTAAAGAAGGGAGTTAACTTTGTGACTATAGTTGGGGCAAAGTTGGCGCGCGCGGAGTGGAGTGGTGGAGTGGTGGAGCAGCGGCGACACCGCACCGCACCGCAGCGCAGCGCGCGCCCGGCCCGCTCCGGATCAGGTGAAGCGGATTATTCCGGCTCGGTGCGGCCCGAACCGGATCCAACACGATTTTAGACTTACGGACTGAGCGAGTTCGTCAGAGGTATATAGATAACGGATATCATCCGGAAGACTGACGCTGATTAAGGAAATAGGAGAATTAACGGATGCAATTAATCACATCATCATTATGATGAAACAATTCCACTCCGGAAACTTTTTCTACGAATAATCTCTGAAAAGAAAGATACTTTCTTTAAAAATCATTCAGCTCTCAAACTGTAATGTTTCCACATTGCTGTTATCCGGATCGAACGACGACGTAGCTAGGGAAACTGATGAGGTAACGAAACATTAACTCATGTCTCAAGGCGACGAGCACAATTTGATGTCTGGTATACCATCCTAACTAGCACCACGTTATTACTAGTTATTACTAGAGGTATGATTTAGGAGCAGTTGAAAGTCTCGTCCGTGTAGTTGCTTCATAGATTTTTTTTTAAAAGGGCTGTGTGTATTGTTTATAAATATATATATATATATAAACACAGCCATTCCGCCTTTGTCACCAATCAGCCGGGGGGTGAACTGTCGAAAGTTTTGGAAGTTACCAGCAGGGAAATATTGATCGCGCGATATTAGCACCTGTACTGCGGCACGGACCAGCTATTGTTCGTTATTACACCGCAAAATAGGTGATGATTGTCATCATCCTTTTAGTCTTAACGAGTGCTCATTTAATTGTTGTTAACCAGATACTCGTAGATCAACGACAAACAAAACCTCCTCATGATGCATACCAGTTTTTTCAGACACAGATATAAGTTTAATTACTTTAATAATTTCATTATTTACAGCGTCCTTCAAATCGGAACAAAGTAATGTTTTCACAGTACTGTTCGCAGCAGAATACTAGGTTGGAGAAGCGTATATATTCAGCATTGGACATCTAAATGACTGAAATGGTAATGATGATGGTAATTAAACATTACATTAATCGTGATCATGATGATGAGAACCAAAGGAGAAGGAATTATAAGTAAGATGATATTTTACCAGGAGGGTACGTTCAAATATTCAAAGGTAGTACTGTCAGTGGTGCCCCTGATCTAAGTTACGGGACTTTGCAAATTGAAATAATTTTCTTCATTAAAACTGCGGAGCCAAGTTTTCAGGTGAAGTTTTTTAAGCATCCATTACGCGGAGGAATTTCCTTTGGCGGTTCAGACGAACATATAAAAGGAGATGGACTTTTAATGCGGTTTCAGTCGTTTGGTGTATTTTTTCGATGTTCCTCAGAGAATTTATTTATCATGAAGCGAGCGAATATTCAAACTAATGATATCGGGTATTTGTTAACTTTTGAAGTTCAACTTCATAACTTGACTGCAACATAATGCTATGCTAATACTTAGATTTAAATTAAATTTACTTACAAAAGCTATAAAATAAGTTAAATAGATTACTAACACTTATCGTGTCATATGAATTAAATATATGGTTAACAATACAGTTCCGGTGTTTGAATGCGTTGGTATAACAAAAACTAAGTACGGTTAAGCCCGTCTTCAAGTGAACTGCAGATACGCGATGTGACATCGGATGATCGTCCCAGGGGTCGATTCCGCATCCCGGTAATCCCGCAGGTGGGCCCGGTCCCGGATTAGGGGATCGGGACGCGGGATCGCCGCCGATACATCTTGTTGATGGATCATTAAATTGAGTCCGATAGACATACGTCGCAGTCGGTGCGGACTTTGCCGGAAGTGAGGAGCAGGATAGAGGATGGACACCGTTGTAATGGCCATATGTAATAATAACATCTGTACTAATTCCTTCAACTCCAACCTTCATACACAATAAACGTGGAAGAACATGATTGCTGCTCATAACAAATAAGACGTTCTTCATGATATTCACATAATGAAAGTTTCACATAATTACAGATGTTATATTACATAATTCAGCACTATTAAAAGGTATTAGAGTATGCACAAGAGTAGACGCTCCAGTGGGAACCAGACAGCGACTGATGGAGTCATGAGAATACTACGTCCAGATGACGTTGAAGATTGTACAGCGCATTGCGCAGAATGACTGGTTTATTCTGCTGACAGTATTAGCTGTTGTATCTCTCGGCTCCCCCACCCTGTTGTTGCTTTTGATAATCCTCTTCCATTGTGAAGTTCTTGTAAATAAAAGTACAGTCTCGTTAGGGGCTCGTCTGCAGCCGGAGACAGGTGAGGTCTTGAATAGACAATTAATTTTATTTACGGTCGCCTTGTTTGTCGCCGCGGCGCCGCGTCCCGAATGCTAACTTAACTGAATAGGTAAAATTCTTAATTTTCCCGCAGACTTCCGCTACTGAATTAGTAATTGAGCGTGCAATCGCGGGGGAGTCCCGGCAAACTTCGGTTTTCACGGTGCGACATTCAGAATTATAAAATCCCCACACAATGACGCTGCGGTGGGCGCTGATGGATTGAAGACGTTTGGAATTTGAATCGAAAGCAGTGGACGGTTGTCAGGGGTGTAATGGGTTCCGCCCAACATCTTACGGAGCCCAAGTCGGTCTCATCTGCAAGTGATGCACACTGCTGAATAACAGACGGGTGGGCACCGTGCCACCGACCGTAGTGGGCTAAGGACTAAATCCCCTCAATGAAATCTAACAAAAGAAGGCTTTACGTGCCCGGCACGCAGGACCAATCGATGTGGAGATCTTTCGGGAAAGCCATGCCCAGCAGTGGACGTATGAAGCGACAACACGAGTGAGATGTTCACCCAATAGCGAGTAATGTCCGACACTTTACAAGACGTTTAGACTCGTTAACGTAGTAATTTTACTGGCTACGGCGAACTTCAAACCGGAACACATAAATTTGTGCACACTACTGTTCCTTGACAGAAATAGGAGCCCCGGTGGTACCTAAACAGTCTCCGGTAATAGAAGGCCTTAGTAGGTCCTTTTTTGTTACGGGTAGGGGAGAATTTTCGAAAGAATCCTGCTTCTAGGGGGAAGTTAGAGCTATGTGAGATTCTTACTCACTAAAACTCCTTTAGTAGTCTGTATCAGTGCACTCGGTGAGGTTGCAGGATCTCTTATAGAACGCACCGGTGCCCCTCTGCACTTTGTGTTAGCACGTTTCTGAGGAGAAGCCTAACCCTCCTAGCCACCATCGCTGAGCCGCACGCTGTCCCACGCAGGTTCTCTTGTTGAACGATAAGAGCCCTCACCCTCAAGACCAGCGAATCTCCTAGACCCTTCTACGATAGGCAGGGCTTACCCTAGTTCTAGCCCGAGACTACAGGTTAGCCGACAATAGAGACCTACCACCAGTTTTGATTCCATACTAACCTCAACGCTCTTGAAGATTTGAGATAAGTGCTTCTCCATTCCACAATTTCATTATTCCAGCTTTATATATTATTACTTCATAACTACCAGTGAAGGATATACAGGATAGAGTATACAGTGTTCCAAGTTGATGGACGCTGTAGCTAATGAAATTTGACACCTTGAGTCCTGAAACCATGAACGCTATTTTGTGTTGTGTAAACATCCTATCCATTTTAATGCGCAGCCATATCACTTACCGCCAGGTCTTATGTTATACAAGATTTATCTAATACTAAGCGATGATGAAAAACGTCAGGAGTTATGTTTCACGCATCTTCACAAAGGACTAACAAAATTGGGTCAAGATTTCTTCACATGAAAATTATTTTGTCTTTTCTAGCTCAGGCGGTAGAAATTCATTATTAGTATGCTTTTTCTGTATGGTCCACCTCACACTGACTGGTGACTAGGGTAAAGACTGGTGGTAGGTGTTTGTTACCGAAGACCGTCTAGGTAGGTACCACCGCAGCTCCTATTTCTGCCGCCAATTAGGGTGCAAACATTACTGTGTCTGTGTTCCGGATTGAGTGGAGTGGTGACTAATGAAATTGCTGGGGTAATGAGACTTGTCATTGTTACGGGCGGGCGTGTCACTTAGCATCAGGTGAACGTCCGACACGTTCCGCCGTTTCATTGAATGAAAAAGAAATCAACGAATTTGCGATGATTATTTCAAAGTTTCAAATGGTGATGATGGATCTATTCCGAATAGTTCTTCCGAGTCTTTCGAAGCACGGCATCTGCACTTCTTTCTTCAATTAGAGCCAACGGAACTACTCGTAGAAGTGAAGCGTATGAAGTCCGGTCCCTCCTGAAAGCTCCCGTGTAGCCTACTAACCAATATTCTTCGGGCATTTGTATCCGTCTGCAAGTTTCGTTGCGGCATTACTCTTCCGGCTAATCCGGGACCACTATTAACCGTTTTAGGTCCGGGTACAGGGGTGTATTTGAATATTCAAATTGTTTTTTTGTTAACGTGTGCGAAAATTTTGCAAAGCTAGGTACATTGTGATGACTGAAAAGTTGATATTATAACACTTAAAGAACTATTTCTTATTATTATTTCACAGATGTCCGTTATTACAAGGTTTCCTACTTGTAGAGATGCAGGTTCCATTCCCTCTCAGCTTGAGTTTCCGCTAAAGGTAAGGATCGTGAGAAAACCAAAGTTTCAATAACAACCGCTACATGGAAATGCGACGTCCGTCAGCCCACGTTATACAGATTTTGCAGTAACAACTGTACTGTTTAATAATAAAAAAAAATGTTTGAATGATCTATAGAACCTGTGTAATAGACCTGGCAAGGTACATGTCCATCAATCTCCTACAAAGATACCCTCATATGCCGTAGCCGATCTGCCACGAACGGGCCCAATTAAGTTCGTGAACCATTAATCATGGGTAAAGAATACCTTGAATACCACTTAATAAAATTTCCTTTGGATACGTACGCCGCCTAAATCCGTCTCCTTGTGACAAAGAAAAATTGTAACGAATTGAGTGGGACCCTTCAGCGACCCGTCGGAGCGACCCCCGGAGCATTTACGGAATGAACTTTAAACGTAAAGACATACAGTCAAATTTCCTTTGTAACGGTTAAATGAAGTTTTCAAGTATAAAGAGACGTGTGCGAAAGTAACAGATGTTTTAAAGTTATCATCATATCTACCTCCAAACGTTACCGTGTCTCAGTTGTGAAGAGGCCGCAGTTAGCAAAATTACTGGGGTAACGACACTTGATACCGTGCGTCTATGTTGATATTACGTTGATTGAAATTTACGGTGTGACGGTGTGAGGGAGGGGTCCCGCGCAGCAACTCTCGGAACCCAAGCCAACCTCGCCTGCTTGCGGTGCGCTCTGCTAATCAACAAACAAGGCTCTGACTTTCACCAACCCGCATTTAGCCAGCGTGGTGGGAAATAACCCAAGTCTCCCTATATGAACACCTATAAACGACCACCCTTGGTGTTCGGCGATGCGGGCAGCGCAGGACCGATCGATGTGAGGATATTTGGAGGAGGCCCATGTCCAGCAGTAGCCATCTATCGGCTGATGGTGACAAAATTTACGCCAAATTGTTTTCATCTTGTAGGACAAACGAAATGAAACGTACCTCTTTGTGAATCTTCCTTTACTCCTCTACCTCTGTTAAATATTACCCTGACTTTCTGCTATATATCTATCTGTGCACTTGTAGCGCCCCCCTTCATCTCCACTAACATTAATATTAAATTCTTCAAGACTGTCTCACCTGTCTCCACCGTTTTAGTGGAATTATATACAGATATGTTGGTTTCTTTTATAATTAAACATACCTAGCAGATTCTCTATTCCGAGCCATGAGTCTTCAAGAAAACCTACTTTACAGAATTTTTAGTATGTAGATAGTTTTTCTTTGTTTCCGCAGCAACTAGATCCACTTCATGGCAAGCAAGGTTGTACATCGTGATGTATACTGTTACAGCTTGTGAATTGTGCCGTATGAGTTTCAGCGAAGGTAAGTCGGGCGGGATGTCTATCATTAATACGGGGTGCGGGATGAGTAATGGCGGGCGGCTCGTTTTCCCCGTAAACGGGGGCATAATGCGGTTGTTAACTCAACTGAATGGAGTGATTCGTTGCGAACGCCCGTGCGCGGTGCGGTGCGGCGCGGCGCGGTGCGGTGCGGCGCGGCGCGGCGCTCGGCGGGCACCGCTCGTGTGGCTGATGGGCCCCACTTGATTTATTACCTGCGAGTGGGAAAACTGTTTGCGTTCTTGATTCGTTTTTTGCTTTTCATCCTTAACTGCCCTCGCCGCGCAGCGGTTGACCGTACATAAAACTACGAAAATCTCCGACCTAAGCATGCAGTCACATAAATGGCGTTACTAGATTGAAAAAGTCAACGCTCAACGATGCAAATTTCCTTGAAGAAAACATCTGATTTTTTAACCCATTAATAATACAAAAAACATACCATTAATTAGTATACAAAAACTGCTAAGTATTTGTTATTCTTCTAAGAACCAATGAGGTTTTTCTTTTGTATACAAACATTGCAGACGTCGAACCAAAATACATTTATACATATACCATGATATGTTAACGAAACAATTTCCCGCTAAAACCACAACACTGTTACAGACTACCTTAAAGTCAGAACGAATATTTATTAGTAACGGCATTTCGAGATTCGAAAGCAATACAAACGTGCAACAGGAAATGCATGGCATTAACACTGTCGCACTTACAAACCGAGGAGTTCTGACACAAGTATTAACAAAACCAGGTTTCAAAATATTTTAAATGTAAACCATGTTAGTAGTGGATTAAGAAAGGCTGATGATGATGATGGAATCAATTCACTAGTTCACTTTTCTAATTAAATTTTTATTACAAGTAAATTTGAAAAAAAAAAACAATTTTTTTACTAATATAGATGAAGGTATTTCACTAACAGCCGTGTCTTGTTAAATACTCTTTCAGACTGGTGGTAGGGCTCTTTTCCGGAGACCGCCTAGGTAGGCACCACCGCAGCGCCTATTTCTACCTACAAACAATACTGTGCAAACATTACTGTGTTACGACTTGAAGGGCGCTGTAGCTAGTGGGGTAACGACACTTAACATCTTGTGTTTCGAGGGAGGATCGTAGTGTTAGGGGCAGGCGTATCACTTACAATCAGATGAACGTTACGTTTCGTTACTTAATTTAATAAGAAATGAATAGTGTAATATGAAACCATTGAAGTGTTGAATATTTGAAAGTATTTTGGTCGGGCAATTAGTCACTGGGAAGCAAATACCTGTTTTTAAAACCTAGTCGCGTGAATACGCCGCTGCGGAAATTACTGCGGGCGTTGCGTTCGTGTCTCCCGCGCGCCGCGCCGCCGCGCCGCCGCACCGCCGCCATGTTTAATTGTACGCGCTTATGAGAATTGTGGCGGGAACGTGTCGCGCGGCGCGGCTCCATTGCACTACATTTGGAGTTTATCGCGACTTTAAATATGTATGCATATAAATATAAATATTTAGCAAAGAAGAGAAACCTTTAACAAGAAACTATTTTTTATTTAGAATGGAATAACATTTTACATCAAAATTTCTTTTTATTCTACGAGACGAGCGTGTCGTTCACCTGACGGTAAGTGATACGTCCACCCGTGCTAGTATCATCCTAATATACACTGTACTGCATTGCGATGATCGCCAGAAGATATGATGTTAATACTCGTGACCGCAGTAATTACACTAGCTATACAGCACTGTCCAAACCGGAACACAGTAATGTTTGTCAGCTGCAATGGGCACTATGGCGGTACCTAGCTAAACTGTATGCGGACGAGACCTACCACCAATATAAGTATTTGTTTAAAGAATAACCTTTAAAAATGTTAGAAATTATTTTCTATTTATACATTGAGATGATCTGTACTTCTAAATTAATCTCTTGTTAATTTTTCTGTAGTGGATACTTTGTAAACTACGAGTATTTTATGGTGGAGGGTATAAAGTTAATGTATGGATTTTCATTAATAAAGAGTGTTTTAGTTTGCAAACAAAATAATCGATTTTTCAATATGTTGTGCCAATTGGCAATTGGCACGGCGGCCGTGGGCGCAGGAGTGCTCGCTGCCAGCCAGCCAGCCAGCCGCGCCAGCCGCGCCCAATGAGCGCGCGCGACGCCGTTGACACTCGCCGCCTCGTACCTTTGTTTCATTTCCTGATATCCTTGTTACTTTTTTTCTAACGATAAGTCGACGGATAACTAAGCACGGAGAGGGATTTGATAATATTATTATATTATCCTGATATTTATGGAGAGTAAGGGGGCCCGCACAACAACTCACGGGATCTAAGCCAACCTTGCCTGCAAGTGATCCACTCTGCTAATCAATAACCAGGACTAGCTTCCACCAACCCGCATTAGGCCAATGTGATGAAAAATGGCCCAAATCCTCTTAATGAACATTTACAAATGACGCTTAGTACCCGGCGGTTCCAGAGGCCATGCTGGCTGTGCAGCGCAGGACCGATCGAGATGGACATCTTTAGAGGCCCATGTCGAGCAGTGGACTTCTATCGGCTGATGATGATCGTGATTATTCCCTCCTAGAGTTTGACACGTAATGTAAATAAACAAACTAGTGTAATCTAAAGATTGTACATGCCAATATAAAGATTATATTCATTATTCGAGTGATGGTAAGTGATACGCCTGTCCATAATAACGTGGCGCTAATTATAATGGTACACATAGCACCACATTACGCTCGTCGCGTTGACACGTATACTATATTAAGTGTCGTTACCACAGTAATTACTCTAGCTACAGCGCCCTCCATAGCTGAACACAGTGATGTTTGCACCCTACTGTTTAGTTGCAGAAATAGACACTGCAGTGGTATTTACTTTTTTTTATCACTTAGTATATCATCTTATCAGCCAGATAACTTTCACTGTTGGGCATAAGCCTCCCTCAAGGATCTTCATTTAGAGGTAATCGGGCCTTAGGCCCTCCATATAGGCCCAGTGCGGATTGGCGGGTGGTCTGAGCCTTGTCTGTTATTTAGCAAGCTGCACCGCGTGAAGGTGAGGTTGACTTGGGCTCCGTAAGATTTTGGGCGGAACCCCTTACACAAAATCTGCTTAAAAGATCCGTTGCATTTTGGGGGGAAGATCAGATTATGTGATCTCCTTAGTGCAGTAGAAGAGGCTACGGGATCTTCTACGGAACACATCCGTGCCCTCCCCTCCTGCACTCTGGCTAAAACATCCCACGGAAGTGCAAAGCCCTCCTTAGCATCCACATTGTGCTACGGAAAAAACAAAACTACCATGTATTTGCTGTCCCTCTAAGGCTGGCTTATTGAGCGCCGAGGGTCTCCACCCTCAAAACCCACGAACCCGAGGAACCTTTTAGTCGGCTTGTACGACAGCAGAGAATACGTTAGTCTAATTCTTAATAGCCCGAGAGTACAGGGCTACGGTGGTACCTACCTGGACGGTCTCCAGCAACCGAGAGCTACCAGCAGTAGAGTTATTATTGTGTGAAGTAGTAAGCTTGGAAGCAGTGAGGTGCACTGGATGGCATTGAGTGGAATGAAACGTAAGTTGTAACAAAGAAGCCGGCTCCGCGCCACGCAACAGATTGCCGTTATTAGGTATGATGTCGGCGGGCCGGGCGCGGGCCGGGCGCGGGTCGGGCCGGGTAGGGCCGGGTCGGGCCGGCACCGAACTGCGGATTTCAATAAAGCGATCGACCTTTTGTTACGTGTGCTACCAATATTTGAGCTCTGGCCGCCGCGCCGCCTCGCGCGCGATATTAAAAGATTCATTTCAGATGAGCACGCGCCCGTCACTCCACCAGCCAGCAGCCAGCGCCACCCCCCCTCCGCACTCACTCCCGCCACCACTCACCGCTCACCATTCAACACTCAACACTCACCAAACATGACCACCACTAAACCATCATTACATTAACTGCTAAAAAGACTCTACATCTAAGTAGTTTCCGTCAATGTGATTGACGTTACATCTTTTCAAATTGTTGAGATGACGAAGCTTAACCTACATCTCAGTGGACCAGACACGAGCTATTAACTAAATGGAGGTAAGTTGCCGGAAACTTAGGTACTACCGCAGCGCCAAGCAGAAGTAAGCAAACATTACTATAATTTTGACTATGAATATCAGATGAACGTAATGCTGGTCTCATCGATTCCTCATATACAAATAGTGTTCCTGATGAATACTGTCGTTACCGTATTCTCATTTGGGGTATGTTGTGCGAGTTCATGAAGAGCTGTTCGGAGGATAGAAGTAGGCTGCGCAGCCGCGACCACTCTGGTGTTGCGACTGTCCGTGCACGTCAGTGATCACTTTCCACCAGGTGAACTGTTCGCTCGGTTGCTTACCCTTCATATACAAAAGAAACGAACAGGACATTCACCTGAGGGTTAATACTGCACATTTAGTTAATAAGTAAAAATAAAATTTTATTTAATATTAAAATTTATAAATACTACCCTGTTACTAATTATTATTTTAACAACGTGGCACTAGTTAGGGTGATATTCACTGCACCACGTTGTGCTCATCGCCTGAGAGATGGATGTTAAGTCTTGTTACCCCTGTAATTTCACTAGCTACAACATCCTTCAAACCAGAACGCAGTAATGTATGCACGTTACTGTTTGTAAGGTGCATCAGGAGCTGCGGTACCCAGACGGTCGCCATAAGAGACTCACCGGAAGTAAGTTGATTACAAAAAGAGTAGCTAGTATCTTAACTAAACCATACAAAATGATTATTAATAAACTTGAGATGTATACACAGGCATTATTAGATAAAGCGAAAAATTACAAACAACAAACAAATTAAACTTTGATAAACGGACGTCCCATCGGCCGGGGTGGGGCGGAACCGAGCGGAGCGGGGTGGGGGTGTACACGGCGCCTCCGAGAGACAATGCATAGGTAATGCCTCCGGAACTTGGCAATATAAAAATCATGAAAACTCAGAAACTTCCGCGATCGAATAAAGTATTCATTAAAAGTGTGCAGAAGTTGCCCGGGTCAGGTGGAGCCTCGGGGGTGGTCGCAACTTCCTCTAAATGAAAAACTTTGAAAATTTAAAATCTCCTGTAAAGTTACCCCCGGTTATCACTTAAATGTATGAGCACTCACAACAACGTGAAATACAACTACATATAAAGTATTTTGTAGCGTTTATTCAATTATTTCATTACTGCTACTCTTCAAGTTCTTTACAGCATCAGGTTTTTGAAAACAGTAAGAGATGTAAGCAGCTCGTCTCCATTATCAGAACGCGGAACATAAATGAGACCTACGTGCCTAGCAGCTTCTAGTAGTTTCCAATTCACTGTTCACATCATTGTAGATGATCTTTTCTTTCCAGGAGACACCTGCATTAATCATCAGGTAGGAAGTTAAATTTGAAACTAATCTATGGATATGTTATTTACTATATATGAGGCTAAAATTAATTATTTGTTTAGATTTCCAGATAGTTTCAGTCTAGACCTAGTTCTAAGTAACGTATTCAATGGCTAATAATTTTGAAGTAACAGCTTTAATCTATGAAAAACATGTTTAATTGAATTAATATTGATATTTACTGGTGGTGAGTCTCCAATGCTGGAGACCGTCTAGGTACCACCGCAGCACCTAAAGCAGCCGACAAACAGTAGTGTGCAAACATTACTATGTTCCGGTTTGAAAAGCGGAGTCTCATAATCATCATCAGCCTATAGACGTCCATTGCTGGATATAGACCTCCCCAAAGATTCCCACATACAATCAGCATGACCTCTATTACCTCTGGGCACTAGGGACTGGTCGTATGTAGGGGTTCACATGGGGGGATTTGGGCCATTTCCTACCACGTTGGCCCAATGCGGGTTGGTGGGGTTGTGGTTGGTGCGTTATAGGTATTGAAATTACTAGGGTAACGAGACTTAACATCCTATGTCTCAAGACGACCACAACGTGGTGTAGTGTATACCATCCGAACTAGTGCCACGTTTTAATGCGGAGTCTGTCGCCATCAGGTGGAAAGTACGAGCAGTGTAAAAATTTCCCTTAATAAATATGTTTAAACGTGAGTTATAAAATTTATCCGGATATCTGAATATGAACGAGATGAGGTCCGTGATTCCGGTTTCACAACGCGATCGGAAGTGGCGGGGGAGGGGCCAATGAAATATTCAGCCGTCCGGCGTTCAGGTGGCGGCGGCGGCGGTTCCTTATGCATGAGGGCTCTTGTGATTCGGGCGAGTCGCGGACATGTGTCTGCACAGAGCAACGCGCCGCCGCAGACCGACGCCTGCTCATGCTTACCATGCTTACCATGCTTACCAAGCTGATGTGTTACAGAGGCTTACAAAAACTTCTTGAATCAATGTTTTTATTGTTCCTCTAAAGATCACAAATCCTTTAAGAGAAATATTTATTTTAAAATTGAGCAAAATGAAAAGCAGACAGACAGGATGTAAAATCTATTGTAGAACCAGCATAACTATACAATTACTGACAATTAAAGGTGATTATACACTAAATCAAGTTTGATTAAAAAACTATTATTAAAACATGCAAAAAATTTTCCTTTTTTTATCTCAAATCGTAATTCAACCAAGATATCGATTTCGCGATTCAGCAACTAAGATCAAAATTTTTTCAACTTCTTTTCTTCAATTTCGTAACATTTAAAAAGAGTTGTACCCAAATTCCTTAAATATATCATCATCATCAGTCGATAAACGGTCACTGCTGGAGATAGGCCTGCCTTCAAAGATTTTAAGATCGATCAGTCTGGTGATGGCTGCATCCAGCCGCTTCCCGCGACCTCACAGTCAGCTTGACCGGTCAGAATTTCATATATATATGTAGACCGGGTATCGCCGGGCTACATATATATATAAGAAATTTCCACCTACGTTCAAATTCATCACGACGCCTCTCGAATCATCAGACCTGGAGACTAGAAATTCGGTAGGAATGCTCCTTTTACCAAGTACAGGTTAGTTAGGAACAGATTTGACCAAATGTTATCTCCAAAGGGGATGATAAATTGGTCCAAACCTTTATTATATTACCATATCTAAGATATGTTTTGCCATATATAAGACGAGTAGATTGTTGTCTGTTAATTAAATACCTGTTGCCTATTTACGCGTCCGTTCGCGACGAGTAGTCTTTGAAGGTGCCTCCAATACATTTACATTTATATTGGACCAAGATGTCCAAGCTCCGGCTGAGGACCTAACAACTTTACTCTCGCAGATAGCAATCGATTCAATTAAAATAACCTTTCTATTTTCCATCAGCTGAAACTCTTCGCTTGATCAAAGTCTGCCGCTGAACTTCTGCACGGAGCTTAACGCGGACACAAGTTTGTGGTCTTCCACGGAGAGCTCTTCGCAGAGGTCATGCTTTCCACGTACCCATTGCACATAGACATTTAAATGGACCAAAGCTTAAGTTATGTATACAGCAGCATCGGCTGCGTTCACACCGGAGCCATCTTCTGTGAAAGCATAATGTGATGCAGTGTACATCATTCTAAGGAACACCACATTATTCTGAACAACACCATAACTTCCTTATTCGACGAAGCGACGGGAAAAACCAGGCGATGGCCTGATGGTAAATAATACACCTGCCAATACAAACCTGGCGCTAGTTAGGATGATGCACTCCAGCACTCTTGTTACCCCAGTAATTTCACTAGCTACAACGCCATTCAAACCGAAACACAGACCTCGCCGGCAACAGAGACCTTCCACCATATCTTCTAGCAATAAGAAGTACATTGTGCTGTAGTGTATATTATCATCACATTAACATCACATGAATAATCTCCTCATATCGTTTTGTCTATTAAAAATTTTTTTACTTTTTTAGTTGAAAAGGTTAGTGTCGATGTCACCTGAAATTAAGTACTGATGCAAGATGTGGTGGTAAGGCACACTAATTAAATAACAGCGGGTATTCACTCCTTCTTTTGGAGATATACTTTGTTATATTTGTCACAGCTTCTGTCAGCTGATGATGGTGACGATGATGTATATATATATGGCCTATGTTCAGCCGTGGACGTCTATCGACTGATGATGATAATGAGCGATGTTGATATAATGACACTTAAGATTGTCAACGTCTGTAAGAGAGGGAACGCAGGAGATTTCAGATCACCTGTCGCGTTGCTCCACTTCGATGAATAATTCATCGTCACCAAAAGGCGGTCGGCGCCGCCGAGGAACAAGTTGTTAATGCGATTAAATCCGGTACAGCTCCGAGGAGCTGGCGGCCGGGAAGTGGCTGGTTAATTTTTGCGGCGCTATTGACGCAGCTGATTGCCGGGAGTAAGTTAAATAAGGCGTCGTTCAACCCGCCGCACTTCCGCTGTATACTTAAGGAGTGTAACAACTTTGAAGAGTGAAATTTAACTGGCGGTTGGTCTCTATTTCCGGAAACCGCTGCTCCCATTGCAGCCGACTAACAGTACTGTGCAAACATTACTGTATTCCGGTTTCAAGGGCGCTGTAACTATTGAAATTGTTAGGATAACGCACCATGTTTCACGGCGAGCACAATTTACTGCAGTGTGTATTATCCTAAGTAGCGCAAAGTTAGTCGTCCAGTCGCTTCGCTCGATAAAAAAATACTAATATTAAGTATCTAGTATCTTAATTATTGTAAGCAGACTACAATCTTTACGTTTTGACAGAAATGTGTTGCAGTGTGAATATTTTAATAAACGCCACATAGATTAGCATGCGTATCGGTTACCATCAGGTATTGCTCGTCTCGTTGCTTCATAGAACAAAAAAAAGTATTTCCGGTCTCAAATGAAAGCTTTTCTATACCGGTAATGTGATATTAGTATTAGTACTAACTAACTAGTATATTAATAAATCGACACGTTACATCTTACTGCACTACTTAATAAGTTATAAATTTTACTTGTTTAGCTGTTACTGGTAATCTACTAACTGGAATATACTAATAATAATGCAGATACAATCAGGTTATGTGATAACCGTGGCACCTCTAAAGGTGCGAGGATTAGGCGGGATCCCCGCGTGAGGGAATCGAGGATCTGAAGATACTGCGGCGACATTGATTGATTCAACTTGGCAATTCATACGGAATTGTACGGGCATCTTCGATCCTTGCAGGTTTAAATGTGCTGATCGATGAGCAGTATTGTATTTTACTGCTTTCGCAATAAGAGCTTCAGTGGTGCGTGGTAAAGTTGGTGCAAGGAGATCAGCCCCACCAATCCGACCCGGCTGATTGATAACTACGCGAAATGGAATACCTAAGGAAATGTTACCTCATTATATTTCAATAGGTATTTGTGATATCGATATAAATACAATTACTTACATTGTTAACTAAAATTTTAAAAATTTTCAAATTTTATAACTTGTGTATAACTTAACATTGTGATATAAAACTTATCAGAGAACTTTCTATTGAAGCAAAAGTTTAATTAAAATAGCTCACAAATCATTTAATAATTAATCAAATGTATATCTATTTTGGTTAATTAAAACTGACTTATTTAACTGTCATATTTATTAAGTTAACCAAACGGATGCTGTATATCTCCTTTAATAGGTGTACATTAATCTGGAAATACCTGAACAGCACATGGAGCGCGCAGTAAATTCAAATAACGTTCAATTGGCGTTACATTTTCAGCGGCGGTTTAATTTAACGTAAGCCCGTGAGGCGATTAAATAAATAATCCAGTTAAATTGGACGCAGGTTCACCTGGCGACCAGCCGGCGGTGGTGGCTCGCCCTCATCCCCCGCTAATGAACAAAAACAACGCCTAATCTGACGTGCCCGCGCGCGCACACCACAACAACAACAACAACAACAACAACAACAACAACGGAATGCCGCTGAGCCGCGATCACAGACTAATACCTTCACTCCGGCATCACGAGGATGCTAATGAGCATGCGAACATTATGCTCCGGTTTAAAGGGCGTTTATAGCTTGAGATATTATTGTGACGAAGAGACTAGTGTGCATTGGTGACAAATCTCCGTCGCAGGTGACAAACAGTAGCGTGGAAATGTTATAGTGTTCCGGTTCAAAAGGCGCTGTAGCTAGTAATTACTGGAGTAACGAGATACACCATCTTATTTATCAAGGCGATGGACAATATGTACAGTGTATACTATCTTCACTAGCGTCACGTTGTTATGGGCGAGAGTGTTATGTTTTTACGGCAATGTTGCAATGTGAATATCTGAACTAACGCCACATAACACACGCGTATCACTTACCATCACACCTACCTCTCTTTCATCTCATCAATACGATGAATCGAGTTATACTAGTTTTAAGTATTCTCTATCTAATTAATTGATTGAGGCAACTAGACAATCTTTATGTTTTTACGGCAATATGTTGCAGTGTGAGTATCTTGACAATCGCCATATGGACCAACAGTCGTATAACTTTACACTAAGTAAACATTACACCTTGTTGCTTAAATTAAATAAATGAAAATAAGTAGCTTTAAGAGCACATGGATCAAATTAGATTTGTAGTGTTTACGGTCGCGGTCCGGCCCTGGTAGCAACCGTTCAATCAGTAACCGCCGGCGCGGTGGTGGTGGAGGTGGTGGCACTGATCGCCGCGAGGTCTATTCCTCGTACAAATCCCTCTATACATTTTTATTGGCCGCTCCCACCTTCCGCCGGATACGTGACAAGCTTTCATATCGATAAAGCGGACCGCACCGGCGGGTTCCAACTCTAGTTCAACCTTTATAAGCATTATATACACATATATACACATATATATATTAAAATTAATTAATTAAAAATCAATTTCTCAAAACAGTATTTAATAAAGGAAACGTCAAAAAGATTATATCATTAAATGAAACACCGGAAACACTTAAACCAGGAGAAGTAAGAATATTAACGCCGAATCGATTTTCACAATATCGAAACTTAACTAATCAAATCGGAACCGGACCAACTGTTTCATTTATTTATTCTTTATTGTAAACTCCGGAAACGATTACGAGGGGAGGATTTAATTCATAAGCGCCATTTTACCCCCGCTTACCTCCGATGCCAGCTATAAACTTAATAAATTGAGAACATTTAAGTAAAATCATTACAATGTAAATAAATTAAACAAACACACACACACTATATATATATATATATATATATATATATATATATATATACTTTGATCCATGTGAAGATCTTCGGGAGAGGCTTATGTCCAGCAGTGGGCGTCTATTAGATGATGATAATATTTATAAATTATAATTTTTTTACGTGTCCTAAATTATATTATTTTTGCGCCTACCTACAACTTTTTTTGCATACCAGGGTAGATTGACAGACAATGCTATTACAGCATTAAATCTACCCTGTGCACCCTTATAGGGTACCTTAACAATAAATACATAAATATTTCAGTTTATATATAGGTCCCGTGTACAGTGCGCCTTACACCGGACGTGGGGCACCGTGTGATTTGTTTCAGATTTCCGCGGTAGCTCCACGGCGAGGTCCACGGCAGCCGCAGGTGGAGCCCCCCTTCGTTACACGTCTTCGAGTACTTGATTACTGTATCATGTACACCATATGATGATAATTTTTCTAACTCGCCTAGCGATAGTAATCATAATAAATCTGTCCGTTCATGGCATCAGAAGGCAGAGGGTCGGAAGCTGTATAGCTTGCGCTCTAGATGAATTTTCATAAAAACTAATAATATGCTCGTTTTTAAGTAGAGGATGAATATAATAATTTATCCTTTAAGTAATTCATAGAAGCAGGACCACTTAATTTTCCTGGTAGCTTCAGCGTCAGGCGGTGGATTCTCGTTTACTTCTTCAGCTGCTGACATCATAGTAAAAGCGCCAATAATTAATATTATACCTAGGAACGTTCCCGATAAAGAGCATCACCTTTGATATAAAAAAACATTTGTACCCTCCTTTTTATCCAAGTGTTTACAAAGGAGCCATCAAACGACGTACGTAATCCTTTATTAAAGTGCGAAACCCTCGGGCCAGCAGCCGAATACTAAATGGGCGGCTAAGTCTGCAAATTTCCGTTAGTGCACTCGAGCCAGTGTAATAACTCCGATGGGGGGGAGGGCTTTAATTAAAATTTTATCCTTTGAGGATTGCATCTACACATCTCCGGCGCCCGAGACTTCTGTCAAGGCAGCCTCCGCCGCAGCGAATGCAAATCTGAACCGCGCCACCGACGCTCTCGAATAATTGCAACTCTTCCCGCCGTTCCCACCACTCCCACCAATCCCACCATTCGCATCAAATTATCTACGCGAATTAGTTTAAAACGTTTGTTCCTAACCATGTTACTTGTAACTTCAATTAGGACAACGCATACCTTACTGAAAGGTGGTAAGTCAGGAAAGATTGACTTTCTTTTAATATTACCGTCATAATCAACAGCTGATATACTTCCACTGCGGGACATAGGCCTCCAAAGAACTTCGCGTTTATACCGGTTCATATTGCAGGTATGGGCCATTTCTCACCACGCTGGCCCAGTGCGGGTTGGCAGGAGTGAGCGCTGAATATAGGTCTCCCCCAAAAAGTCTGCATCGATCGGTCCTGCGCTGCAATCAGCCTGGCCTCTAGCACCACTGGTCATTAGAGATCGTCTTTTGTAGAGGTTGATATGGGGAGATTTGGGCCATTTTCCACCACGCTGGCCCAATGCGGATTGATGAAAGCCCGAGCCCTGTTCATTGATTAGCAGAGTGGCTGTGCAGTGGTTACCACGAGCAGATGAGGTTGGCTTGGGTCCCGTGAGTTGCTGTGCGGGACCCTTACACCCATCTTTTAATATCAGCGTGTACTTATCGACAGGTTCTGTGAGAAAGTATGATTAAGTGACACACAAATCGGGTCAGCTCGGTTCGGCTCGGTTCAGCTCGGGTCAGCTCAATTGGCAAGTGTCAGCGTAAACAACGAACTTTTCAGTTTTCATTACCTTCACCACCCGGATTTGAACTTTGCTCGGAGCAGTTCGGCCAAGTTATAACCGTTCAATTTAACTTGTAAGTCCAAGTTGCGTTTTGGCAAAGTATATTATTGTTAAACTAGTTTCTCATTGTCGTATTTTTCCACATTGTTAATGTTACAACTTTGTAACAATGTTATCAAGTTCAATTGTAAACAAATATTAACATTTCGACACTACGCTCATTATAAGATGAAGCTGCTGCAGTACATTTGTATTAACTACTATTTTAGCTGGTTTTCTTATAAAGGTTCATCATCATCATCTTAACCGCTAGTCGTCCACTGCAGGATACAAATCACTTTTAAGGGTACTGAAAGACAAGATAGGTGTGTAAAGATCACCCGCACAACAACTCACCGGATCCAAGCCAACCTCACCTGCTCTTGGTGCAGCCTGATAATCAACAAACGAGGCCCTAGCTCCCACCAACCCGCACTGCGCTCGCGTGATGAGAAATAACCCACGTACCCTCATATGATCCTATGCCAACTACGGCACTGGTACCCGGCGATTCACGCAGCGCAGGACTGATCGATGAGGGATCTTTGGGGAAAGCCTATGTCCAACAGTGGACGTCTATCGGCTGATGATGATGAACAGTTATGGATTCATCCGCAATGGTTACGAGTTGTTAGTAGTAGTCTGTGCGTTGTACAGGAAACAAGCACAATAACGCTGCGAAATGATTAGAGAGCAGAAGCGGAAACATTCGACCGGAAGCCAATAACTGTGAACATTAATAAAACTCCGCGCGCAAACGAAGCGGCGGCCGCGCGCTGACCGCCATAACTTCGCAAATACACACTGCGCCCTGAACACCTACAATTTTTTGCCGGAACGTCCGCACGTGAGTTGAATACGATCCTTTTTTTTCTCTCCCCACCCCCACTCTCCACCAATTGATTGGAACTCTCGTTCATTTTTCCCCCGTCCGCAAACAACGCTGGCTGCAGGTGAGCCAAACGTTTTCCGATCGTTCGAACGGGATAATAAAAATTTAATTAGAATGTTTACACTGCTGCAAACGTTTTAATTAAATTACCTACAATCATATGAACGTCTTCCACTAAATGCGATCCTCAGCTTCTCGCAACCACTTGCTCGTTGGGGACTATTGTCCATAAGTCGCCACGCTGGGCACGCGGGTTGACGACTGTAAAGTATTGGTGGGGATAGGGAGACATTGAGGAAGATCTATATCCAGCAGTGGATAAACAAAGGCTGATAATGATGATGATGACTATTACCGTACCTAACACACTCCTCGACCATGTAGAAAATATTTTACTCTCTCGTAGTAATATACATCGATGTGTTGTTGTGTTCGCTTCAGGCGCTAAGCCGTTTGCGAGATAATCGCGGGTATGTGTAAACACTCCGCCCCGTAGTTGCTTCACACGTTACCTCAACGCGCCATCTCTGGCAGATCTCTGGCAGGTTCCCTGGCATCCGGGGAGGCTGTTTGTTTTCACGAGCGAGCGCTCGCTTTAATTCTTGCTTGCATTTAAATAAAACCGTGGAACGATCTGAATTCGTGCTCTTGCAAACTTACTTACCCCCGCAATCTTTTTAAAGGTCTTCATCTTGAGATGTAATGTACGAAGATCAAGAACGGAACAAACAAATTAAAGAAAAACTCTTTTACCAACATTTTTTAGCGGAAGACTGACTAACTTTACTGTATAATAGTAAAGCCTAGATCTACCGTCAAGTAGTAATAGTATACTATGTTCCGTTCTGAAATGTTCTGTAACAAAATAAACTACTGAATTAACAAGACTCTTATCAGCGGGATAACGTCCCCTGTTAGGTATAGGCCTCCATCAAGGATTCTTATTGAGGAATTGGGCCTTAGCTCCACTCTGTCCCAGTGAGACACCAAATGAGATGCAATGGCCGGACGGCGCTGCATACTGATGACCATGTTCGAATCGTACCAGTAATAATATACCTCATTCTGCTACACCCTGCACTAGACACGACACTCAGTACAAGGTAACGAGATGAAGTAAAGTGACTGTCTTGATACATTGGTACCACCACGGAAGATAGATGTGATGAAAAAGAGTGGTGAAATATTTATCATTACCATTAATCATTATTCATCTCGTCAATAGATACTCTACCTCTTAATTATTGACTGAGCAATATGACTTCAGCTAGCTCGTTTAAAAAACCTATCGTCCTGGTAATGAACTAAGGGCTGGTGGTAAATCGCCAGCGGTCAGCTGCTTCGCCGCGGACATTCATTTCGTCGACCGCATACAATTACCCGTCTCGTGGTTTTTGCCATAAAAAGTGTGAGTTCGCACGATATACAAGTGAATCTTTATATTCTTATTCATTTGTAAGAGAAAGGTATGAATCTACTGTGGAGGTAGTAAACAGAAGAAGAGAGAGATAAGATATCTAACTTTCTTATTTACATACTGTATTAACAAGATCTATAAATTTTTTAAGCGGTTCTCTCTGCATTTATATCTTGTTCATGTATTTTTTATATTCAGATAGTAGCATCCAACATTGAGACTAATCTCTTGTAAACAGAGTTAGTAAGCATGAAGAGGAGACGAAGGATCATCATCACCCGATAGATATCCGTGACAGTTTGAGAAACTATATAGAAACAGGTTCCGTCTGATTCTCTTACGTTAAATACATCTATTCTTGTCTCTTTTTCGTTACTCTGTTTCGTTTCATGAAACTGAACTCGCACCGTTCGAAAAAGTTTCTCTTTGAAACTCAGTCTCCGTTGACACTGACCACCAAGTTCAGACGTCTCATTACCTGAGGGGAAAGGTAACGATTGATATATCTAACTTCCTCAGCACTCGCACAATAAAAATTCAAGCGGAAGCGAAAAACTTTTCAGTGTCATTATTGCCTGATAGAAATGGAGTAGTGAAAAGAAAAAGCGATTAATGCCCCGGCGGCGGAGCACGCGGGTCCGGACAATTACCTAGACCTCGCTTTTATTACGCGAAAGTAATAAAAGAGGATTAGGCATTCAATAACTGCGTCTGATAAAACTTTTAGAGCACCTGCCGCAGATTTACGAGCAACCCTTCACCCGGGCACGGGCGGGGACGAGCAGCTTCCGGTGCCATTTAACGCATGAACTCTCGCAATTAGGTTAGCTACTTTATTTTCTTTTTCCGATCATCTTCATCGGGCGCCGTGTTATTTATATACTCTTAGGGAGCTGGTGTACGACTGCAGGGTAGATATACAACTGGTGGGGCGGTTCCACCTACTTGCAGTCCTATGAAAGTTTTAAAAAACTACCTTCTAGACAGTAACATCTTTGGGCTTTATATATAGATCGTTGATGTCTCATCCTCTTAATGCTATGTTATTTTGTCAGGCACAGCATCTTGCAATAAGAAATCTGTAAGAAGTATTTCACAGATAAGACCTAAACCTTTTTTAACGCATTCGTCTGTGATAATATTTGAACTTCTTTAAACTTCGTTTGAAGTAATTAAGCAAGACGCAAGCGGCGGCGTCCGTCCGCGTCGGACAGGTTTTTAATGAACAAACCTCCGGACACTTTCCGAAACAGTAAAAAAAATGGAAAGCCTTAACGAGTTTACCGAGGCTCCTTCTACTGATGGAGCGGCACCAGGAAACGAATTTTTAGCGCCCGAAAAGGGAACTACAGCAATTTTCACATGTACAATCAAAAATTAAAGGTGGCTGTCACGAAAATTTCTCATTTAATTTCTTTTGCTTTGAGTACTCCCAAAAAGAATAAGGGGTTCCGCTCAACATCTTACGGAGCTCGAGTCAACCTCAACTGCACGCGGTGCACCCTGCTGAATAAGAGAAGAGGCTCTGACCACTCACCAACCCGCACTGGGCCAGCGTGGTAGGCTAAGGCCCAATCCTCTCAATGAACGCTAATAAAGAGTTTTTGGGGTCTATCAGCGGATAATGATGACTCCTGCTTTGGTGATTCTTGAGAAAAACTATGAGCCTGTCTTAATGATTTAGATTGAACATTTTAAAAAGCCAACAGATGAATCATTCAATCGATATTTTCAAATCAAATATTAAAGAAGGAAGTAATACAACTACAACAACAACAACAACACAACAAGGAGTTTAAAAGCACGTGAACATAATATTGGAGTAACTGGATGTATCAGTTATCAACAATTAGACCAACAAACAGGCTCACAATATTTTTGATACACAACAACTGTGGTAGCAGCGGATGCTGTGGTACAACACTTACCATGAGGTACACAGTAAACAAAGCAGATAGTAAAATTAGTTTCCATATTTTATCTACTATTTGACAAAGAGATAATACGTTCGAAGATGGTGAAGCTTCTTCGCTCAGTACTCCAGAACTGTATGTTTCGTTGGTACCAGCAACCCAATTCCGTTTGTAGGCTTCGTCTCGAAGAAAAGTTAAAATCTCTCCATGACTATATATAAATACCTACCATTAAGTCTTCCACTAACAGATCCCATGAAGATGTCTACGAAGAGATCCCAACCATACTCCCAAGCGGGCGCTTGATTGGAATCTGCAAGGAAAACGTAAGCGCGGTCGCCTCAGATAGACCTGGCGCCGCACAGTAGCAGAAGAGGCGAAGAAGATCGAGAAGACGAGGGAGGAGATTAAGGGTGGAGTTAAACACCAAACGCGATGGAATATCGCTGTGGACGCCCTTTGCCTCATCCTGGGGCCATAGGATGTTAATGATGTTATGTTTAATGGTTTAGAGGATTGGTTCATATATTGATTGATTGATTTGTCTTATTCGTGGAATGCTGTAAGTAATGCGTTGGAGTATCCGCCGGTGGCGGGCCCGGTGCTCCGCCCCCGGCCGACGGCGTGTCGACACCATCATTTGTCTCGCACCACCTTTAAAAGCTATTCAGAGCCATTTCTCTTTTTTAAAACCTTCAGACGCTTCCTTTTCGTTTTTCAATCGCTCTCGCCGCCCGGAGTTATCGCGATGAATGCTTTGTTTGGACGTCCGCGCGCCGGATCTATACAGAGCTGTGATCACTTCATCATTACACCACTGCGATGACAACCAGGCACTCAGCCCACCTCGTGTTGAGCGGTCCGTCATTATCAGTCGATACACGCCCACTGCTGGACACAGGCCTCCCCCAAAAGACCTATACATCCATCGGTCCAAGGGCCGTCGTTGTTGATATGGTGGGATTTGGATCATATCCCACCACGCTGGCCCGATGCAAGTTAGTGGTAACCAGAGGCTCGGTTGATTAGCAGGCTGCAACACGAGCAGATGAAATTGGCTTGGATACTGTGAGTTGTGCGGGACCCCTTACATCCCTTGTTGAGCGTGGAACGGTTACCACAACCTATTGACGCCAGTAACACCGAAAGTATCGCCAGCTTTTTGCCAACCCTGGAGAAACTTTTACGCACCCTTTTTGAAGATCTCTATATTGTAGCTCCAGGGGAAAACTTCAGCAGATAGCTTAGTCTACATATTGAATATTTTCAGCAGAAAAAGCCTCTGATCCCGGATTGTAAGAGAATATTGTGATAGACCATAGTGAGCAAATAGACTCTCTTGCGATGGCGACCAGTGCGATAATACAAAATGGCCGTAACCATCGTGTGAGACTGTTCTTCAGAAGACATCTCATTGTAGAGACGGTAAAAGAAAAACAGAAAGGCAGAGTCTCCTCAGTTACTCTCACCAATCCAGATTACATTTTTAATTTAAGTAACTACGTCGCCCTTCAAACCGGAATACGTAATCATGGTAAAACAGAAGAAGGGTTAGTGCAGCTCTGGGGATATATTTGAAAATAGCACGAAGCGTTGAGCCACCCGGACAGGTGGATGGATGTCCCGCGCCTTCCCCGGGCAATCATTCAGAATATCCGGGCGTACTTCATTGTCATTACGACTCGTCAAAAAATAAACGAACAGTTTCAACCGGCAGTTTAACCGTTACAGTTTAAAATAACTGTTACACGTTTCACCAACACCTGTGGAGATCTTTCGGGGAGGCCTATGTCCAGCAGTGGACGTGTATGGGCTAATGATGATGATCTTTCACTAATTAAGGTACTGTAATACAATGTGATATATAAAATACACAATCGTTATTCACTCTAATCTATTAAAGCTTCAAACTTGACAAACATTTGTGGTACATGTGACAAACATTTGCGTATGAGGCACCAACATTTGCGTACAACTCATTACCAAAAATCGTTTACAAGGAACATTTATAATAGGTAGGGGTTAATGGGTTCCTGCAAAACAATTTACGGGACCCAAACCAACTTCACCAGCTTATGGTGCAACGTACTCAACAACTTGTGGTAAGTCTCTGTTGCCGGAGATCGTCTAGGTAGGTACCGCAGCGCCTATTACTGCCGCCGAACAGTACCGTACAAACATTACAGTGTGCCGGTTTGAAGGACGCTCTAGCTAGTGTAATTACGGGGGTATGGAGACTCAACGTCTTATGTTTCAGGCGACGTGCGCAATGTGATACAGTGTATATCACCTTAACTAGCACTACATTGTTTTGGGCGGGCGTTCACTTACTATCAGGTGAACGTTCCGCTAATCTCGTCGCTTAATTAGATAAAAAAAAAACGAGGCTCTGGCTCCTGTTAACCTTGTGAACGTGGTGGGGAATGGCGCAAACCCACATAGAAACCCATATAAACGAGTGAAGGTCGCGGAAAGACGCTGGATGCGAGCAATACGCGACCGATCGATGTGAAGATCCTTGGGGAGGCCTATGTCTATCAGAAGACAACTATCGGCTGATGATGATATATGGCAGATAGATACCTAGTCGTACGAGCTTTACGTCTCCAGAAGCCGCGGATTCAATCTTCAATCAATATCAGCTTTCGGTGAAAAAAGTGACATGTGCATATCTACGAAGCACCGCGACGGGAGCGAAGTTCACCTGATCATAAGACACACGTCTGTCACATAAGATAACATTAAAATGAATACACAACATCACATTGTGCTCATCACCTTCAGACAAAACATGTTAAGCTTAAAGAAACGTCATTACGTCACTAATTTAACTACAACGCCCTTCACACCGGAGTACAGTCAGCCGGCTGCAATAAGAGCTGCGGTAGCGGTGTATGCAATAAGAGCTTTGTATCTAGTGTATAATAAAACATTTTATAAAACCGCCGTAGCGGAAGTCGCTTCAGCTCGTCCCGTGCGCTCGCCAGCTGTCCATCCATCAGGCCGGATGTTGGCGCTGCTTAATTGAATGCTCCTCAGCAGCATTTGTCGCCATCGCGGCGCCGCTTAGCGCCGATCATCCGCGCGTTTGTTTCTATTTTACCGCCCCCGATCGCTCCATCACCGGATCGACGGTGCTTCATCACCTCCCTCCGTACTCTCACTGCACTCCTACACTTAACCGTTTATACTTAACACACATATTAAAGTGATGAAAAGGAAATTTTGAACACAAACGTTCTCTTAACGTTTTATAAGCGTTTTCTTTCCAGTTACCCTACCCGGAATAAATAATATTAAAAAAACCTTAATAACCTTGCAATCCTTCAAACCGGAACATAGTAATAATTTTGCTACTCAAATTTACTACAGAAGTAAAACAGTAAATGGTGTTGATGATGAAATTAGACCTGCGTTAAGTCTAAAACTTTCACTAACAGAAATCTAGGTCTCTTGTGGTCGCTGACACATGATCAGGTACCTCCGTATGGTACAAGGGCACTATAGATACCAAAATTACTTAACGAAACTTAACCGTGTAAATATCTTATCACGATAGATGGTAACCTATCAGATGAACTGACTGATGTTCTCTTTGCTCCAATCGTCAGCCGATAGACGTCCACTGCTGAACAAAGATCTCCATTGAGTTTCATATAGGGGGATTTGGGCCATTTTCCACCACGCTGGTGGAAGCCAGAGCCTCGGTGTCAAGGTATGTAAAGGGTCTCGCACAACAACTCACGGAATCCAAGCTAACTTCACGTGCTGCGAACAAACAAGGCTCTAACTCCAACCAACCCTCATTGGGCCAGCGTGGTGGGAAATGGCCCAAATCTCTCCATATGACCTCCTATAAATAACGACTTCTGGTGCCAAACGGTGTGGAAAACGCTGAACGCCGATCTTTGTGAGGATCTTTGGGGGAGGCAAATGTCCAACAGTGGATATCTATCGGCCGATGACGAGAGCCTTGTTTGTTGATTAGCAGGATGCACCACGAGCATGTGAGGTTGACTTGGATCCTTTGAGTTGTTGTACGGAACCTTTACACACTTTTTTTTTTGAAGGTAAACTAATGATATAATTATTAGTGCAAAAGATCCCTAACCTCGAGTAGCAATGGGCAAGACACATCATTGGAAGGACTGACAGCCGATGGGACACCAAGGTCCTCGAATGGCGACCTCTTACCGGAAGACCTAGTATTGGCAGTCCCCCCACCAGGTGGTCTGGCGGTCTGGTGAAGGTCGCAGGATGCGGCTAGATGCGGGCGGCGTAGGATCGATTGATGTGGTAACCTTTGGGGGGAGGCCCATGTCCAGTCGTGGACGTATGGCGGCTGATAATGAGGGCAGACTATTTACGATGGTAAATAAATTAAGTAGTTTCTTGATTAAGTTATAAAAATAAGTTAAGTTTAGCGATCATTTTAAATCAAAGACAAAGGAATTTATTTTAGCCGGTAACGTCATCACAAAGTATACTTTGGCTAACTTAAATTAGATAGAAACTAGCGGAAGCAAGTTCAGATCCGACTGAGGTAATGAAAACTTTAAACTTTGATATATAGCGGAAGTTGGGATCGGTCGCCTGAGCGGGGGCCCACGGCACCAAGGTGTCTCCAATGTCACGACTCCGTGGCAAGGAAGTTTGGAAATATTACAAAAGACGAGAGATAATGTGGCGCTAGTTAGGAAGTGGTATCATCATCATCAGCCGCTAGACGTCCACAGCTGGGCAAAGCCCTCCTCCAAACATCTTCACATACAGTCAGCACGGCTTCCGGTACCACTGAGCACTGAGGACTGTTATATGTATAGGTTAATTAGGTTTATTGGCGGGATTTAGGCCCTTTCCCACCACGCTGGCCCAATGCGGGTTGGTGTGAGCCAGAGCCTCGTCTCTTGTTTAGCAGGCTGCACCACGAGCAGGTGAGGTCGCGTTGCGTCCCGTGAGTTGGTGTGCGGAGATCCTTACACCCTTATGGTCGAGTCTTGGTTCCCCAGTAATAACACCAGAACACAGTATTGTTTACACACCACTGTCTGTCGACTCTAGACGGTCTCCAGCAACAGAGACTTACCACCAGTTTCCTGCCTTTAATGTTCCTGTTTTAATATCTATATATGTAGTTTCAATGGCTGCATAACATCAGAAAGTTGACCAGGATCACGAGTGTCACCCAATTGTTCTGCATCGCAAAGGATCGGACAAAATATGGTGCCCTGACCGCCAACCTTCGCTAGTCGGAGAAGCACCTTGAGAAAAGGAGTATCAACATATTTATTGACGTGATTTATATAATGCGAACGAAGAGAATATGGAAAGAGGAGTCTGATGCAGGTGAGTAAAGAAAAACCTAATCATGCAGGATGGTCCTCGTGCAAGTTTCCACAATTTCATAAAGATGTCTCTGAAAGATGAAATTACAGGAAAAGCTTCCTTAACTTAGATCTAACAAAACAAAGTAATAAAGTTCACCTTTTTATATAACACTCGTTTATACGTAAGGACCTTGAAAAGTTCGCGAACTGTTTACCAGTGGCTTTGATTAGAATTCGTTAGTGTGCAGACGTTACTGCGCTCCGGATTGAAGGGGGCTGTAGCTTTATTTACTGTTACTGGGGTAACGACACTTAACATCTCATGTCTCGGGGAGACAAGCACAATATGGTGCAGTTTATTCTAACTAGCGCCAGGTCGATGTGAGCAGGCGTACCACTTATTATCGAGTGTACGTCGCATCTAGTTGCTCCGTTGAATAAAAAAATGTACCATCAGCTGCTGAGTGCGCGCACAAGTATAAAGGGGTGGGCGTACGTGGGCCGTCGCTAAGTGAACGCTCAGCTTTCCCGCCGAGTGGCGATACATCATCCCTGAGCTTTTATACCTGACGGAGGATTTATTGCCCTCCCCCACGGACTGCTCGGAATTAGCTGTCGAACGGACCCGCGCGCCGGCACCTCGCTGTTGTTGTGTTGTTGTGTTGTTGTGTCGTGTTTACAACTTACCGATTGACCTTATGGTCCACTTTAAACCGAAAACGTGAACATATGGACCCTTGTTAAATGTATAGAGTTCGCATTTTATTTTATTCTTCAAACTCTTTTGGGTCGATATAAATTAGATATTAAAAGAAAAAGAAAAGCTATATAAAAGGTACGAGCTACAAGAGATTGAGATAAATCATATTTCTACGTTGTTCCTCTATCCTTCATTTCCTGTTGGTATTATACACACGGACTCTACATACCATAATGAATAATCTCCATACTGTATATTACTCTTCAAATTTACGTGAAATATATGAAAAAGAGGAAGAAACCTTCTCTTTCTTTCGTTCTCGTCTACTTCGATGTATAAAAAGATATTGATCAATCGCTCTCAGAGAGTTCACTCTCTCCGTATACGATCTCCATCATGTATTCATACAATTTTTTAAAAAAATAAAATAAAATCATATGTGGCCGTCGAACCTGGAACTCTCAAGAGTAACACTAACTACTACACCGTGGCGCCATTTAAAACATAAGTCGAACTTCAATTTGACACGCGGGCCGCCGAGCGGGAAGATTCACAAACAATAACACGCAGGATCATTTTTCAGCGGGACCATTAGCACGCCGCTTTGGGCTCGATGCCTATTAAACGGTGTAAACACGTCACCTGTCACGGCGTCACGCGCGGCGGCCGTCCCGCGCCGTGACACGCCAACTTGCGCGGATCTTCAACGGGTTGGTTACAACACGAACACCTAGATGCGGCAAAGTGTTACACCCCACGTCAACGAAACAGAAACGGGAACCATTTGCACTAGAGACATACATACACTGCGCTGCAACAGGTGTTTATTCAAGGAAAGCATATATGCTTGTGTAAACGTCTCAACTGTTGCACCAACACGCGACCACTCCTGCCATATATAAGAACAGACCAAATCACGTTATATAGGATACAGGATCACCTGAAGACAATGTAGAAGAAATTAGGATGATATAATACACAGCACCACGTTGTACTCGTCACTTAAATACATTAGATGTGAAGTCTGGTTACTCCTATACTTTCACTAGCTGCAACGCCCTTCAAACCGGACCGCTTAATGTTTGCATACTACTGTTTAGTAGGAACAGAAGCTGCGGCGGTAACTACTTAGACGTTTTCCAATGGAGAACTACCGCCTTACTAAATTCTAGTAAATTTAGAAAAGAATATATATGTAAGTATATACCGCATCCAAATATCTCACATCCGTTACGTCCCTCATGAAAAATTATGAAACGTTAAAGCATTGACACATTACATCGGGGTTGGGGGTGTGAGGGCCAACAAATATGTGGATTTAATGCCGTTTAACGGATCATCCGGTTAGACCTTGGATAAAAAAAATCATTAAATTTTGTATTCAGAGTATATGTTGGCACCAAGTCTCATCAACAGCCTCCACACGCATCTCCCACAAAGATGGTAAGTTAAATTTTAATGGATGGTAGGTTTCCGTTGCCGGGGACTGTCTGGGTAGGTACCGCCGCAGCTCCCATTGCAGCCGACACACAGTACCGTGCAAGTATTACTGTGTTCCGGTTTTAAGGGCGCTGTAGCTATAGATGACAGTTCAACTTCTCTCTCTATTTTATTTAATAAAGGGACCAGACGACTGGGGCGGTCTTCTGATGGTAAGTGATACACCTGCCTATAACAACGTGGAACTGCACCACGTTGCGCTCATCGCCCGAGACAAGATGTCAAGTCTCGTTACACCAGTTGTTTGCCGGCTGCAATAGCTGCTGCGGTGGTACCTATCTAGACGGTCTGCGGCAGAGAACTGCCACTGGTAGTAGTCGACATGATGCTTCATTTAAAGCACACAATAATTCTCACATACGTTAAAATGGAAACACCATTTTTTTGGTGATCGGTTAGAATATGAGAGTGGGAAGCCGCGAGGGGCAGTAAGGCAAACCCCGGGCGATACATCCGTCGGCGGAATAAAAACGACAAATCGACGGCGACGAGCGTTGGCGGGAGGTGAACATATCTGGACAAATGGTGGGGTGAGGACGGGTTGGGGTGGTGTGGGGTATGCACCGTGGGCCGGTGATTAATTCCCTCGCAGTGGACGCCGATGGAGTGCCCCGGGCGGCTTTTCAACGTGTTTTGTGAACGTTTAATTTACGACAACGCGGTGCCTCGGCTGCGATGTTGTCAGTAGTCAGGCTGTAAAGCCGCGCGCCGCAGCTGTTCCCGTGAATTGACAAGGCTCCCCACCAACATTACCAGCTTCATTATTGCTTATATTCCGAATATACAATTTAGGTACTCGCTGAACTGCTCATGCTTTAAAATGCCTTTGGAACCGAACGCGCGGCTCCGTCAGCCCCACTCAATCCTCCTTTTGAACGTTAGCAGTACTCGGTCTCTATGTACGTCGTTTCCCATACCACTAATACCTATATATAGGAGGATTCCACCATCACACCCTATAGGTATATATCTGGTAGTGCACGCCGCCTCACAGCCGATAGTATATAGATGCTATCCTCATTACCTTCGTCTTGCCTCACAGAGTTTTCCTCATTCTACTGAGGATTTTCATTCTAAGTCACCCTCGTGTCCTGGTGTGTTTTGACAACTTCTTTTATAAAGAAATTTCGAAAACAGTAGTGTTAATTATTTATTCTAATGTATATAACGGTGTATGGGGTCCCGTATAACAACTCACGGAACCCAAGCCAACTTTAATTGGTTGTGGTGCACCCTAGTAATCAAGAAACGTAGTGCTAGCTCTCACCATCCCGCTTTGGGCATCCCCTACAAACGACCGCTCCTAGTACCCACCGACGCGTGCAGCGCGGGACCAATCGATGTGGGAATGTTTTGGGGAGGCCTAGGCCCAGCAGTGCACTTCTATGGGTTGATGATGATATAACGATATATACTAATAACTAATTAAATAAATAAATAAAAACCTATGAAACATCATACATCCATCAAATCAAATGTTCCTCATAATAAAAGAAACTTTCAATTGTTCAAGAGCAACGACAACCTTTAACAACATCGCCATACCTTTTTATTGAAGGGTGGAGAATTGTAGAAATGTATCAGATTTCATTGCATATACACTGAACTATCCCGCAACCCTCGCAGCAGCACCCTGGGGAACTCCGTACCGTCGGCTACGTTAACTGTTACTAAGGGTTTAACCTTTGTAAACGAACTCTTCACTATCACCATCAAACATCTGTTGTGTAGTGTGTCTTTTCGTTCCTTCCTTAATTATATATATATACATATTGTCCACCCCCAGTTCGCGTGCACCGACGTGCACCGACGTGCACCACGTGTACAAACGGAGTGATGTTCAGGTGTCTGCATAAAGAAGTGCCCATTCGCCGGTGTAAATATCCGCCGCCGCTCGCAGACGCGCCGCCGCGCTCCGTCTTTGGAACAGCGCCATATCTCCCGCCGGATGGGGCCGCGTCTGGACCGCACGAGGTGCGAACACCTCGCCGAACCTCATAATTCATCACGACTCACATCTCCGCCGATATCTAACTTCGGCTTTATGTTAAATTAAGTTATCAAGTTATATCCATTTCGTTATTTTCCTCACGTTTCTTTCATACAGTAACTTGTGGCATGTCTCTGTTGCCGTTTATTTGCAGTCGACTAACATTACTGTATTCCGGTTTAAAGGGCGTTGTAGATAGTGAAATTGCTCTATTTCTCAAGACTACAAACGCAATATGGTGTAGTGTACACCATCCTAATTAGCACCTCGTTGTTACAAGCAAGCGTATCACTTACCATCAGGTTACCGTCCTCCGTTCTCGTCGCTTCTTCGAATGAAAATATTAAAAAGTAAATTATATGGGAGCTACTTCGTGTATTGGATTAAATTCATAACAGAAAAATCTGATCATGTATCAGGTAACAAGTAACCACAGATGAACATCTGCAGGAAGGTCAGGGTTACCATATTCTCTACAATTATCATGGGTTCTATTCACAGTGGCCATTAAGCTTCTTCTTTTTTCATATAATTCTTATCACTTAATCGCCTTTTACGATATTGGAAAGAACGAAGACATTTAAAAAACCTTAGTGTCCATCGTTTTTAAAACCTGGAAATGGTTCCGTCCTATAATCTAGAATTCATAGAAGTACTAGAAATATTCATGACCGGTAATGCTTTTATGTCAAGACCATATAAAATACATATTAGTAATGAAATCCTAAATCTGAGGAAGCATTTCAAAGCTTCGGTGAGCTCGAGTGAACAGGTGATCAATATCACTGTTACACGGTTAACTGACCTTTACTTCAGCGACACTGAATTTTGCGTGATATTTCTTTTCCGGTGACAATTTAAATACTTCCGTAACATCTACCGTTTTCCCAAGTCGTAGCTTGTATGTATGACTACATACAATATTAAGATCACCGTAATGGTCGCTCACCTTCGAAAGAAGATGACACTTTAAGAAGAAGATATACTTTTATGGTGACAACATGCACTTTCAAGTTAGGAATAGGAGTCATCAGACTTGTCATCTGGTAAACGTTCTGGGTTTCTACTCACCATGAAAGCGATATGGATACTTTTCGGAGACGCGGTAAACAAAGTTCAGATCGTTTCAATAGTCGCTGACCTTGAAAAGAAGATAACATTTTAAGAAGAATCTTAAGAGCTTCGAGATTATAAATAGAGGATGGTAGACTATATCTAACTAGATTAACTTCTTGGCTTGTTATTGACCCTGAGAGTGATATAAATACTTTTCGCGAAATGCCTAAATCTAGAATACTGTGAGTTTGTTAGGTCATAAGAAATAAAATCCCAATAGATCTCCCCGCAACTTCGAACCCCTTATATTTTTATGACCACCCCACCCTTGATACCTTCGCTTGCTGCGAGGTGGAATTTATTACAATCAAGTTCACGGATGACTAGGTCCCCGCTCTGTTACCTTGATTTAGGATCCGCAGACACTAACGTCCCTAACAGTATTAAAACCTAGGTCGCCTACACTGTCTTAGGAAGATATTTATTACTAGAAATTTATACGTACATACAAACGAACCGACGGGAGACCTAGGAATTTGTCCGTGATGGTGACTGAGATTACAATGGCTGATGATGTACACTTCACCACCTAGTGCGCATCGCCTTATGCATGAGATTTTTTTACGAGACTGATGGTAAGTGATACGCCTTCCCATAACAACGTGGCGCTAGTTAGAATGATGTACACTGCATCACATTGCGCTCGTCGCCTTAAGATATAAGATTATGTTTACCATACTCCAGTAAAATCACTAGCTACAGCGCCCTTTAAACCGGAACACAGTAATGTTTGCACACTATTATTTGGCGCTGTAGTTGTACCTAATTACACAGTCTCCGGCAGCAGAGACCTAACACCAGTAATTTCTTTATAATTATATAGACTAGTGTTAGACTATAATTGCAGCTGATGGTAAACGGTGGTATAATTTTTGGTGGTAAAGCACACTAGTCTAGAAATAGCCTATTCACTCTTCACTTAAAGATCCCTACGTCATGGACACATGGACGGAAACACTGACGCCAGCAGACTGTTCCAATTGTTCGCTGTTCACATCAGAAATTTCGGAGAGAAAAGCTGTCCTGATGCGTGGATGGATCTCGATGGAAAAGCTCCCCGTGATCACCACAAAGGAAAGCTATAATTTCGGAAAGTATACGCAGTTTATAATATGTACCCATGTTCACAAGTATAATAAATCATCAGCTGATAGATGACCACTGCTGGGCATAGGCCTCCCAAACTTTCCCACATCGATCGGATAGGAATTTATGTAGAGGCATTTTGGCCATTTCCCACCACGCTGGCCCAATCCGCGTTGCGGGACCAAAGCTCCTTTTGTTAATTAGCAGGCTGCACCACGAGCTGGTGAGTAGTCTAGGAACCCTTACACCCCCACATGTATATGCATTCCTTTATTTATTTATTCTTCTACAAGAAAACTGAGAAAGCTAATCGTTTCATCAGTTCTATGTCATTGTGACCTTACGCCTCATTAAACCTTCGCCGTCCACTTTTGTCACCTTCTCCCCACCGCCACCGCCAGCACCACCACCACCGCCACGGCCGCTGGTCGGGACAAATTTATTACTATCGTGTTCACGGTCGACTAGCCCGCTGCCCCGGTACCTGCCACCGAGCTTTGATTTAGAACGCCTAGACGCAGCCGTGGACACTGAATTAAGTCTTAGGTCATAACTTAAAACTGGAAATAAGAAATTGTTCAATTTGTACTTAATAAAACCATTTTTATATTAACCTTGTTACTAGTAATTTTGGTTGTTGGTAATTTGAATGTTTAGCATTGCGGTTTCTGTTACAGGTCGATGACCTGAAGGCGGAACTGAGCCGCAACGTCAGACGACTGCGTTACTTCCAAATAAGAGAAAGTGGAAGACAATAAAGAAAGGTGACCCCATCTTATCTAAGAAGAGAGACTAAGTGTCAACTGGCTGCTTTGGATAGTCGGTGACCATGAGCTGAGTACTTAACTCGATAGCCTGAGTCACCGGCGTAGGGTAGCGAGCCTTGCGGTGTTCTCCGCTCTCGCTGATCTGATTCCGCCGTCTCCCTTCCACCACCGGTCGTGCAGACACACCGCAGGCATTCATCCCCACGTTGTCGAGATCCCACGCATTAGGAGGAAGCGTCTCCTTTCGGCATCCTTAAGCAAACACCGGAGGATGGGGACAGTCTGCGGGCGCCAGTGTTTCCGTCCAGGTATAACGTGGGCATTTTAAAGTGAAGAGTGAATAAGTAACTTCTAGACTAGTGCACTTTACCACCAAGGACTACTATGTGTGTTATGATAATACTTACCCTATCAGTGTCTAGATATAGCAAGTAGCTATCACACCCTCAGCCAGGTAACCTCGGGTTAGTAAGAATAGGAGTAAGGTAAGCCCTGCCTGTTGTAGAACGCAAATAAAAAGGTCAAATAATTTCGCGGGCCTTAAGGGTGGGGGTTCTTATCGCTCAACAAGCGAACCAACGTGGAACAGCTTATGGCTTAGCGATGGTGCCTAGGAGGATTAGGCTCCTCCCCAGAGACGTGTAACACAAAGAGTAGAGAGGCACCGGTGCGTTTTATAAGAGATCCCGGAGCCTCTCCGGATGCACTGATGCAGACCACCGTCCCCAAACCAAAAAAAGGTATTACACCCTAACGCTGTAAAGTGCGTCTGTACAGCATTATTAGTCTAAAGAAGGTTAAGTTTTGTCGTCAACAATATTAAGTTTAAGTAAGAAAGTTATTTCCCAGTGCAGAGCCTGGAGTGTTTAAGAGGCAGTTAATACTGTACCTACACTGCACCCTTGGGTGCTGGCAGAGGAGTTAAGACCCTCGTTAGGAGTCCAGACGCAGTGCTCGTAACGTAGCTCGTCACCCGCAGCGAATGCTAATGTACCTGCAGTTTTCTAATAATCAGCTGGGGGGAATACTTAAGTCTCCTGCACTCGCAGGATATTCAGCCGGCTCCGGCTTTTAATGATGTACGGTTACTTAAATATAAAATTAAACTGATGCGTCAGCTCACAGCCAGACTGCAACTGAGATGTATCTCCAGAGGTAACGTTTAAATCATTAGTGTGGATTTTTTTTTATTTGATGTAGCGACGAGACGAACCTGGGGAGGGGAGCTGTAGCCCTTATCGACATCCTCGCTTTGATACTACAAGAACCACCAATCTCCTCGTACTTGTTCATCCCGGGCTCGCTTAGTGCACAATGAGGGGTCCACACGCTCAAAGCCCACGAACCCGAAAGCCGTTGTAATCGCCGTCCTATTCCTAACAGCCCGAGACTACAGGGCACACAGGAGACCTACCTATGTACAGACTCGCCACATCTCTGGAGCCGTAAGCTCTGCAGATTTGAAGTTCTGTTGGAATATTCCCTTTGCCAGCTATAAGTCAGCGGAAAATAGATTTTATTAAATTAATATCTAAAAAGGAGTGGCGCGGGTGTCACAACCAGCAGCGCGACGGAGGAACAGCTAGTATTTATATATTTATGTGATCTGTAGCCGTGGACCACAAACGGTTCCGTAGGTAGGTGGTAGGTAGGTGGCAGGTGGCAGTTAGGTAGAACTGTAGAATCTCAACACCCACTCAGCCCTAAACCTCACTATCATTAACAAACAGTCAGCCTGACCCGGCATCGGCGCGGAGTCAATAGTTCAGTATTTACGAGCCGGCCCTGCGCCGCTAGTGACGCACCCGCGCGCCCGCGCCGGTGTCGATATCGATATTCACATAAACAATAAACTAAACAAAAAAATCATAAAAATTGGAAAAAAAAATTTACCTACCACAATTTCTATTAATTATTAAAAATAACTAATAACAAGATGCTGTTTACAAAGAACATCTAAATAGCGTAAAAACATCACCAGTTCCAGTACTGGTAGTAAGTCTCTGTTGCCTACGATCCAATATGTTGTTAATTAGGATATTATACACTGCAACATATTAAGCTCGTCGCCATGATCATAAGATATGAAGTCGCATTACACCAATAACTACCACTAGTAGATTCTTTTATTCATAAAAGGGACAAACGGTACCTTCACCTGATGATAAGTGATACGCCCACCCATGACAACTTCGCGCTAGTTAGAAAGATATATATTGTCACGACATTACGCTCGTCGCCTGAGACATAAGAAGTCGAGTCTCGTTACACTAGCTATAGCGGCCTTCAAACTGGAACACCGTAATGTTTACACACTGCTGTTCGGCGGCAGAAATAGATATCTTTTTGACATCGATATTTAAAAATCAACATTAATAAGCTAACATAAGTATATTATTTAATTTATTTTTGTCGATATTACACCTGCACAGCACCAGCGGGCAGTGGTCAAGTCGCGGAGATTTATGCGCGGGACAAGTGGACCCGGTCAGGTGCGTTGATTTATAGACGCGAGCCCCCGCAGCACCCGCGCGCCGCCTCAGCGCCCCCAGCGCCCCGACACGCCCCCACGCGCCCCCGACCGCGCGTTCTTTCCGCGCGCTCAGTGCGCGCCGCGCGGTGTGAACATTAATTAACACGAAGCGACAATGCTTTAATGATTTCGTGTACGGTCAGCAAAAACAAGTTTCACGGTACACGTTCACTTTTTGTACCTTACTTACCCCAAGAGCTTTGACAGCAATCCAGTCAGGAAGGGATAGGGGATGAAGAGGGGTTGGGTAGGTTACTATGAGTAGTCATTGCTGCGCCTCCTCCAACTTCCCCTTTACTAATATTACACTAATATCAGGCTTCATCTAGATTATCGAGCTGCACCATCAGACACTACGTCAGCAGGTGGGGTCGCGATCAAACGCTCTACTGCAATCGTTACCCGTAACAACATGACGTTACGTTAATTAGAATGACATACACTACACCTCCGACCTAGTCAGCATACTGGTGATAAGTCTTTGTTTCACTAGATTCACCGCATTACTATATTCCGGTTTGAAAGATGTAATAGCCAGTGTAATTACCGAGGTAATGAGACTCAACATCCTATGTGTCAGGCGACGAGCGCGATATGGTGCAGTGTTTACCATTCTAATAAGCCCCACGTTGTTATGGGCGGGCGTATCACTTACCATCAAGTGATCGGTCCCGCTCGTCTCGTCGCTTAATTGCATAAAAAAGGGCAACATAGTAATGTTTGCACACTGGTATTTGTCGGTAGGGTTATCTTCCTATTACTCGGTAATCGATATGTAAAACGTATATATATATATACATATATTTGTTTATAGATAATGAAAATGGTTTTCCTTGCTCCCCAATCACGTGAAAACCAGTGAACGAACAGACACGTGCACGTGACCGTTCGACACTGAATGACATGTAGATGGTTATAGGACATTTATTTTTTTCATTTTATAGATCCTTCCTCATTTCATGTCCAATCAACTTTTATAAACATTTTGATTAGGTAATATTTATGTGGTTGCCATAGTAACGGTTGGTATAGAAAGTCATTTCCGGTCTAATTCCATGTTACGGCTAGCAAGGCCGGCGGGGAACAGCCAGTGTGTATATAAATGGGAGAGAGCAATCAATGGAATGAGCAAGAAGAGCTGAGCCAAGTGAACGTGTAGGCCCGAGTCGGGGCGGCATTAGGCAGGTGTCGGTGTTGGCACGTGGGTCACGCGGGTCACGCGGGTCACGTGGGTGACGCGGGTCACGTCGCCGCGCGGTAATTACATGAGACTCATTACGGACTCCTTGCCGGCTAACCTCGTTACTGCTCCCGGCGGCCCTCTGCAGTTTGGCGGCGGGGCGCCCGCTCCCTCCGTCCGCCGTCTCCTCACACCATCACTCGCAGACAGTTACCATCCTTACTGCCATTGGTTATGTAAAACACTTTTATTATCTGTGACGTGACAATGAAATGTACCATAAGAGTCTTTAGTAGCTTTTACTAGTGGTAGGTCTCCGTTGCTACAGACCGGGTAAGGTCAAGCACCACCGCAGCGCCTATTGCAACCGACAGACAGTACTGTGCAAACATTAGTATGTTCCGGTTTGAAGGGCGTTGTAGCTAGTAACTCTGTTACGATATTACGTGGTATGTTCCAAGGCGACAAGCGGTGTGTTGCCGTGTATAACATCCTAACGCCACGTTGTTAAGAATTCAAGCGGGTCTTTCACGTGATGGTAACTGATACGCCCGCTCATAACAATGTGTCGGTAGACGGAATGATATACATAGGACCTCATTGCGCTCGTCGAGCTATAATATGTTGAGTCTCGTTATTGCATTATTTTCATTATCTACAGTATCCTTCAATCCGGAACATAATAATGTTTGCACACTGCTGTTTGGCTGCAGTGGTACCTGCCTAGCGGGTATCCGACAACAGAGACCTACCATCAGTAAAATGTATATTTCTTTAACTATACTTACTGCAGTGTATAAGCACCCTAACTTTTGCGTAGTTGTGTTGTTTACTTTTAATTTTTAAAATGCTTTATATCTGGTATGGGGTTTGTGAATATCTAGAGATGTGATAAAGTCTTTAATCAAATCTAATGGAATCAATTCTTTTGCGAAAATGTGGTCACAAGATATAGACGTATATAATAAATAGACAGCGCACATTCCACTTATTACAAAGCATGCAAATGTTTATTGCACAGAGTTTCTACAGTACTTTTTTCTCGCTTGGGAAATCATCTTAAAAGATACCTTGCGTCTGGGAGGAAGACTAGGTTATGTGGAGCTTATATCCACTTAAAATGCCTTCAGTGTTTGCCGTCAGTGCTTTAGGAGAGGCTCCGGAATCTCCTACGGAACGCACCCATGCCCCCCTGCACTCTGGCTATAACATCCCATGGAAGGGCCAAAGTCCTCCTTTGCACCCACGCTGTGCTACGGCCAATATAACATCACCTTGCATTTGCCTTCCTCCTAAGGCACGCTTATTGAGCTCTAAGGGCCCCCACCCTCAATGCTCATATACCCGAGGACCGTTTTAGTCGCCTTGTACGACGGACAATTTATACAGTACTGACCCAAAGATAAATCTCCACGAACTGGACCAAACTTTATATCACAACCCGTTAATCAACAAACCGCATTAGTCTAGCCCCTTGGGAGGATTTGGGTCATTTCCACCCTCACACACATTTGATATAGATACCATTACAAACGACGGCTCTTGGCGCCCGATGTTAACGGAAGCCATGCTGACGGTAAAGTCACAGGAAACCGTTGGATGCGGGCAGCGCTGGACCAATCGATATGGAGGTCTTTGGACGAGGCCTATGTCCAGCAGTGGATGTCTTCCGGCTGATAATGATGATGATGAAAATATGGCAACACGAAAGGGACGTTCGGACGACATGGTGCTAGACTGTCGCGAGGGTTGGGGATATCAGGTACAGGAGAGCGAGGATAGTTGGAAGTAAAATGTTGACAATGTATTATTTGCGAGTCTGGAGTATAGTGTAAGGTGTGTAAATGATGTACATACTTGTTGTTTAGCCCTGGATGTGGACGCAAACGGGGCCCCCTCCACTGTGCAACGGATCACCTACGACGCCCCACTTACCGGCGGGGGCGCAGCCGACGTGGGCTCCGGGCGGGTGCTATTTATTAATTCCACGATACAAAAAAGAGTAGCGGCGAACAAGCGTCACCTGTCACGCTGCGTGACGCGACGTGACACCAGCGCCCCAAGGAGCGCGACGTGATGAATTGTGAAAAATAAAAATTACGAAGCGGCCGGATGGTAACGGGGCGCGCTGAGCGGGCTGAGCGGGACGAGCGGGACGAGCGGGCTACGGGACACGTTTAATTTTAATCGTTGTGACGCGCCAGCACAAGGAAGTCGACAACGCCTTTTTTATTTTGGTTAAACCGGAAACAAGTAAGCAGTACACAATTCGACGCGCGACTTATTTTTCTGCGCAACGACACGAACCGGATGTTGTTACTTAGGATGTCCAGCAGTGCTGATGTTGTGTTATACGTTGTACTTATAAATATTAAAAAAATTGATCTTGAAATAGGAATACAGTTAAATATGTTTTTTTTTAATTGTTTATTATTTTAGGGGCTGTCACCCTGCGGATGCTATGCCAACCCCTCGTTGAATATGTTAATTTCTTATTTTAAGGAAGTGTCCAGAAAATTTTAAATTATGTGCTGTAAAAAGTTTCAGGAGTACATTAAAGAACGGGGTAAAGAAAATCAGCCCCACATTCACGTTGGCGCGTTGACTGCACGGAGGGAACCCGTGGCCAAAGCTCACGACCTTCGTTCCAGGCACTGGTAATCAGTGCGTTTTGGATATGCAATGAAAATGATCTACTTGCCGATGGAGCGTGTAAAATATCGGAGCAAAGGAAGATGTTGATGTGTGATCATAGTATCAATATACTACACTTAGGTATCCTACACGTGCTATTGTATAAAGTCTAGTAAATACCCTATGTCTAAAAGTCCATAGAAGTTAAAACAAACATTTACAGTTAGTTATTTCTTTTGTTTCTAGTCGTTGATGATTAACTTCTATGCGATAAAGCGTAATGTTCAGGGATAGCAGTAAAGTTGTTTCTTATCAGTCGAGGGTTTGTTACCCCGCGGCGACTTCCGGCAGGTCGCAGCGCCGTGGACAGAGCTGATATATTCCACGCGTCGGACGTCCGTTCATATAAAAGTTTATGGTGAACGGTATTATGGTGTCGGAGGTTGGCGACGCCGTATATCACGCAGTAAATCCGTTTCCATATCGTTATATGTAAGTTTTCAATATTTTCATACAACTTCAACACCAGTAGTTAATGTTCCGTTTGCCGCGACAACAACAGAATATTGTCTCCAGCTCAGTCTAAATAAACGTATACTTATACTACTTTCTAGACGTTTATTGGCTGACGATCGTAATGAATTACTGATTAAGTTTTTCATAATTACTAGCATCATTAAATTACGGCGTTGTTAAAATACTAGCTGTGCCCCGCCCGCGCGTCTGACTGTAACACCCCCTCACCTTCCTTTGCAGAAAATCCGTCGTAAAATCCATTAGCTGACCTCTAAATGGGAGAATAATGTCTCTACCAAATTTTGAGTTTTTACGTGTAATAATTTCAGAGATCTCGTGATGAGTCAACGGGTCTAGTTATATATATATATATATGTGTGTGTGTGTGTGTGTGTGTGTGTGTGTGTGTATGTGTGTGTGTATGTGTGTGTGTATGTGTGTGTGTGTCGTGTTTTCCCTATAAAGAAGTGTGTTCCTAAACCATGAAACGTTTTTCACAATCAACCGGAGTACTCTATTATCAACGTAAATACATCTGTCGTTTTAAAACACCGCGAGATAATAAAATTAGGAAAGCGGCCCCGTCACGTCAGGCGGCGGGCGACGGGTGGCGAGCGACGGGCGGCGGGCGGCGGGCGACGTGCCGCGTGTGTCACGCGCGCCGCGCGACGTGACGGCGACGTGACGGCGGCAGGTAACACGGCGCAATATTTTTAACACGCCAACATTTAAATTAGATTCGCACGACGCCGGATGACGCTTAATTTAACCAATTTAAGGATACGCTTATCTCCCGTTTGCGCCACTTGTGGTGGGGTGAAAATGTTTATTTTTTGCTCACTTGATATTTGTACTCTCCTTTTTCAATTTTTTTTTACATCAACAATAATAAAAGTGTTACACTTTCAAGCTCAAATACCATTTTAACGGTTTAATTACAATCGGATGAAAATTAATACTACCGAGGACCTCCCGTCCTCAATCTAACCGTCAAACTTCAGTTTGAAGAAGGCAAACCTCATGATGATATCATGAATTCCATAACTAGAAACTTAATTTCTCAAAGCGACCTCCACAGTATAATGCAATGTAAATATGTCCATATGTTATTTTGCATTATATTGTTGTGCTAGCGTATCGCCGTCAGCTCTTTTCACATGTTTGCCTCATAGATAAATAGATTTATTAAATTATTGTAAACAAAAAATATCATCTATTATACTAATTTCTTGTTAATATCTCCGTACCATATATTCTGGAAAACGCCTGCTTAAAACAATCTGCAATTCTGCAAGTTCGTATAACTGCGAATTAACAGTTAAAAAATTATTACTATGAATGACGAATTTATTACCAAACTTCCGATTTTTATATCACGTTAAAAATTTTGAGACCCATCAAAACGTAAATTACTTAAATAAAAATTGAGTTTTTGGCTAGTACACTACAGACAGACAATCAAATACACTCTTTAAACGAATAACAAGCTTTGACTTCTGGAATTAAAAAAAAATTGTTGGCAACACTGAATATTGAAGGCTTGAGCAAACAGTCATAAAAATCCATTATAGGCAACATTCAGTGCCATTCAATGCCCGAACGTACCTCTTGCCACAGGACGTATTAACCTTTATGATCTAATTTGGCAGCGGCCTGGCCATTTGGCAGCCGATGGTCAGGTACTGAGACGCGTTAGGCAGCCGCGCGCCCGCTCTGTATGCGACGAAGTTCAAAGTCGACGTACCTAACTGCATTTAATAGTGTTCAAATGAACAATTAAAGTGTGTACTTAACACAAAATTTGTGGTAGTCCAGAAGTTTCCAAATCCCCGTAACAGTGAATTGTTCATTAGTCTACTTTATCCGGTAAAATATAGAAATACGAGTCGTTATCAAAGTAATTACACTAGTTTCTTTATCTTCTTTAAACTGAAACACAACTGTAGACATATTTGTATTCGTGCATCTAGCCTAAAAACCATTACTAGATACTACTTCTTGGTGATTAACCTAACTAGACTAGACCTAAGTATTTAAATATATGTATGGACAGACGTTCTTTGTTATTCCTTCGTCGTCCTCTCACCTGGCACTGGAAGACTGACCAATCGAATCTGTTGCTTGTATCTGTAACAAATGTCGAGTTATTCATACAATGCGTTGCAGTAAACAAGAGTGCAGTGCGTACGAGTGGCGCTAACAAATAATCAATTAAGTATAGTGGAGTGGGCGTCTTGCGATAGAGATCACTTAGATTCCTGCGACAGCCGAGTTAACTGTACATACTAATATTTAATTTCTTTTACCATTGTAAAGTGAATTTTACGAAATATATGGGTACTATTTGAAGCACGCGATTTATTGGTGACCCGACATCAGCAACAAAACCCACATATATTTGTAAAGTAACAGCAATGTTAAATAACATCCAGTATTTATTTGAATATTATCAACACTTTAAAGTTACCTATGTTCTTCCTCGTCTAGTTTCATGTTTGGCCGGAGTGGGATATTAATGATCCACAATCACACGAACACGTTGAGCCTGTATAAAACCTAACTAGTATTTGAGTGCCGTGAACAACAATTAAATATACGCCTTGTAAAGTCCGAATAGAAGTTGGTAAGATCCCCGGAACAATGACAAGTACTTTGGCAGAGTTCTTTCAGGAGATAGGTACAGCGAAATGAAAATCTTGGCTCGCTCACACTTTGGGGCGAGACTTGCAATTTAAAATGTAAAGGAACAAAAAACATGTAACCAACTCTCAACAAAGAAGTACACGTCACTATCTCACGCTTAAAGAAAATAAAAGAAGAAATAATACAATAACTTGTACAATAATTCGATTTACTGTAACGTTACAGTGTTGTTAAATAAGATTTTAAGATTAAGAAAGAATTAGTAGTGCTCACAAGTGTAATTTTATCATCATTGTCCTCAACTTATCCATGTCCACTGTTGGACATGGCTCTCGTAATATATTCGGCAGAACAGTATGGCTCCATGTCTATCGTCCGAAACACTAATGTACTGCTCTATAGAAGATATATAACAGTTTCCTTGTATCGATAACTATCTGTGCCCTGTGCCGGCCGTCGTATACAGTTAAACTTGAAATTTGTCTCAAACATTACTTGAGAGCAACCGCAGCCGCAAATCACTTTCTATAGCAACCGTTACTGTAGCAACCGCATAAATAACACCAAGCGAAAATGTTTATTACACATAAAATGATGAGGGATCTATTAATTATGAAATATATTCACTAGTTTTCACGTGATCGACGAACAGTTAAACCTAATTTCATTACATGTATATAGATAGATAACTTAACGGTTTGTAATATATATATATATATATATATGTTCAGGGAGAAACGCAAAAGTGAAACATGCCGTAGAAACTATGTAGCGCCTGTGAAGTAAGTAGCAGATAAGGGTTGGTAAACAGACGAGCTGAGGGCTGGCCGGCGGAGGAGCGGCACCCCGGCACCCCGGCACCCCGGCGGCCGCTCCGAGCGGTGCCGTAAACAAAATAAAGGTAAACAAGAAAACTGTTAACGTCTAAACGTAATTTCGGATAAAAAAAAACACTGCCCATTACCAGCCTTATCTAGGGTAAGTCAATTTTCCCACTCTACCCTAACCGTGCGGCGTCGCTTTCGGTCGCGGTGCAGGAATCTGACCGCTATTCCGTTGGGGGTGGGTAGCGCGCGGGGTGCACCGGCGCGGCGGTGACGTCCACAATGTCCAACCTGGGTATGTGTAAGAACGTTGACAAGGTGGAGGCTGATCGTATAATCCCCATAAAATAAGGTAGCCCAGAGCACCGGAGCACACCGGGCGCAAACGTTAACGATTAAAAAACAAATAAAACATATCCATTGCCACCAACCTCACTCGAATTAAAGTGACAATCTGCAATTTAACAAAAACAATGCAAATAAACAAAAAATATTATAATATATGAAATTAGTAGTTCTGGATCGTACAGCATGGTGGTGCTGCAGTGGAGGATCCGCTGCCTACCGCCGCAGCGCTGGTATTCAGCTACCATTATTTGTTTTATTGTTTTCTATGCCATAGATTCCCCAACTATGATAAACTACGCTCCCCTTCATAAGAAGAAAATCAATAACCCCCCACAATTATACAGGTATAAATAATGAGACCAAATTTTTGCCTGTCAATTATCTATATACTCGTCTAATCGTATAACAAAGCTCCAGTGCCCACTAGTGGACGGTATCACCGTTCCTGTTAGAAACCTGTTTTCTAGACTACTAACAAACCTCGTCGTTTACTTAATTCAAACTTTGAACGTCCACATCCGTTTACTTTTCGCAAGTATATATTTTTTTATATGTAATTAACCGACGAGACGAGCGAGATGTTTACTTGATGATAAATAGTACGCTATAACAACATGGCGCTAGTTAGGATGATATACACTTCACCACATTGCGCTCGTCGCGTTGAGACGTAAGGTGTTGAGTCTTGTTACTCTAGTAATTACACTAGCTACAGCCCCCTCCAAACTGGAACATAGTAATGTTTGCATACTAATGTTAAAAAAAAATAAAACTAGTAATGAGAAAAATTTGTAGTGTATCAGTGTGTCCCCAACCTATCGGTATAATCCAATGTCCCTCGGTATCTGCGTGTTCCGTGCGAGCGGGCGGCCCTTTACGAGCGCCCGCGGTAATGCCCGCTCACACGCGCGCCCGCGGACGCATGCGCGGGGGACCGGGGCGGAATAAACGATACGCCCGTGACGATAGCTAGGATATTCACACAACATCACAATACATTCTACACTTTAATAATACAATGTTGTCCGCTATGTAATACAATAAACACACTAACTTAACGAGTTCTTATCTTACAAAGTATGTATGACGTGATGTTGTGTATACATCCTAACAGGATCCTTACTATTACTTAATATTAGTTTAACATTCTGCTTGTTTAGTAATTTTGTACGTGTATATAAAATACCATGTTTAAATACAGAAAAATTAACAAATTTTCTGGTGGTTGGTCTCTGTTGCCGGAGAGCGTCTGGTTACCAGCGCAACACCCATTGCAGCCGACACACACTACTGTGCAAACATTACTGTATTCCGGTTTGTAGGGCGCTGGTGCTAGTATATTTACTGAGGTAATGAAACTTTACATCCAATGTACCAAGGCGACGACCGCAACGTAGTTCAGTGTATAACATCTTAACTACTGCTGCGCACGTGTCGTCGCTTTGTCGAATAAAAAAAATTAAATGTTGTTACCATGGTGACGTGTATATGTAGGGTGCAGCAAAGCGCACCACCAGCTCGGGCGTGGCGCCGTCGGTTTGTTTTGGATCTTAAGTGCGGCTCTAATCTCGCCGTGCACCTTGGCGGGGCCACGAAACCCGATGTTGACAACTTTAATTATAAAATTACAATATTTATTGTTCCCTTTTTTTATTCAATTAAGCGACGACGCGATCACCTGATGTTAAGTGACATGTCTGCCTATAACATGCAACTAGTTAGAATGTTAACCACTACATCACATTCAGCTCCTCGCATTGAATATAATGACCATGCCCTCGAATTGAGCAGGTGAGGTTGGCATAGGGACCCGCGAGTTGTTGTGCGGGTACCTTAATATATATGTTCCTTTGCTATTTGTGTAGATAGCTCAGTGATACCCAGCAGACGTCTAGAAGAGATCTGAATGTGATCTTCAGCGCGCTTTAGCTTCATGAAGGGAAACATTTATACGGAAACCGACATCTTCCATCAAAGACAGGACTCCTGATCCATCGAATTCCCTGATTCGTGTGATGGTAGTGGGAATAACTCGATCATATCAAATGTCTTTAATGTCTTAAGATCAGCTGTTTTTGTGGCTGCAGGTGTACCATTTGCAACACTATCGTCTTAAGAGTGCCCCGGGCGGAGGTCCGGGGGTGCTGTGTGGAGCGAGGTCGCTGAGAGGGTGAGGGGAAGGGGCGAGGTCCGCAGACAGGAGGCATTACGGCCGAGCGGCACCGAGCCCAGCGATTGATTTGTGGCCCCGTCCAACCCGCTAAACAGTCGCTTCCATCTTACTGTTTACTGCGCTTCGATAAGGGAATTTAATCTTCTTAAATAAAGTTTCAGACCGTCGCGCCTCATCGATGATGACAGAACGTTATTAGTTATCAGAGATACTGTGTTATCATGGAGATGTATAAGTAAAGGAAGCTGTAAATATAGCACACTAGGTTATAATTTACTAATGAATGACATCCGCTGGTGACCATATCTATGGTCATATCAACTGCGAAGCAGTAACATTATAGTATATTACTACCTTCCAGTTCAAATGGTATCTCGATAAATGATATTACTGGAGTAAGAGAGGAGCAGCGAGATTCACATCTCACGTCTGCAGGCGGGGGACATCAAGATCTTTGTTTACAGCATTCGATATTGCAAATTCCCATTCTAATTGTTTATGCATATGTATAGCTAACATTGTGATATGTGTGATATGTGTGTTATGTGTGGTACAGTTACATTCATAACCACTGATAACATTTACTCGAACCCAGTAATAATCCCCAGATGAACTGAAGGTCCCACGCATACTGTTGCTTTTTTACTGCTAGTTTACTATTATATCGAAGAACATTAATTATCCTGTGTACGCTGTCGATGGACCACTCGCCTCCGTTTCCTCATAGGATTCCAAGAAACAAAATTGCTCACTTCCGTATCGCTCGTCCATCCTCATACGTTCAAAACCGATAATAAATAATACATCTAGACGAATATCGAGGTATTTATGTGATCAGGTTTGTTGAGAACCTTATCTCCGGACACATCAGACTAACCATCATCACAGTTCACAAGTATCACCAACTACAGTGTATCAGGGAGAAGCGACTAAACCTTTTCAACTTCTCTATCAATACAATAGAGAATGAGAAGGCAGACAGATTTAAAATGCTGTTCTTCTTCTTCTTGCGCCCCTCAATTAATGAAGATTGGACACCAGTTTTGCGAATCCATTCCTGTCGTGCGCTAGGTGGTTACTTCTTGATGCCGTCCAGCCATGCCTGGTTTCTGCGACCGATCTTTGTCTCTCCAACTACTTTCCCCATTGTTCCTATCTGTGGAAGACTGTACTTAGCATTTCGGACTACATGACCTAAATGTGCTGTCTTCCGCTTATTGATGGTTAGGAAAAGCTGCCGGTCTGCTTTCACTCGCCGCAGAACTTCCTCATTAGTCGCCTTCTGTACCCAGCTGATTTTAAGCATGCGGCGATAAGTCCACATTTCGAAGGATACAATCCGGTTCCGAAGGTCTTGTTTTACTTTAGAATGGTCACCTGATGTTAAATGATGTACTTACCCATAATACGTTAGAGTGATATACACTGCATCACATTGTGTATTTATATATTAATTCCACCAGTAACCTCAATACTGCCTGATGATAAAAATGTTGCAGTGGTGGTGGTTGTGGTGGTGCCATTGTAATACGCTTCCGATAACGTTCATGAAATTCGTATTCCTATTAAGCCGAGGGTAAGTGATACCTCTGTCCAGAACAAGGTGGCGCTGTCTAGAATAATATACACAGGACACAATTGTACTCGTCTTGGAACAAGATATTGAGTCTCATTAACGCCATTCAAACCGGAACACAGTAATGTTTGCACACAGCTATTTGTCCGCTGCAATAGGATCTAGATCTAGACGGTCTGTAGTAACAGAGACGTACCACCAAATAATAATGGTATCCTGTTTGCTATAATTGGTATAAAGCAAACACACGCAGGCACGTCTGCGGGAGAAGGGGATGGGGTGCCGCTAGTATTCTATAAAACCTGATCTAAATTTGCGTCGAGGAGGAAATTTTTCAAATAGTCGGGAGCGGCGGGAGCGGCGGGGGCGGCGGGGGCGGCGGGGGCGGCGGGAGCGGCGGGAGCGGCGCAGTGTTCAGGTGGACGTAAATCACTCGTCTAGACTAGTTTTATGGCCGCGCTGATGCACGCACCGCGTATTGTGTAAATACTTTATGGCATTTGATTTCAGTGCGCGACTGTACCGCGGCCGCCATTGAAGGAAATCAAGTTTTTGTTAACATTTTATTGTCTACATTCCGCTCCTGCCCGATCAGGTTTTATAAAATTTTCGAGCAATAAAAATCTTTGAATTCCGCTTCCTCCAGTCTCGTAGAAATACATTGACAGCTTTATTGTTTCTATTGAATATAAATAAATGTCGTTTTAGCGCCAAATTCATTATGTACAGATACGCGCATAAATCATTGAGAACCTTGACCACTTGATTGCTAACATCATTTTACTACGCTCAATCACTCATAAGTACATTCGCGGAAGCAAGTGTTTTATTAGTAACAACGTCGTCATCATCAGCCGACAGACGTCCACCGCTGGGCATAGGCGGCCCCCAAAGATCTCCACATCGATTGGTCCAGCGTTGCTCGGATCCAGTGGGTTCCCACGATTCCATACCTTATATCTGTCATTTATCTGATGTAAGTTACTTATTCGATACTTATATGAAAATGTATTTGAATAGACAGGATAGCAATGGACGGTAAGTCAACGCAAGTTACATTTCAACTGCTTTGTGCCTCGGCTATCAACTACTCAGCAGTAAGATGTAGAGGATGTGCTTGATGTGTTAAGAGGTGATACTCCAGCTGATAACTGTGCAGCTCGATAGCATATGTACACAACGAAATATTGCGTTCATCACTAAAACAGAATATTAAACCTCGTTACTGCTCAGCGCAAGGAATAGGAGATGCGTTGGTGCTCAGCTGGACGGTGACTTGCCGGAGAGGAATACCAAACACTTAACTGCCTCCATAGTGCAATGACTAAGCGTTACTCTTGGTTCTTAGTTCCTGGTTCGGCTCCAAGGCCTTCCTTACGATACGGTTTCATCGAAAGCTGGCGTAGCTGCCTCCACCACACAAACCATTGTGTAAGGTTTTTCAACATATGGCAGATGGAATATCACCAGTAGACACCATATCCCCATTGTTAACACCATGTCAAATTAAGATCAAGTATTTTATTTCCCGAAGATCGGATTAAGTGGCGTTCCTTGGGACAGGTTTATGTCCATCAGTGGACTACTACAGGCTGTTCATGATTGTATTTGCTCGATAAAAGATTATGTTGAGGAGCATATCTGTTCATCAATACTGTATTCCCTTCATCATTCATTCAGTTTGCTTAGATATCTATCGCTTCAGTTAAGTATAATATCCGCGTATACGATACAATCAAGTTGGACATAAGTGACTCATGTCAACGTACTTGCTGTTGTCCGCTGACGCAGCCACTGCCTGCACGGACTACTTACACTACTTGCTATGAAGTAAACGATAAATGGAGTAATATTTGCAAACTAGATTATTGGTAAAAAGGTATACTTGCGACTACCTAGCGCGCGGATACCAGATGCACAAGACCTGAGTCCGGTGAACCTATGGTTGTCTAACTGGAGACGCAAACATCAACCAAAAAAAACAACACTAGTGACTATTTAGTCATTTCCTTTAAAAAAGTTTATCTTGCCCATCCAATATTCTCCACATGTTGCAGAGAATAAAATAAATTTTCAATAGCGGATGTTAATTGAATAGTTTCAAATAAACCCTTCCGACCTTCAATCCGGTGAACTCGTACGAGAATTTAAATTCTTCTTCTTAAGTGCCTCTCCAACTAGTACAGTACTTTCTGTCTCTGGTTCAGTTGTTCAGATTTTAAATAAGTCACTGCATCTGCATCTTCAACATAGCGGATAAGGGCTGCTCTAATTAAACGAAGGTCACAGGTAACAGATTGATTGTTGAGTTCGATTGGTGGTACAGTTTTATCTACCCGGTCTGACCTAGCTACCAACCTCATAACGTAATCAGACATTACACCATAGCTGTGTATCAGCTGTTAGAGCTGGAGTATTGAGTAGTACGCTTCATCATCACGACTGTCAGTAAACACCACGTGAAATCGTCCGGCAGCATTAGATAAAAGGGGGAAGAGCGAGAGGAAGACATGACAAATAGTATTTAAATTTGTCGCTTGTCACGTGACCCCGACGAAAATGTTTCCCATATTTGAAAGCCACAAAAAAAACAAGACGTTTGTCCCCAAGTCCGGGAGCAGGGCATTAGAATAAAAGGTATCATGGAGCCCCATCCCGCTGGAGCCCGTGCTCGCATTCGGCAGGCGCGTCGCGCATAAACATGGCGCCCGTCAGAAGGTGAGCTTTATAAAAATAAAGAGCGATTTATTAAAGGGTAGACATCCGGATGCCGGTCACGTCGCCATCCGGCCAGATTTGAGCGGCGCGAAGGTATGCCACTAGTTTTTCCACTTTGATATAAAGTTTTTTTTTCCTCGTACCCTTTCCCCCTTTTCCCTATATTGAAATCCGTACGGAAGTTCTGAAGATGCCATCGTACGTGTTCCCGATTTGAATGGACCTTTAATGCTTTTGATTTTCGTTTTGTGTCCTTCTCCAGTTTACTACTGGTTCGCCGGAAGTTTTCATATGATCAAGTGAACACGACGAACAGTAAAATCACCGGATATTGGGTGAAATGTATATATTATTGTAACTATATATTTATTAACCTAATCTTTTAAATGAGAAATATTTTAATAATGCCCGAAACTAGAACTCTAGTCATGTTCTAATCTTTCTAAAATCTCTTAGCTTATCCTAATTGACTAATTTTCTAATAAATAATAACTTTTTTTATTCACTGATTCCGGAAACTCTCTAGGTATGTACCGCAGCGCCTATTGCAGCCGATAAATTTTGCTGTCCTCCGACTTGAAGGGCGCTGTAGCTAGTGAAATTATTTAGCGAACGAAGCTTAATATGTTACATCTCAAAGCGACTAGGATCAGGCAGTGCTGTATATCAGCCTAACCAGCGTCATGTTGTTGTCTCCATCTGATGAACCAGTCCTTAAGAACTGAAGCTTTGTATAATACTAAAAAAATGTGATAAAGCAGAATATAATCCATTTGTTAGTAAATTCATTTCGTTAACCAGGATACTTATACCACCACACCACACCACACCATAATATATGTTGGATACCACCGTATTGTTATGATGCTGTAAACCATTTGTGTTTCTAGTATACCTCAATACGTATATTCGTATATAATGGTTCATCAGTGGATAGACGTCCACTGGTGGACACAGGCCTCTCCCGAAGATCTTTACATTGATCGGTACTGCGCTACCCGCATCCAGCTGCTTCTCCCTTTTGTTAAAATTCATTGATAGGACTTGGGCCTTAGCCCACTACACTGGTTCAGTGCAGATTGGTGAGTAAACAGAGCCTCCTCTGTTATTCAGCAGGATGCACCGCGTGCAGATGAGGTTGAATTGGGCTCTGTACAGCCCGTATACAATATGCTCTTAAGTGGCAGGGCAGGACACATTTTTCGAAGAACCGTCGGCTGATGTGGCAGTAAGGTCCTGGAGTGACGTCCGCGTACCGGTAGACGTAGTGTTGGGAGCCCTCCCAAACGTGGACGTCTATCGGCTGTGGATGATGATGTATGTAATCCGTCTTCATACAAATAAGAAATCCATAATGCTGCAACTTATTACTATACATATAATGATTAAGATCCCCACTCTTGGGGTGGTTATTAAGAAACATATAGAGAGTTAATTGTCTTGGTCAAACAATTGATTCTCCGCGTACGATTCCATAATCCGTCAACAGGATTATCCTAACCTTCGACACGCCCGGGCCGAGCTGATCCGACTACCTGATGCGCGGTCACGTGCCGCACTTTGAATGGCAAATCACGAGAAGGTAGACCTTCGGGGCTTCGGGGAGCCCGTATGAAAATAAAATGATTGCGAAGGGTCCGCGCCACCGTATTAAAGCATCCCCCGAGGTGCGCCGCCCCACCAGCACCTGATGTTTGCGTGGAATAGTTTGTCGGCTTCCGTTCCGATTGTGTCTTTGACAAATGATGTGGAAAGGATTTATGGCCGCCGCCACTGCCCGTTTTGTTTAAACCTAACATTATTCAACTACCCTATGCCGCGGATTTATGTACGTTGTATATTATTTTACCGGAAGTAAACTCTCCGTTGGTGCAGACTGGATATATTTATTAAAACATTTATCTGAAACTAATATTAACGACTTGCCTTAATTGATCTAAACAAACACTTTGCTACTTTATATTATACGATGACCAATTGTTCGCGGTAATATCCGGCGCGCCACTTCCACCCTCGCGGCTCCATATTGCCGCCAGCAATCCCCATCGATCATTTG